>JANJGN010001168.1:0-180595 GCA_026770705.1 Isurus oxyrinchus
GGTGGGTTAGTGTGTGGGGTGTGAGGGTGGATTAGTGTGTGGGATGTGAGGGTGGATTAGTGTGTGGGGTGTGAGGGTGGATTAGTGTGTGGGATGTGAGTGTGGGTTAGTGTGTGGGGGTGTGAGGGTGGGTTAGCGTGTGGAGTGTGATGGTGGGTTAGTGTGTTGAGTGTGAGGGTGGGTTAGTATGTGAGGGTGGGTTAGTGTGTGGGGTGTGAGGTTGGGTTAGTGTGTGGTGTGTTGAGGGGGTGGTTTAGTGTGTGGGGTGTGAGGTGGGTTAGTGTGTGGGGTGTGAGGGTGGGTTAGTGTGTGGGGTGAGGGTGGGTTAGTGTGTGGGGTGGAGGGTGGGTTAGTGTGTGGGGTGTGAGGGTGGGTTAGTATGTGTGGGGGTCTGAGGTTGGGTTAGTGTGTGGGTTGTGAGGGTGGGTTAGTGTGCGAGGGGTGTGTGGGTGGGTTAGTTTGCTTTGGGGTATGAGGGTGGGTTCGTGAGTGGTGTGTGAGGGTTGGTTAGTATGTGTGGGGTGTGAGGGTGGGTTAGTGCGTGGTTTGAGGGTGGGTTAGTGTGTGGGGTGTGAGGGTGGGTTAGTGTGTGGTGTGTGAGGGTGGGTTAGTGTGTCGGGTGTGATGGTGGGTTAGTTTGTGGGGTGTGAGGGTGGGTAAGTCTGTGGGGTTTGAGGGTGTGTAAGTGAGGTCGGGTGTGAGAGTGGGTTAGTCTGTGAGGTGTGAGGGTGGGTTAGTGTGTGGGGTGTGAGGGTGTGTAAGTGTGTGGGGTTTGAGGGTTGTTTAGTGTGTGGTGTGTGAGGGTGGGTTAGTTTGTGTGGTGAGGGTGGGTTAGTGTTTGGGGGTTTGAGGGTGTGTTAGTGTGTGGTGTGTGAGGGTGGGTTAGTGTGTGAGGTGTGAGGGTGGGTTAGTGTGTGGGTTCTGACGGGGGGTTAGTTTGTGGGGTGAGTGTGGGTTAGTGTTTGGGCTGTGAGGGTGAGTTAGTATTTGTGGGGTGAGGGTGTGTTAGTCTTTGGGTTGTGAGGGTGGTTTAGTGTGTGGAGTGTGAGGGTGGGTTAGTGTGTGGGGGTGTGAGGGTGTGCTAGTGTGTGGGGTGTGAGGGGTGTATTAGTGTGTGGGATGTGAGGATGGGTTAGTGTGTGGGGTGTGAGGGTGGGTTAGTGTGTGGAGTGTGAGGGTGGGTGAGTATGTGGAGTGTGAGTGTGGGTTAGTGTGTGGTGTGTGAGGGTGGTTTAGTGTGTGGGTTGCGAGGGTGGATTAATGTGTGGCGTGTGAGGTGGGTTAGTGTGTGGATTGTGAGGGTGGGTTAGTGTGTGGGTTGTGAGGGTGGATTAGTGTGCGAGGGGTGTGAGGGTGGGTTAGTTTGTGTGGGGTGTGAGGGTGGGTTCGTGAGTGGGGTGTGAGGGTTGGTTAGTATGTGTTGGGTGTGAGGGTGGGTTAGTGTGTGGGTTTGAGGGTGGGTTAGTGTGTGGGGTGTGAGGGTGGGTTAGTGTGTGGGATGTTTGGGTGTATTCGTGTGTGGGGTGTGAGGGTGGGTTAGTGTGTTGAGTGTGAGGGTGGGTTAGTGTGTGGTGTTGTGAGGGGTGGGTTAGTGTGTTGAGTGTGAGGGTGGGTTAGTGTGTGGTGTTGTGAGGGTGGGTTAGTGTGAGGGGTGAAGGTGGGTTAGTGTGTGGGGTGTTGGGATGGGTTAGTGTGTGGGTGTCAGTGGGTTAGTGTGTGGGGTCTGAAGGGGGGTTAGTGATTGTGGTGAGTGTGGGTTAGTGTTTGGGGTGTGAGGGTGGGTTAGTGTGTGGAGTGTGAGGGTGGGTTAGTCTGTGGGGCTAGGGTGGGTTAGTATGTGGGGTGAGGGTGGGTAAGTGTTTGGGTTGTGAGGGTGGGTTAGTCTGTGGGGTGTGCGGGTGGGTTACTATGTGTGGGGTGTGAGGTTGGGTTAGTGTGTGGGGGTGTGAGTGTGGGTTAGTGTGTGGTGTGTGAGGGTGGGTTAGTGTGTGGGGTGTGATTGTGGGTTAGTGTGTGGTGTGTGAGTGTGGGTTAGTGTGTGGAGTGTGATGGTGGGATAGTGTGTGGGGTGTGAGGGTGGGTAAGTGTGTGGGGTTTGAGGGTGGGTTTGTGTGTGGGGTGTGAGGGTGGGTTAGTGTGTGCGGTGTGATGGTGGGTAAGTCTGTGGGGTGTGAGGGTGGGTAAGTGTGTGGGGTTTGAGGGTGGGTTAGTGTGTGGGGTGTGAGGGTGGGTTAGTGTGTCGGGTGTGAGGGTGGGTTAGTTTGTGGGGTGTGAGGGTAGGTAAGTGTTTGGGGTTTGATGGTGGGTAAGTGAGTCGGGTGTGAGAGTAGGTTAGTCTGTGTGGTGTGAGAGTGGGTTAGTGTGTCGGGTGTGGGGGTTGGTTAGTGTGAGGGGTGTGAGGGTGTGTAAGTGAGTGGGGTTTGAGGGTTGGTTAGTGTGTGGGGTGTGAGGGTGGGTTAGTGTGTGGGGTGTGAAGGGGGTTAGTGTTTGTGGTGAGTGTGGGTTAGTGTTTGGGGTGTGAGGGTGGGTTAGTGTTTGTGGGGTGAGGTTGTGTTAGTGTTTGGGTTGTGAGGGTGGTTTAGTGTGTGGAGTGTGAAGGTGGCTTAATGTGTGGGGTGTGAGTGTGGGCTAGTGTGTGGGTTGTGAGGGTGTGTTAGGTGTGGGGTGTGAGGGTGGGTTAGTGTGTGGGGTGTGAGGGTGGGTTAGTGTGTGGGATGTGAGGGTGTGTTAGTGTGTGGGGTGTGAGGGTGGGTTAGTGTGTGGGGTGTGAGGGTGGATTAGTGTGTGGGGTTGTGAGGGTGGATTAGTGTGTGGGATGTGAGGGTGGGTTAGTGTGTGGGGTGTGAGGGTGGGTTAGTGTGTGGGGTGTGAGTGTGGGTTAGTGTGTGTGGTGTGAGGGTGGTTTAGTGTGTGGGGTGTGAGGGTGGATTAATGTGTGGGATGTGAGGGTGGATTAGTGTGTGGAGTGTGAGGGTGGGTTCGTGTGTGGATTGTGAGGGTGGGTTAGTGTGTGGGGGTGTGAGTGTGGGGTTAGTGTGTGGGGTGTGAGGGTGGTTTAGTGTGTGGGGTGTGAGGGTGGATTAATGTGTGGGGTGTGAGGGTGGATTAGTGTGTGGGGTGTGAGGGTGGGATTAGTGTGTGGGATGTGAGTGTGGGTTAGTGTGTGGGGTGTGAGGGTGGGTTAGTGTGTGGAGTGTGATGGTGGGTTAGTGTGTTGAGTGTGATGGTGGGTTAGTGTGTGGGGTGTGAGTGTGGGTTAGTGTGTGGATTGTGAGTGTGGGTTAGTGTGTGGGTTGTGAGGTTGGGTTAGTGTGTGGGGTGTGAGGGTGGGTTAGTGTGTGGGGTGTGAGGTTGGGTTAGTGTGTGGGGTGTGAGGGTGGGTTAGTGTGTGGGGTGTGAGGGTGGGTTAGTGTGTCGTGTGTGAGGGTGGGTTAGTGTGTGGATTGTGATTCTGGGTTAGTGTGTGGGTTGTGAGGGTGGGTTAGTGTGTGGGGTGTGAGGGTGGGTTAGTGTGCGAGGGGTGTGTGGGTGGGTTAGTTTTGTTTTGGGGTATGAGGGTGGGTTCGTGAGTGGTGTGTGAGGGTTGGTTAGTATGTGTGGGGTGTGAGGGTGGGTTAGTGCGTGGGTTTGAGGGTGGGTTAGTGTGTGGGGTGTGAGGGTGGGTTAGTGTGTGGTGTGTGAGGGTGGGTTAGTGTGTTGAGTGTGAGGGCGGGTTAGTATGTGGGGGTGTGAGTGTTGGTTAGTATGTGTGGGGTTTGAGGGTGGGTTAGTGTGTGGGATGTTTTGGTGTATTAGTGTGTGGGGTGTGAGGGTGGGTTAGTGTGGGTTAGTGTGTGGGGTTTGAGGGTGGGTTAGTGTTTGTGGTGTGAGGGTCGGTTAGTGTGTGGTGTGTGAGGATGGGTTAGTGTGTTGAGTGTGAGGGGCGGGTTATTGTGTGGGGTGTGAGGTTGTTTTAGTGTGTTGGGTGTTGGGATGGGTTAGTGTGTGTATGTCAGGGTGGGATAGTGTGTGGGGTGTGCGGGTGGGTTAGTGTGTGGAGTGTGAGGGTGGGTTAGTGTGTGGGTAGTGAGGGTGGGTTAGTGTGTGAGGTGTGAGGTTGGGTTAGTGTGTGGGGTGTGACGGTTTAGTAGTGTGTGGGTTGTGAGGGTTGGTTATTGTGTGGGTTGTGAGGGTGGGTTAGTGTGTGGGGTGAGGGTGGGTTATTGTTTGAGGTGTGAGGTTGGGTTATTGTTTGGGGTGGATCGAGGGTTTGTGTGTGGGGTGAGGGTGGGTTAGTTTGTGTGGTGTGTGGGTGGGTTAGTGTGTGGGGTGAGGGTTGGTTAGTTTGTGGGGTGTGAGGGTGGGTTAGTGTGTGGGGTGTGAAGGTGGGTTAGTGTGTGGGGGTGTGTGTGGGTGGGTTAGTCTGTGGGGTGTGAGGTTTGGTTAGTTTGTGGGGTGTGAGGGTGGGTTAGTGTGTGGGGTGTGAGTGTAGGTTAGTGTGTTGGGTGTTAGTCTGGATTATTGTGTGGGTTGTTAGGGTGGGTTAGTGTGTGTGTTGTCAGTTTGGGTTAGTGTGTTGGTAGTGTGGGTGGGTTAGTGTGTGGGGTTTGAGGGGTGGGTTAGTGTGTGGTGTGTGAGGGTGGGATAGAGTGTGGGGTGTGAGGGTGGGTTAGTGTGTGGGGGTGTGATGGTGGGTAATTGTGTGGGGTGTGAGGGTGGGTAAGTCTGTGTGGTGTGAGGGTGGGTTAGTGTGTGGGGTGTGAGGGTGGGATAGTGTGTGGGGTGTGAGGGTGGGTAAGTGTGTGGTGTGTGAGGGTAGGATAGTGTGTGGGGTGTGAAGGTGGGTTCGTGTGTGGGGGTGTGAGGGTGGGTAAGTGTGTGGGGTGTGAGGGTGGGTTAGTGTGTGGTGTGTGAGGGTGGGTTAGTGTGTGGGGTGTGAGGGTGGGTTAGTGTGTGGGGCGTGAGGGTGGGTTAGTGTGTGGGGTGTGAGGGTGTGTTATTGTTTGGGGTGTGATGGTGGGTTAGTGTGTGGGGTGTGATGGTTGGTAAGTGTGTTGGGTGTGAGGGTGGGTAAGTGTGTGAGGTGTGAGGGTGGGTTAGTGTGTGGGGGTTGTGAGGGGTGAGTAAGTGTGTGGGGTGTGAGGGTGGGTTATTGTGTGGGGTGTGAGGGTGGGTTAGTGTGTCGGGGTGTGAGGGTGGGTTAGTTTGTGGGGTGTGAGGGTGGGTAAGTGTGTGGTGTTTGAGGGTGGGTAAGTGAGTCGGGTGTGAGAGTGGGTTAGTCTGTGTGGGTGTGAGGGTGGATTAGACTGTGGGGTGTGAGGGTGGTTTAGTGTGTGGGGTGTGAGGGGTGTGGTTAGTATTTGTGGGGTGAGGGTGTGTTAGTGCTTGGGTTGTGAGGGTGGTTTAGTGTGTGGAGTGTGAGGGGTGGGTTAGTGTGTGGGGTGTGAGGGTGGGCTAGCGTGTGGGGTTGTGAGGGTGTGTTAGTGTATGGGGTGTGAGGTTGGGTTAGTGTGTGGGGGTGTGAGGGTGGGTTAGTGTGTGGGGTGTGAGGCTGGATTTGTGTGTGGGATGTGAGGGTGGTTTAGTGTGTGGTGTGTGAGGTTGGGTTAGTGTGTGGGGGTGTGAGGGTGGATTAGTTGTTGGGATGTGAGGGTGGGTTAGTGTGTGGGGGGTGTCTGGTTGGGTTAGTTTGTGGGGTGTGAGGGTGTGTTAGTATGTGGGGTGTGAGGGTAGGTTATTGTATTGGGTGTGAGTGTGGGTTAGTGTGTGGGGTGTGAGAGTGGGTTAGTGTGTGAGGTGTGAGAGTGGGTTAGCGTGTGGGGTGAAGTTGGGTTAGTGTGTGGGGGTGTGAGGGTGGGTTAGCGTGTGGGGTGTGAGGGTCGTTTAATTTCGGGTGTGAGGGGTTGGTTAGTGTGTGGGGTGTGAGGGTGGGTTTGTGTGTGGGGGTGTGAGGGTGGGTTAGTGTGTGGGGTGTGAGGGTGGGTTAGATTGTGGGGTGTGACGGTGGGTTAGTGTGTGGCGTCGAGTTTCGGTTAGTGTGTGGGGTTTGAGGGTGGGTTTGTGTGTGTGGGGTGTCAGGGCGAGTTAATGTTTGGGATGTGAGTGTTGGTTAGAGTGTGGGGTGTGAGTGTGGGTTAGTGAGTGGAGTGTGTGTGGGTTCGTGTGTGGGGTGAGATTGTTGGTTAGTGTTTGGGGCTGTGAGGGTCGGTTAGTGTGGTGGTTGTGAGAATGGGTTAGTGTGTGGGGCGTGAGGGTGGGTTAGTGTGTGGGGCGTGAGGGTGGGTTAGTGTGTGGGGGTGTGAGGTTGTGTTATTGTTTGGGGTGTGAGGGTGGGTTAGTGTGTGGGTTGTGAAGATTGGTTTGTGTGTGGGGTGTGAGGGTGGGTTAGTGTGAGGGGTGAGGTTGTGTTAGTGTTTGGGGTGTGAGGATGTGTTATTGTTTGGGGTGTGAGGGTGGGTTAGTGTGTGGGTTGAGGGTGGTTTAGTGTGTGAAGTGAGGTGGGTTAGTGTGTCGGGTGAGGGTGGTTTAGTGTGTGTTGTGAGGGTGGGTTAGTTTGTGTGGTGAGGGTGGGTTACGGTTTGAGGTTTGAGGTTGGGTTATTGTTTGGGGTGGATCGAGGGTTTGTGTGTGGAGTGAGGGTGGGTTAGTGTGTGTGGTGTGAAGGTGGGTTAGTGTGTGGGGTGAGTGTTGGTTAGTTTTTGGGGTGTGAGGGTGGGTTAGTGTGTGTGTTGTGAGGGCGGGTTAGTGTGTGTGGTGTGGGGATGGTTTAGTCTGTTGGGTGTGAGGGTTGGTTAGTGTGTGGAGTGTGAGGGTGGTTAGTGTGTGGGGTGTGAGGGTGGGTTAGTGTGTTGGGTTTGAGGGTGGGTTAGTGTTTAGTGGTGTGACGGTGGGTTAGTGTGTGGGGTGTGATGGTGGGTTAGTGTTTGGGGTGTGAGGCTGTGTATGTGTGTGGGGTGTGAGGGTGAGTTAGTGTGTGGGGTATGAGGGTGGGTTAGTGTTTGGGGTTTGAGGTTGTGTTAGTGTGTGGGGTGTGAGGGTGGGTTAGTGTGTGGGGTGTGAGGGTGGGTCAGTGTATGGGGTGTGAGGGTGGGTTAGTGTGTGGGGTGTGAGGGTGGGTTAGTGTGTGGGGTGTGAGGGTGGGTCAGTGTATGGGGTGTGAGGGTGGTTTAGTGTGACGGGTGTGAGGGTGGGTTAGTGTGTGGGGTGAGGGTGGGTTAGTGTGTGGGGTGAGGGTGGGTTAGTGTGTGGTTTGGAGGGTGGGTTAGTGTGTGGGGTGTGAGGGTTGGTTAGTGTGTGGTGTGTGAGGGTGGGTTAGTGTGTGGGGTGTGAAGGTGGGTTAGTGTGTGGGGTGTGAGGGTGGGTTAGTGTGTGGGGTGAGGATGGGTTAGTGTGTGGGGTGAGGGTGGGTAAGTGTTTGGGTTGTGAGGGTGGGTTAGTCTGTGTGTGGTGTGAGGTTGTGTTAGTGTGTGGGATGTGAGGGCGGGTTAGTGTGTGAAGTGTGAGGGTGGGATAGTGTGTGGGGTGTGAGGGTGGGTTAGTGTGTGGGGTGAGGGTGGGTAAGTGTGTGGGGTGTGAGGGTGGGTAAGTGTGTGGGGGTGTGAGGGTGGGTTAGTGTGTGGGGTGAGGGTGGGTTAGTGTGTGGGGTGTGAGGGTGTGTAAGTGTGTGGGGTTAGAGGGTTGTTAAGTGTGTGCGCTGTGAGGGTGTGTTAGTGTGTGGGGTGTGACGGGGGGTTAGTGTGTGTGGTGAGTGTGGGTTAGTGTTTGGGGTGTGAGGGTGGGTTAGTATTTGTGGGTGAGGGTGTGTTAGTGTTTGGGTTGTGAGGGTGGTTTAGTGTGTGGAGTGTGAGGTTGGGTTAGTGTGTGGGGTGTAAGGGTGGGCTAGTGTGTGGGTTGTGAGGGTGTGTTAGTGTGTGGGGTGTGAGGGTGGGTTAGTGTGTGATGTGAGGGTGGGTTAGTGTGTGGGGTGTGAGGGTGGGTTAGTGTGTGGAGTGTGAGGGTGGGTTAGTGTGTGGACTGTGAGGGTAGGTTAGTGTGTGGGGTGTGAGTGTGGGTTAGTGTGTGGGGTGTGAGGGTGGGTTAGTGAGTGGGTTGTGAGGGTGGATTAGTGTGTGGATTGTGAGGGTGGGTTAGTGTGTGGGTTGTGAGGGTGAGTTAGTGTGCGAGGGGTGTGAGGGTGGGTTAGTTTGTGTGGGGTGTGAGGGTGGGTTCGTGAGTGGGGTGTGAGGGTTGGTTAGTGTGTGGGGTGCGAGGGTGGGTTAGTGTGTAGGGTGTGAGGGTGGGTTAGTGTGTGGTGTGTGAGGGTGGGTTAGTGTGTTGAGTGTGAGGGATGGTTAGTATGTGTGGGGTGTGAGGGTGGGTTAGTGTTTGTGGTGTGAGGGTGGGTTAGTGTGTGGTGTGTGAGAATGGGTTAGTGTGTGGGGTGTGAGGGTGGATTAATATGTGGGGTGTGAGGGTGGGTTAGTGTGTGGATTGTGAGGGTGGGTTAGTGTGTGGGTTGTGAGGGTTGGTTAGTGTGTGGGGTGTGAGGGTGGGTTAGTGTGCGATGGGTGTGAGGGTGGGTTAGTTTGTGTGGCGTGTGAGGGTGTTTTCGTGAGTGGTGTGTGAGGGTTGGTTAGTATTTGTGGGGTTTGAGGGTGGGTTAGTGTGTCGGTTTGAGGGTGGGTTAGTGTGTGGGGTGTGAGGGTGGGTTAGTGTGTGGTGTGTGAGGGTTGGTTAGTATGTGTGGGGTGTGAGGGTGGGTTAGTGTGTGGGTTTGAGGGTGGGTTAGTGTTTGTGGTGTGAGGGTGCGTTAGTGTGTGGTTTGTGAGGATGGGTTAGTGTGTTGAGTGTGAGTGCGGGTTATTGTGTGGGGTGTGAGGTTGTTTTAGTGTGTGGGGTGAAGGTGGGTTAGTGTGTGGGGTGTTGGGATGGGTTAGTGTGTGGGGTGTCAGGGTGGGTTATTGTGTGGGGTGTGCGGGTGGGTTAGTGTGTGGAGTGTGAGGCTGGGTTAGTTTGTGGGTTGTGAGGGTGGGTTAGTGTGTGGAGTGTGAGGGTGGTTTAGTGTGTGGTTTGTGAGGGTGGGTTAGTGTGCGGGGTGTGAGGGTGGGTTAGTGTGTGGGGTGTGAGGGTGGGTTAGTGTGTGGGCTTTGAGGGTGGGTTAGTGTGTGGGGTGTGAGGGTGGGTTAGTGTGTGGGGTGTGAGGGTGGGTTATTGTGTGGAGTGTGGGAGTGGGTTAGTGTGTGGGGTGTGAGGGTGGGTTAGTGTGTGGGGTGTGAGGGTGGGTTAGTGTGTGGGGTGTGTGGGTGGGTTAGTGTGTGGGGTGTGAGGGTGGGTTAGTGTGTGCGGTGTGAGGGTGGGTTAGTGTGTGGTGTGTGCGGGTGGGCTAGTGTGTGGGATGTGAGGGTGGGTTAGTGTGTGGTGTGTGAGGATGGGTTAGTGTGTGGGGTGTGAAGTGGGGTTAGTGTGTGTGGTGAGTGTTGGTTAGTGTTTGGGGTGTGAGGGTGGGTTAGTATTTGTGGGGTGAGGGTGTGTTAGTGTTTGGGTTGTGAGGGTGGTTTAGTGTGTGGAGTGTGAGGGTGGGTTATTGTGTGGGGTGTGAGGGTGGGCTAGTGTGTGGGGTGTGAGGGTGGGTTAGTGTGTGCGGTGTGAGGGTGGGTTAGTGTGTGGTGTGTGCGGGTGGGTTAGTGTGTGGAGTGTGAGGGTGGGTTAGTGTGTGGGTTGTGAGGGTGGGTTAGTGTGTGGGTTGTGAGCGTGGGTTAGTGTGTGGGGTGTGAGGGTGGGTTATTTTGTGGGGTGTGATGGTTGTTTAGTTTGTGGGGTGTGAGGGTGCGTTAGTATTTGGTGTGGTAGGGTGGATTAGTGTGTGGGGTGTGATGTTGGGTTAGTGTGTGGGGTGTGAGGGTGGATTAGTGTGTGGGTTGTGAGGGTGGGTTAGTGTGTGGGGTGTGAGGTTGTTTTAGTGTGTGGGGTGAAGGTGGGTTAGTGTGTGGGGTGTTGGGATGGGTTAGTGTGGGGTGTCAGGGTGGGTTAGTGTGTGGGGTGTGCAGGTGGGTTAGTGTGTGGGGTGTGAGGGTGGGTTAGTATGTGGGCTGTGAGGGTGGGTTAGTGTGTGTGGTGTTAGGGTGGGTTAGTGTGTGGGGTGTGAGGGTGGGTTTGTGTGTGTAGTGTGAGGGTGGATTAGTGTGTGGGATGTGAGGGTGGGTTAGTGTGTGGGGTGCGAGGGTGGGTTAGTGTGTGGAGTGTGAGGGTGGGTTAGTGTGTGGACTGTGAGGGTAGGTTAGTGTGTGGGGTGTGAGTGTGGGTTAGTGTGTGGGGTGTGAGGGTGGGTTAGTGTGTGGGTTGTGAGGGTGAGTTAGTGTGCGAGGGGTGTGAGGGTGGGTTAGTTTGTGTGGGGTGTGAGGGTGGGTTCGTGAGTGGGGTGTGAGGGTTGGTTAGTGTGTGGGGTGCGAGGGTGTGTAAGTGTGTGGGGTTTGAGGGTTGGTTAGTGCGTGGGGTGTGAAGTGGGGTTAGTGTGTGTGGTGAGTGTGGGTTAGTGTTTGGGGTGTGAGGGTGGGTTAGTATTTGTGGGGTGAGGTTGTGTTAGTGTTTGGGTTGTGAGGGTGGTTTAGTGTGTGGAGTGTGAGGGTGGGCTAGTGTGTGGAGTTTGAGGGTGGGTTAGTGTGTGGGGTGTGAGAGTGGGCTAGTGTGTGGGTTGTGAGGGTGTGTTAGTGTGTGGGGTGTGAGGGTGGATTAGTGTGTGGGATGTGAGGGTGGGTTAGTGTGTGGAGTGTGAGGGTGGGTTAGTGTGTGGGGTGTGAGGGTGGGTTAGTATTTGTGGGGTGAGGGTCTGTTAGTGTTTGAGTTGTGAGGGTGGTTTAGTGTGTGGAGTGTGAGGGTGGGTTAGTGTGTGGTGTGTGAGGATGGGTTAGTGTGTGGGGTGTGAAGTGGGGTTAGTGTGTGTGGTGAGTGTGGGTTAGTGTTTGGGGTGTGAGGGTGGGTTAGTATTTGTGGGGTGAGGGTGTGTTAGTGTTTGAGTTGTGAGGGTAGTTTAGTGTGTGGAGTGTGAGGGTGGGTTATTGTGTGGGGTGTGAGGGTGGGCTAGTGTGTGGTTTGTGAGGGTGTGTTAGTGTGTGGGGTGTGAGGGTGGATTAATGCGTGGGATGTCAGGCTGGGTTAGTGTGTGGAGTGTGAGGGTGTGTTAGTGTGTGGAGTGTGAGGGTGGGTTAGTGTGTGGGGTGTGAGGGTGGATTAGTGTGTGGGATGTGAGGGTGGGTTAGTGTGTGGGGTGTGAGGGTGGGTTAGTGTGTGGAGTGTGAGGGTGGGTTAGTGTGTGGAATGTGATGGTGGGTTAGTGTGTGGGGTGTGAGTGTGGGTTGGTGTGTGGTGTGTGAGGGTGGGTTAGTGTGTGGGGTGTGAGGGTGGATTAATATGTGGAGTGTGAGAGTGGGTTAGTGTGTGGATTGTGAGGGTGGGTTAGTGTGTGGTTTGTGAAGTTGGGTTAGCGTGTGGGGTGTGAGGGTGGGTTAGTGTGCGAGGGGTGTGAGGGTGGGTTAGTTTGTTGGGTGTGAAGTGGGGTTAGTGTGTGTGGTGAGTGTGGGTTAGTGTTTGGGGTGTGAGGGTGGGTTAGTATTTGTGGGGTGAGGTTGTGTTAGTGTTTGGGTTTTGAGGGTGGTTTAGTGTGTGGAGTGTGAGGGTGGGTTAGTGTGTGGGGTGTGTGGGTGGGCTAGTGTGTGGGATGTGAGGGTGGGTTAGTGTGTGGTGTGTGAGGGTGGGTTAGTGTGTGGGGTGTGAAGTGGGGTTAGTGTGTGTGGTGAGTGTTGGTTAGTGTTTGGGGTGTGAGGGTGGGTTAGTATTTGTGGGGTGAGGATGTGTTAGTGTTTGGGTTGTGAGGGTGGTTTAGTGTGTGGAGTGTGAGGGTGGGTTATTGTGTGGGGTGTGAGGGTGGATTAGTGTGTGGGATGTGAGGGTGGGTTAGTGTGTGGAGTGTGAGGGTGTGTTAGTGTGTGGAGTGTGAGTGTGGGTTAGTGTGTGGGGTGTGAGTGTGGGTTAGTGTGTGGGGTGTGAGGGTGGGTTTGTGTGTGGGGTGTGAGGGTGGATTAATATGTGGGGTGTGAGGGTGGGTTAGTGTGTGGATTGTGAGGGTGGGTTAGTGTTTGGTTTGTGAGTGTGGGTTAGTGTGTGGGGTGTGAGGGTGGGTTAGTTTGTGTGGCTTGTGAGGGTGGGTTCGTGAGTGGTGTGTGAGGGTGGGTTAGTGTGTGGTGTGTGAGGGTGGGTTAGTGTGTTGAGTGTGAGGGATGGTTAGTATGTGTGGGGTGTGAGGGTGGGTTAGTGTGTAGGGTGTGAGGGTGGGTTAGTGTGTGGTGTGTGAGGGTGGGTTAGTGTGTTGAGTGTGAGGGATGGTTAGTATGTGTGGGGTGTGAGGGTGGGTTAGTGTTTGTGGTGTGAGGGTGGGTTAGTGTGTGGTGTGTGAGAATGGGTTAGTGTGTGGGGTGTGAGGGTGGATTAATATGTGGGGTGTGAGGGTGGGTTAGTGTGTGGATTGTGAGGGTGGGTTAGTGTGTGGGTTGTGAGTGTGGGTTAGTGTGTGGGGTGTGAGGGTGGGTTAGTGTGCGATGGGTGTGAGGGTGGGTTAGTTTGTGTGGCGTGTGAGGGTGTTTTCGTGAGTGGTGTGTGAGGGTTGGTTAGTATTTGTGGGGTTTGAGGGTGGGTTAGTGTGTCGGTTTGAGGGTGGGTTAGTGTGTGGGGTGTGAGGGTGGGTTAGTGTGTGGTGTGTGAGGGTTGGTTAGTATGTGTGGGGTGTGAGGGTGGGTTAGTGTGTGGGTTTGAGGGTGGGTTAGTGTTTGTGGTGTGAGGGTGCGTTAGTGTGTGGTTTGTGAGGATGGGTTAGTGTGTTGAGTGTGAGTGCGGGTTATTGTGTGGGGTGTGAGGTTGTTTTAGTGTGTGGGGTGAAGGTGGGTTAGTGTGTGGGGTGTTGGGATGGGTTAGTGTGTGGGGTGTCAGGGTGGGTTATTGTGTGGGGTGTGCGGGTGGGTTAGTGTGTGGGTTGTGAGGGTGGGTTAGTGTGTGGAGTGTGAGGCTGGGTTAGTTTGTGGGTTGTGAGGGTGGGTTAGTGTGTGGAGTGTGAGGGTGGTTTAGTGTGTGGTTTGTGAGGGTGGGTTAGTGTGCGGGGTGTGAGGGTGGGTTAGTGTGTGGGGTGTGAGGGTGGGTTAGTGTGTGGGCTTTGAGGGTGGGTTAGTGTGTGGGGTGTGAGGGTGGGTTAGTGTGTGGGGTGTGAGGGTGGGTTATTGTGTGGAGTGTGGGAGTGGGTTAGTGTGTGGGGTGTGAGGGTGGGTTAGTGTGTGGGGTGTGAGGGTGGGTTAGTGTGTGGGGTGTGTGGGTGGGTTAGTGTGTGGGGTGTGAGGGTGGGTTAGTGTGTGCGGTGTGAGGGTGGGTTAGTGTGTGGTGTGTGCGGGTGGGCTAGTGTGTGGGATGTGAGGGTGGGTTAGTGTGTGGTGTGTGAGGGTGGGTTAGTGTGTGGGGTGTGAAGTGGGGTTAGTGTGTGTGGTGAGTGTTGGTTAGTGTTTGGGGTGTGAGGGTGGGTTAGTATTTGTGGGGTGAGGGTGTGTTAGTGTTTGGGTTGTGAGGGTGGTTTAGTGTGTGGAGTGTGAGGGTGGGTTATTGTGTGGGGTGTGAGGGTGGGCTAGTGTGTGGGGTGTGAGGGTGGGTTAGTGTGTGCGGTGTGAGGGTGGGTTAGTGTGTGGTGTGTGCGGGTGGGTTAGTGTGTGGAGTGTGAGGGTGGGTTAGTGTGTGGGTTGTGAGGGTGGGTTAGTGTGTGGGTTGTGAGCGTGGGTTAGTGTGTGGGGTGTGAGGGTGGGTTATTTTGTGGGGTGTGATGGTTGTTTAGTTTGTGGGGTGTGAGGGTGCGTTAGTATTTGGTGTGGTAGGGTGGATTAGTGTGTGGGGTGTGATGTTGGGTTAGTGTGTGGGGTGTGAGGGTGGGTTAGTGTGTGGGTTGTGAGGGTGGGTTAGTGTGTGGGGTGTGAGGTTGTTTTAGTGTGTGGGGTGAAGGTGGGTTAGTGTGTGGGGTGTTGGGATGGGTTAGTGTGGGGTGTCAGGGTGGGTTAGTGTGTGGGGTGTGCAGGTGGGTTAGTGTGTGGGGTGTGAGGGTGGGTTAGTATGTGGGCTGTGAGGGTGGGTTAGTGTGTGTGGTGTTAGGGTGGGTTAGTGTGTGGGGTGTGAGGGTGGGTTTGTGTGTGTAGTGTGAGGGTGGATTAGTGTGTGGGATGTGAGGGTGGGTTAGTGTGTGGGGTGCGAGGGTGGGTTAGTGTGTGGAGTGTGAGGGTGGGTTAGTGTGTGGACTGTGAGGGTAGGTTAGTGTGTGGGGTGTGAGTGTGGGTTAGTGTGTGGGGTGTGAGGGTGGGTTAGTGTGTGGGTTGTGAGGGTGAGTTAGTGTGCGAGGGGTGTGAGGGTGGGTTAGTTTGTGTGGGGTGTGAGGGTGGGTTCGTGAGTGGGGTGTGAGGGTTGGTTAGTGTGTGGGGTGCGAGGGTGTGTAAGTGTGTGGGGTTTGAGGGTTGGTTAGTGCGTGGGGTGTGAAGTGGGGTTAGTGTGTGTGGTGAGTGTGGGTTAGTGTTTGGGGTGTGAGGGTGGGTTAGTATTTGTGGGGTGAGGTTGTGTTAGTGTTTGGGTTGTGAGGGTGGTTTAGTGTGTGGAGTGTGAGGGTGGGCTAGTGTGTGGAGTTTGAAGGTGGGTTAGTGTGTGGGGTGTGAGAGTGGGCTAGTGTGTGGGTTGTGAGGGTGTGTTAGTGTGTGGGGTGTGAGGGTGGATTAGTGTGTGGGATGTGAGGGTGGGTTAGTGTGTGGAGTGTGAGGGTGGGTTAGTGTGTGGGGTGTGAGGGTGTGTTAGTGTGTGGGGTGTGAGGGTGGATTAGTGTGTGGGATGTGAGGGTGGGTTAGTGTGTGGGTTGTGAGGGTGGGTTAGTGTGTGGGGTGTGAGGTTGTTTTAGTGTGTGGGGTGAAGGTGGGTTAGTGTGTGGGGTGTTGGGATGGGTTAGTGTGGGGTGTCAGGGTGGGTTAGTGTGTGGGGTGTGCAGGTGGGTTAGTGTGTGGGGTGTGAGGGTGGGTTAGTATGTGGGCTGTGAGGGTGGGTTAGTGTGTGTGGTGTTAGGGTGGGTTAGTGTGTGTGGTGTTAGGGTATGTGAGGAATTAGTAGTGTGCAAGTGGAGAGTTAGGGGAAGTGTAGGTGAGAGGGGAAGTTGTTGAAATGACGGAAGTTTTTACAATGTGAGGTATGGTGGAACTGAGAGAACTAATCCAAGTACAAACCAATTCAAGGCAACCTGTTGTTTGTGGTGATTTTGGGCCAGTAGCAGATATTGAATGTGGTCCTGAGAGGTACAGTCATTCAGCCAGTCATGATGGGAGGAGGGGCTTTAACCCTGGAGGAGCAGGAAGAGTGCTGGCCGATACTGTGGTTGTTCTAAGGTGTGTTCTGAACATGGAAGATTTGAAAATAAGTCTTAGCCCGACAATCCTGGTAAGGTCATTTCATTTTATTGTGTCATTGCTGCCAAGTCCTGGGACTGACCCATTCAGTCACTCTGCTCCATTCCTGACTTACTGCCCGTACGCATCTGCCCTCTGATAAAGACCAGGCCTCATACTTGGTCTTGACTACTTCAGTAAGCACTTTCACCACCCTAACCCGGCAACCACCAGTGTCTCTGGCAACTAACTGTAGCCCTGGCAACAAGAGTATCCCTGCTGCTCTATGAATGCCCTCTCCCCACAACACCATTGAAAACCCCCACTCTCCATGGGAGGTGGAGGCTACTTTAACCAGCTGCTCCCCTCTGCACTCCCTTCCTATCCACTGTATGATCATTGATCACCCTCTAGAATGTTCTCTCTGCTTAAACAAGGACTGCTGTATCCAGATCTTCATTGGGGATGATTCTTTTAACATCCTAGTACTGATAGAAACATGGCTCATGATTTCTTTCCTTTTACAGTAACCTTCCGAGACAGCTGTATCTCCCAATCGCACATCTAGTACCAACCTCACTGTCAACACACACCCAGGCCTCTGACTGTAATCTTCTGGTACATTGCCCTCCTGACCCTCTTCCATTCCCCCTCTTACCTTTCATTTCCTACTCAAACTGCTCCAGTTTGGTTTCTCCAGGCACTGAAATGATCATCGCTGGAGTCATGAATAACGGCTCGGTGGCTAACAGTGGTGCCTTCCCCCTCCCCTGACATTTCTGCAATATTTGACATGGTCCATCACACTGTCCTGCTCCATTGTTTCATCGTTCTCAACTGACCCTCTACCTTGGACCCTGTAAGAGCCACCCCTTATCAATCCAATGACAGATTTCATTCCTCTAGCAATGGCTCCTCTGCCACCATTTTACTTCTGGATCTACCCTGGGCCCTTTGTCATCCAGTGGCAGCACTTGCAGCCACATCTGTTTCTGTAAGAGCACGGGTGATACCCGATTCTAAGGCTGGAATTTTCCAGCCCCGTTGGTGTCTGGTGTCATGGTGGGCAGGGTAGGGGATGGTGGGCAGGGTAGGGGATGGTGGGTGGGAGGGGTGGGGGATGGAGGTAGGGTGGGGGGTGGGGGTAGGGTGGGGGTGGGAGTGGGGTGGGGGGTGAGGGATGGGGGTGGGGTAGGGTGGGGGTAGGGTATGGGGGGTGGTGGGGAACAACGATGTGGCTGGACCAAAAGTTGGTTTCATGTAGTTGTGAGACCAGTTTATGACCCGTCCGTTCGAACGGCCTGTGTTCTCTCCACCACAAGGCAGGACACTCAGTTCAATACTCTGCTATTTATTATAAGCCCTGCTTGCCCGAATCAGACACCACGGTGGATCATCCAGGTACATCATGCCCATGTATTTCACAACCCAACATAAGTGACGTGCCCCTGGTGACCTGCACTTCACTCGGGACTTTGAGGTTTGTTTGCCCACCTTGCTTCAGGCAGCACTCATGGGCATCAGCGCCAGGCTTCACAGGCAGCACCACATCACTGTTAGGGGGGGTCATGGGCAGGTCTCTACCTACCACATCAGCCATATGTGTTTGGTTTTTCAACAGCTGCAGAGCTAGGGCTTGCTTGGGGAAGGGGGAGAAGTGGCCTCAGGCAAGGGAAGAGGCTGCAGGGCGAGGGCTGTACTGGGAAAGGGGGGTATCTCAGGGTGTGTGTGGGGGGCACATGGTGACCTGTGTAAGTGGCCTCAAGATGGTGAGGGCTGAGGCAGCCTCCAGAGGAGATGAAGCCAGATGGAGATGTGAGGGTGTGTGTGTGAGAGAGTGAGTGGTGATGTCCCTTGAGCTGGCAGTGAGTGAGATGCCAGTGAATGTGTGATGGGCTTGTGAGTGTGTGAGTTTAGAGTGATGGGATGGTTGCCTTACCCTGGCAGCACAGATGAGATCATTCATCCTCTTTCTACACCGGATGGCCAACCAATGTGCAGCATTGGCACTGACCATCACTGCCATTCCCTATCAAGCCGGAGTGGTGAGACCGAGGGGCATCGCAGCAGGCAGTGTCCAGAAGGCACCCCGGGGCTGTGTCACCGAATCCAGGGGCTGCAATCTTTTTGGCTTTTGGAACCATGTCTTCATCGGTGCCCCCCTGGGTTGTAAACATTGAGAAGTGTGCGCGCGGCTTCAGTTTAATATGGCACCTTGTATGAGGAGTTGGTGAGACAATGGCACGGTGGGCAAATCAGAGGCTTCCCACCAGCGAGACAGCGCGTTTCCCGTGACTACATCATTAATGAGGCAGGAATGGGAAAATACAGCACCAAAACCCGCCATTGGGTAAGACAACATTTTGCACACTTTGCACAAATCTGGGACGATTCCACCTCAAGTCTCCATCACTCCTCACGTTCCAGACCTCACCAGCTTATCACAAGCTCGGTCCCTCACAAAACAAGTTGCACATTTTAACCTATTCAGCATGACAGCCCTGCTCCATTTTTGTGACATTTTCCAACTTATTCCCTGCCTTTTCCCCCATCTCCAGCCCTCCTCCACTGAACTTATTGTCACTACTCCAACCACGTACTGCTCAGCCAATAACCAACCCCCATGGGTTTCAACCTGACCAAGGGGCTAATGCTCACAGAGTCCACACAGACTTCACAGGAAGTCCACATGAATTCCACACAGAGTTCACAAGGTGTCCACACAGAGTCCACATGGTATCCACACAGAGTCTATACAAAGACCACACAGAGTCCACATGGTGTCCACACAGAGTCCATACAAAGACCACACAGAGTCTACATGGTGTCCACACAGAGTTCACATGGTGTCCACACAGAGTCCATACAAAGTCCACACAGAGTCCACATGGAGCCCACACAGAGTCCACATGGAGCCCACACAGAGTTCACATGGTGTCCACACAGAGTCCACATGGAGCCCACACAGAGTTCACAGGGAGTCCACATGGAATCCGTACAAAGTCCACACGGTGTCCACACAGAGTCCACACGGAGTCCACAATGAGTCCACATAGAGTCCACATGGAGTCCACATGGAGTCCACATAGAGTTCACATGAAGTCCACATGGAGTCCACACAGAGTCCACACAGAGTCCACACAGAGTTCACTTGAAATCCACACAGAGTTCACATGGAATCCATATAGAGTCCACATAGATTTCACATAGATTTACACAATGTCCACATAGGATTGACATAGAGTCCACATGGAGTTTGCATGGAATCCACCCAGACACACACATACACACACACACGCACACAATTTTCTTTTAATCAATATGGCTGGACCAGCATTTATTGCCCATCCCTAATTGCTCTTGAGAAGGTGGTGGTGAGCTGCCTTCTTGAACCGCTGCAGTCCATGTGGTGTAGGTACACCCACAGTGCTGTTAGGGAGGGAGGTCTAGGATTTTGACCCAGTGACAGTGAAGGAACTGTCAGGATGATGAGTGTCTTGGAGGGGAACTTCCAGATGGTGGTGTTGCCTTCTCTCTGCTGTACTTGTCCTTCTGAGTGGTAATGAGATGGGAAGGTGCTGTCTAAGGAGCCTTGGTGAATTCCTGCAGTGCATCTTGTAGATGGTACACACTGCTGCTACTGTGCATCGGTGACGGAAGGAGTGAATGTTTGTGTAGGGATACCAATCAAGTGGGCTGCTTTGTCCTGGATGGTGTCGAGCTTCTTGAGTGTTGTGGGAGCTGCACTCATCCAGGCAAGTGGAGAGTATTCCATCACACTCCTGACTTGTGCCTTGTAGATGGTGGACAGGCTTTGGGGAGTCAGGAGGTGAGTTACTCACCGCAGTATTCACAGCCTCTGACCTGCTCTTATAGTCACAGTATTTATATGGCTAATCCAGTTCAGTTTCTGGTCAATGGTAACCATCAGGATGTTGATAGTAGGAG
This sequence comes from Isurus oxyrinchus, assembly GCA_026770705.1. Taxonomy (NCBI): domain Eukaryota; kingdom Metazoa; phylum Chordata; class Chondrichthyes; order Lamniformes; family Lamnidae; genus Isurus; species Isurus oxyrinchus. The sequence continues at coordinate 19,344 of JANJGN010001168.1, forward strand.
ATTCAGTAGTGGTAATGTCATTGAATGTCAAGGGGCGATGGTTAGATTCTCTCTTGTTGGAGATGGTCATTGCCTGACACTTGTGTGGTGTGAATGTTACTTTCCACTTGTCAGCCCAAGCCTGGATATTGTCCAGGTCTTGCTGCATTTGGACATGGACTGCTTCAGTATCTGAGGAGTCGCGAATGGTGCTGAACATTGTGCAATCATCAGCGAACATCCCCACTTCTGACCTTTTGATGGAAGGAAGATCATTGATGAAGCAGCTGAAGATGGTTGGGCCGAGGACACTACCCTGAGGAATTCCTGCAGTGATGTCCTGGAGCTGAAGTGACTGACCTCCAACAACCACAAGCATCTTCCTTTGTGCTAGGTATGACTCCAACCAGTGGAGGATTTTCCCCTTCATTCCCAGTGACTCCAGTTTTGCTAGGGCTCCTTGATGCCACACTCAGTCAAATGCTGCATTGATGTTAAGGGCAGTCACTCTCACCTCACCTCGGGAGTTCAGCTCTTGTCCATGTTTGAACCAAGTCTGTAATGAGGTCAGGAGCTGAGTGGCCCTGGCGGAACTCAAACTGATCATCAGTGAGCAGGTTATCGCTAAGCAAGTGCCACTTGATAGCACTGTTGATGACCCCTTCCATTACTTTACTGATGATTGAGAGTAGATTATGGGGCGGTAATTGGCTGGCTTGGATTTGTCCTGCTTTTTGTGACACACCTGGGCAATTTTCCACAAGCCGGGTGGTTGCCAGTGTTGTACCTGTACTAGAACAGCTTGGCTAGGGATGCAGCAAGTTCTGGGGCACAAGTCTTCAATTCTATTGCTGGAATATTGTCAGGGTCCATAGCCTTTGCAGTGTCCAGTGCCTTCAGCCATTTCTTGATATCGCGTGGAGTGAATTGAATTGGCTGAAGACTGGCATCTGTGATGCTGGGGACCTCTGGAGGAGGCCGAGATGGATCATCCGCTTGGAACTTCTGGCTGAAGATTGTAGCAAATGCTTCAGCCTTATCTTTACACTGATGTGCTGGGCTCCTCCATCATTGAGGATGGGGATATTTATGGAGCCTCCTCCTGCAGTGAGTTGTTTACTTTTCCACCACTGGATGTGGCAGGACTGCAGAACTTAGATCTGATCCGTTAGTTGTGGGATCGCTTAGCTCTGCCTATCACTTGCTGCTTATGCTGTTTGGATGCAAGTAGTCCTGTGTTATATCTTCACCAGGTTGACACTTCATTTTTAGGTGTGCCTGGTGCAGCTCCTGACATGCCCTCCTGCACTCTTCGTTGAACCAGGGCTGATCCCCTGGCTTGAAGGTAATGGTAGAGTGGGGGATATGCTGGGCAATGAGGTTACAGATTGTGTTCGAGTACAATTCTGCTGCTGCTGATAGCCCACAGCGCCTCATGAATGCCCAGTCTTGAGTTGTTAGATCTGTTGAAATCTATCCCATTTAGCACGGTGCTAGTACCACACAACATGATGGAGGGTATCCTCAATGTGAAGATGGGACTTTGTCTCCACAATGACTGTGCGGTGGTCACTCCTACTGATACTGTCATGGACAGATGCATCTGCGACAGGCAGGTTGGTGAAGATGAGGTCAAGTATGTTTTTCCCTCTTGTTGGTTCCCTCAGCACCTGTCGCAGACCCAGTCTGGCAGCTATGTCATTTAGGACTCGGCCAGCTCGGTCAGTAGTGGTGCTACCGAGCCACTCTTGATGATGGACATTGAAGTCCCCCACCCAGAGTACATTCTGTGCCCTTGTCACCCTCAGTGCTTCCTCCAAGTGATAGTCAACATGGAGAAGCACTGATTCATCAGCTGAGGGAGGGAGGTACATGATAATAGGCAGGATGTTTCCTTGCCCATGTTTGACCTGATGCCATGAGACTTCATGGGGTCCAGATACGGTGTTGAGGAATCCCAGGGCAGCTCCCTCCTGACTGTATACCACAGTGTCACCACCTCTGCTGGGTCTGTCCTGCTGGGGACATCACCAGAGATGGTGATGGTGGTGTCTGGGACATTATCTATAAGGAATGATTCTGTGAGAATGACCATGTCAGGCTGTTGCTTGACTAGTCTGTGAGACAGCTCTCCCAGTTTTGGCACTAGCCCCCATTTGCCTTCTTTACCGCCTGCTGCACCTGCATGTTTACCTTCAGCGACTGGTGTACAAGGACACCCAGGTCTCGTTGCACATTCCCCTCTCTCAATTTATAGCCATTCAGATAATAATCTGCCTTCCTGTCTTTGCTACCAAAATGGATAACCTCACATTTATCCACATTAAACTGCATCTGCCATGCATTTACCCACTCACTCAGCTTGTCCAAATCACACTGAAGCATCTCTGCATCCTCCTCACAGCTCACCCTCCCACCCAGCTTTGTGTCATCTGCTAATTTGGAGATATTACATTTAATTCCCTCATCTAAATCGTTAATATATATTGTGAATAGCTGGGGTCCCAGCACCGATCCCTGCGGTACTCCACTAGTCACTGCCTGCCATTCGGAAAAAGACCCATTTATTCCTACTCTTTGTTTCCTGTCTGCCAACCAGTTTTCTATCCATCTCAATACACTACCCTCAATCCCATGTGCTTTAATTTTACACACTAATCTCTTATGTGGGACTTTGTCGAAAGCCTTCTGAAAGTCCAAATAAACCACATCCACTGGCTCCCCCTCATCAACTCTACTAGTTACATCCTCAAAAAATTCCAGTAGATTTGTCAAGCATGATTTCCATTTCGTAAATCCATGCTGACTCTGTCTGATTCTGCCACTGTTTTCCACGTGCTCAGCTATTAAATCTTACATAATGGGCTCTAGAATTTTCCCCACTCCTGATGTGACTGGTCTATAATTCCCTGTTTTCTCTCTACCTCCCTTTTTAAATAGTCGGGTTACATTAGCTACCCTCCAATCTGTAGGAACTGTTCCATAGTCTTTAGAATCTCAGAAGATGACCACCAATGCATCCACTATTTCTAGGGCCACTTCCTTAAGTACTCTGGGATGTAGATTATCAGACCCTGGGGATTTATCTACCTTCAATCCCATCAATTTCCCCAGCACTATTTCCCTACTAATACTGATTTCTTTCAGTTCCTCCCTCTCACTAAACCCTGTGTTCCCCAACATTTCTGATATGGTATTAGTGTCCTCCTTTGTGAAGACAGAACCAAAGTATGTATTTAGTTGGTCAGCCATTTCTTTGTTCCCCATTATACATTCCCCTGTTTCTGACTGTAAGGGACCTACATTTGTCTACACCAATCTTTTTCTCTTCACATACCTAGAGAAACTTTTACAGTCAGTTTTTATGTTCCCTGCAAGCTTACTCTCGTACTCTATTTTCCTCTTCTTAATCAATCCTTTGCTGAATTCTAAAATGCTTCCAATCCTCAGGTCTGTTGTTTTTTCTGGCCAATTTGTCTGCCTCTTCTTTGCATCTAATACTATCTTTAATTTCCCTTATAAGTCATGGTTTGGCCACCTTCCCTGTTTTACATTAGTGAATGAGATGGGTTTTTATGCCAATGGACAATGGTTTTATTGTCATCATCAGATTTCTGATTCCAGCTTTTTATTGAATTCAAATTTCACCATCTGCTGTGGTGGGATTCAGAACCTAGAGCATTACCCTGGGTCTCTGGATTGCTAGTCCAGTGACAATACCACTTAGCCACAGCCTCACCATGCACACACCTGTACACATATCAGAAATAAGAGGAGTTACAGTTAATAAAATTGGTAAAAGAATATATGTTTAAGTTTCTTTGCCCTTGAGGCATAGATTTTAAACGCTGTGGGCGATTTGGGTTAGCTGGTTGCTTGGATGTGGTCAGATGTAGAAGATGTTGCAATTTTTACGAGATCTTGATTTGCTGGTAGGTTTCTGATAGGATTGGTTTCTGGGAACAGTGGATACACTTATTCCAAAAGAGAGCGAGCAGCCTTCAGCCTGTTTCCTCTGTCGAAGACTTTCTTGACACCGCCTGTGACACCTACAATCACGGTCAAGCGGCTGGGCTGCGTTGCCTTGAAATACTTCACTCATTGTGTATTTCCAAGAGGTTTTCAGTGGGTCTGTCTGTGGCAGCCATTGTTTCAATGTCTAGTACCTTGTACTTTTAATGCCTCTTTCTTAGACAGTTCCGAGTTTCATTCAGTGTCTGGATTATAGGACATGTCTTTCTTTTCACTCTCCCTTGAGAGTGAATTGTTTATTTCTCTTTGGAACGCAGCCTTGCATTTTTAAGCAGTTTACTCTGTCTCAGTTCATATTGCAAACTTTCCAGTCAGTTGAATGTTGAAGAATCATGTTTTCAAAAAATAAAGGGACACAGCCTCACAGCAATATGCAAAACAGTTTGAACGTAACTTGATTACTTCAGAAAATTGATGCAATTTGGAATGCGTTTGTTCCTAGATTTCCACTTGTGCCTGACAGTGCATTATAAAAATAAGGAACGTATCAAAACTAAACCTCCATTCACTGACTCCCACCTGTCGGCACCAATAGGAAGATGAGGCTCAGATAGCAGGATACAGTATCAAAGCTGTCTGACTCCCAGAACACACCACATTATACAACAGCACACTCTCCCCCAGGTCTCTCTCTCTCTCTCCCCCCAGTCTCTCTCTCTCCCCCAGCTTCTCTTTCTCTCTCTCCCAGTCCTTCTCTCTTTCTCCCATCTTCCTCTCTCTCTCTCTCTTCCCCAATCCCTCTCTCTCTTCCCAAGTCTCTCTCTCTCTTTCTCCCCATTATCTCTCTTTCATTCTCCCCAATCTCTCTCTCTCCCCCAGTCTCTTTCTCTCTCTTCCTTTCTCCTCAGTCTCTCTCTATCCCTCTCCCCTGTCTCTCTTTCTCATTCTATCTCTCCCCCATCTCTTGATCTCTCTCTCCCAAGTATCTCTCCCTCTACTGTTCCTCTTTCTCTCCTAATCTCTCTTTCTGTCCCCACAGTCTCTCTCTCTCACACACCCCCAGGTTCTCTCTCTCTCTCTCTCTCTCTTCCTCTCTGTCCTTTCTCAGTTTGTGTTGATCCACCAGCGTTTCTAGATTCGTTGCCTCTGCTGCAGTCAAGCAATAACTTAGTAGCGACCCTGCGGATATCAGGCAGACTGGCCGCCAAACCTGACATTCAGGGGACAGGGCGTAAGCAAACTAGACAAACGTGGATCATTTCTCCTCAGTTGCCAACATGAGGCCAATTGCCCGTTGTGGTAAACTCCTGCACAAAGTGGGTGGTTCGGGGACACTAGAATGAACCTCAAGGCGAGAAGCTGGGCCAGAGAGAGGTCCCTTCGGATCTCGGCCTTGAAGAGCAGGACCTTTCCTCAATCCTTCCTGCCATGCCTCATTTATCCACATCTGTGTAAGATTCATTGTGATTAGGAACTTTGTCCATATTGGGGATATGGTCATCTGACAGCATCAAAATGTAAGGTATCTTTTAGAAATGTCATGAAAAGCCGATTACAGCCGCAGATTACTTATGGGCATATTGAACTTTTAAGGAGGACTTGTGTGTGTTTAAAGAAATCCAAACAAGTACACTCAGCAAAAAATGGCTGATAATGTAAAGTGACAACTTTCTGTAAAATTCCTCTGTGGATTATACTGACAGACCTGTCCTGAGAGAACATGGAATGTTGCACCTGAAAAGGTGTCGTGCCCTTCTTCAAACAGACACTTGAAAGAGAGTTAGGAAAGATGCAAGAGACTGAACTTTAATCTCCTGTGGTTGCGGAGACAAAGACTGATTACCACATCTCAGCAGTCACCTAAAATCCATCTCCTGTTGATTTATCTCAGAACGTGTAAAATGGTCAGAGATGAAAGAAAACAGACTCTGGGCACAGGACATGGGATTTTTTTCCCTTACAGGAACACACAGGGAAAAATGGGTTCAAAAGCCAGCTGCAGAGCAGTTCAGCGTGTGCTGGCGTGCTGTGTGTGACAGCAAGAAGACCAGCCAGTCACCCCTGCAGTTGCAGGGTTTGATTGAAGAAGGGGAACCAGCTCATTCCCCCTCACCCGGGAACATAACGAAACTGGGGTCCCCTCTGGGAAGTTAACAAATTAACAATAACCCAGGGGACTGGTCCGAACAAATTGGATGCTTATCTGAGTTCCCACAGACGGAACAAAAGAGAGGGGAAATTAAATTGTTCCTTTGAAACCGCAAAAGGGTTTCCTCGAGTCTGCCTGACTAAAGTGTAAAAATGTCCACAACTGATACAGATGGAAGGAACTTAGTTATGAAAATTTAACAATTCTGCCCCTTGAAGTGTTAAAAGAGCTAGCGAGGCACTTAGGATTAGAATTTCACTCGAAAGCCAGAAAACCTGAAATTTTAATAGGGGGGGTCAACAGTCTACAGCTAGAAATTGAGGACGATGAAACGGGTAGAGTAACGGGAGAGAGAGAGAGAGTACTCAGCTGAGGAGCCGGGGGGAAGGGGGGGCAGTACTCAGCTGAGGAGCCGGGGGGAGGTGGGGCAGTACTCAGCTGAGGAGCCGGGGGGAGGGGGGGCAGTACTCAGCTGAGGAGCCGGGGGGAGGGGGGGCAGTACTCAGCTGAGGAGCCGGGGGGAGGGGGGGCAGTACTCAGCTGAGGAGCCGGGGGGAGGGGGGGCAGTACTCAGCTGAGGAGCCGGGGGGAGGGGGGGCAGTACTCAGCTGAGGAGCCGGGGGGAGGGGGGACAGTACTCAGCTGAGGAATCGGGGGGAGGGGGGGGCAGTACTCAGCTGAGGAGCCGGGGGGAGGGGGGACAGTACTCAGCTGAGGAATCGGGGGGAGGGGGGGCAGTACTCAGCTGAGGAGCCGGGGGGAGGGGGGGGCAGTACTCAGCTGAGGAGCCGGGGGGAGGGGGGGCAGTACTCAGCTGAGGAGCCGGGGGGAGGGGGGGAGGGCAAGACAAAAGGCTGGGATGAGAGTGGCAGAGTTTGGAGGAGATGCAACCAAGAAGGGGCTAGAAAAATCCTTCTCCCTGGAGATAAATCGGGGCACAGAAAGCCCCCAGACCCAGCAGTAAACTTAAAAAGAAAGGAACCTGCCCCCTTGCTGGGTGAGCCGGGGGTCAGGCTAGCCCACACCATTTTCCCACCTTTCGAGGGAGAACAGGGAGGGTCCCAAGTAGAAATGCAGATGGTGAGGGGGATGCCTCACTTAGCTGATGAGCTTCAGGGAAGTAGTGTCCCAGAGCATGTGGGACAAGTTAGGGGTGGGCCACCTCCAAAGACAAAAGAGGAAGAGAGGACAGTCCATCCTAAAGTTGGCAAAACTCGTGGAAACCACAATGAGTGCCCCAGTGAAATCTGTGCAGGGTTACCCTCTGGGAACTCAGATAAAAAAGTTACCATCTCAGAGCCCAACCAACTCCACAGTGTCAAGGCAGAGATAACAAGAGGGAGGGGCACCAGAACTGAGCTCAGACACTGTACCAGGGTTTAAACTCGAGTTAAAGGCAAAATACTGCAGATGCTGCAAATCTGAAACCAAAACAAAAATTGCTGGAAAATCTCAGCAGGTCTGACAGCATCTGTGGAGAGAAAGACAGAGTTAACGTTTCGAGTCCGTATGACTCTCCTTCAGAACTGAAGAGAATTAGAAATGTGGTGAAATATATACTGTTTAAGGGGCTGGGACAGGTGGAGCTGGATAGAGGGCCAGCGATAGGTGGAGGCAAAGGAGAGGTTGTGAACGAAGTCATAGACGAAAGGTCAAAGTGTTGTTAATAGTGGGGGTTCTGGCTAAAGGAGGTGCTAATGGTGACATTGAGTGGAAAGCAGAATGTGATAATGGCCGGACCAGGGTAAGCACTCTGGAAAGTGACAGGTGACCCTAGTGGGGGTGGGGAGAGAGGGTGGTGGTGGGAAAAAGGATTAAAAATGTTAAAAGCTGTGGATAAAACAATGAGTAAAAATGGAAATACGTTTAAAAAATAATAATAATGAAAATCAGTTGGAAAAGAAAGAAACAAACAAAATAAAAATGAAAATGAATAAGAAAAAAGAGGGGGGATCAGAAAGGGGGTGGGGATGGAGGAGGGGGTTCATGGACTGAAGTTGTTAAATTCAATATTCAGTCCGGAAGGCTGTAAAGTGCCTAGTCGGAAGATGAGGTGTTGTTCCTCCAGTTTGCGTTGGGCTTCACTGGAACAATGCAGTAAGCCAAGGACAGACATGTGGGCAAGAGAGCAGGGTGGAGTGTTAAAATGGCAAGCGACAGGGAGATCTGGGTAATGCTTGCGGATAGACCGAAGGTGTTCCGCAAAGCGGTCACCCAGTCTGCGTTTGGTTTCTCCAATGTACAGGAAACTGCATTGGGAGCAGGGAATGCAGTAGACTAAACTGAAGGAGATGCAAGTGAAGCACTGCTTCACCTGAAAGGAGTGAAAGGAGGGTCACCTGTCACGTTCCAGAGTGCTTACCCTGATCCGGCCATTATCACATTCTACTTTCCACTCAATGTCACCATTAGCACCTCCTTTAGCCAGAACCCCCATTATTAACAACCCTTTAACCTTTTGTTCATGACATCTTTCACAACCTCTCATTTGCCTCCACCTATCGCTGGCCCTCTATCCAGCTCCACCTGTCCCAGCCCCTTAAACAGTATATATTTCACCACATTTCTAATTCTCTTTAGTTCTGAAGAAGAGTCACATGGGACTCGAAATGTTAACTCTGTCTTTCTCTCCACAGATGCTCTCAGACCTGCTGAGATTTTCCAGCAATTTTTGTTTTTGTTTGAAACTCAAGTTACAGGTCACTCCCACCATAGGAATCAGGTTTGCATAGGAGAAAGGGAAGGTGACTGACTCCAAAACAGGTAATACTTGTGGAGATCACAAGGAGAATAACAGGGAAACCAATGCAGGGGTAAATCCTGATCAGCCAGATGAAGACCTCAACCAGATCGCTGTTGGTGAAAAACTCATTAAAAGTGAAGGACCTGAACCCGAATCTCAACAGGGGGTAAAAGTCAAAACACAACCCACTAACCTCCTGGCAATTAGGCCTGTAATAGTGCCTGGGTTTGAGTCAGTAAATTCATGGGTTACAGAGCTAGGCAAAGAGTTAAACCTGACAAGTGCAGCTCAGCATAGCAGCCGAACAAATTTGCATAGAAACAGCCTCTGTAGAAAGATGGCCCGGGGCCAGGGAAAAGCACAGAGTGAACAGCTTGGCTATTGTTAGCAATTTGGGAGTGAACAGTCAGGCAAAACACCCAAACCCCATTGATGATTCTTAAGCCAGTGTTACAGCAAGAGATAAACACAGGGTCACTGACCACTGAGCTGAAAATTCAGGCCTCTGAGAGATGAATCAACAAGAGATGGATTTTAGATTCCTACTGAGATGTGGTAATCAGTCTTTGTCTCCACAAACACAGGAGATTAAAGTTCAGTCTCTTGCATCTTTCCTAACTCTCTTTCAAGTGTCTCTGTTGGAAGGTGACCATGGCACCTTTTCAAATATGACATTCAATGTTCCACAAGAACTTCGAGCCCAAGCTAAACTGTAAATGAATGTAACCTTTTTGAAAAAGTTTGAAACACCGAATGCAAGATTATCCTGCTGGAGTTTGATTCTCCGACCATACCACCTAAAAATCACCCACTTTGCTGAAAAATCAAATGTGATTGTAGACATCCTGTCCAGAACTTAAAGACTCGGTTAGAACTGGAGAAATCATATTGACCAAGGCTCAGAGAATGAGAGTGAGTGTAAGTTCTATTTATTTTTTACCTTTGTGATGAAATGGGAATGAATCTTATTTCATTTGTAGTGCAGGGTAATTGTCATGGGGAGCTGATCACCACCACCTAGGGGCATATTGAACATTTTAAGGAAGATGTGTGTGTGTTTTTAAGGAAATACAAGGGAAGACACTCAGCAAAAGATGGTTGATAAAGTAAAGTGACCACTTTCTGTAAAATTCCTATGTGGATTATACTGACAGACCTGCCCAGAGAGAACATGGAATGTCACACCTGAGGTGTCGTGGCCTTCTTCAAACAGACACTTGAAAGAGAGTTAGAAAAGATGCAAAAGACTGAACTTTAATCTCCTGTGGTTGTGGGAACAAAGACTGATTACCATTCTCAGTAGGCACCTAAAATCTATCTCTTGTTGATTCATCTCTCAGAGGCCTGAATTTTCAGCTTGGTGGGTAGGAGGGCCCGGAAGTGGTCAGGAAACAGACTATCGACTGCAGTTGGCCTCTGAATGCAATTTAACGCTGGCCAGTTAACATCCTGCCAGCGTGAAGCGGGCGTAACACAATCAGCGCTGCCTGGGTTAGGGATGGGAGGAGGCTGGGCGCTGATGTAAGCACGGGCGTGGGTGAGTGAGTAATGAAAGCTCCCTGAAGGCAGAGAGCTGCCCCCGGGAGCTGAAGAATTTAAATACAAAAAATAAAAAGTTTTAAAACCGGGAAAAAATGCCCATGCATCAGAATCAGCCACCAGAACATATGGATGATGAAAATTCAGTCCAAACATTTTTTTAAAAAATTAATATCGGAAACCTCATCTCACCCTTGGATGAGGCTTCCTGAATAATGCAAAGGTTGCCTGGTTAATTTCCCCGCCTGCCAACTATAACATTGGACGGACAGTGAAAAATCCCAAATAATTGCGGCGTTAATCGGCTTAATAGCCCTCTTAATTGTTGGCGGGGCGTTTCAGAGTTTAGAACGTGCCCGCTGACTGAGATATCATACGAGTGTGCGATGAAGTCAGGACACTCGCCCGACATCATCGCGTGCTAATTTACACTCGAGTGTGTTAAGTGCACATACACCACCGAACGAAAAATTCTGCCCAGGATGTGTAACATGGCTGGAGATGGAAGAAAACAGAATCTGGGAGCAGGGCATATTTTTTTCCCTTACAGGAATACACAGGGAGAAATGGGTTCAAAAGCTAGCTGCAGAAGAGTGCAGTGTGCTGTGTGTGACAGCAAGAAGACCAGCTAAGCATTCCTGCAGTTGCAGGCGAAGTCTCTCTGTTGCTGGAGGCAAGGCTTAGTGGAAGCCACAATCAAAAAGGAAACAGGACAGCCTCTTCAGCTGCCCTGCAGAACCAAGTGTCTCCAAACCCACTGTGAAGCAGCCAAAGTCAACTCTGTTGGAATCACCCAACTTAACAGCCGTAACATTTCACCAGCTACACATCACAGACAAGCCAAAGACTGATTTGTATATCTTTTAAACCTTTATTTGGACTCTTAACTTCTCATTTCTGATCTGTGTGTACGTGGGTTGTATTTTTATTATATTTCTCAGGTTTTTAGTAACTAACAAACTGACTCTTTATTTGACTGAAGAAAGCCTGGTTAAATTGGCTCCTTCTAAAACATAAATATATTTGGACTGGGAAAAGGAATCCACGGGGGAAGGGATCCCTTTTAAATTAACCTTATTGCGACCAACCGAGAGGGTTGAATAAAGAAGGGGAGCCAGCTCATTCCTCCTCACCCGGGAGCTTAACAAAGTTGGGGTCCCGTTCAGGAAGTTAACGAACTGGGGGAGCCTTGCCTGGAGGGCTGGTCATAACAAAAAACTCTATAAAACTAATGCTGGACAAGCAGTTAGTGTATATAGTTCATTCCACCAGCAACAAAGACTAGCGAAAGGTAATTATGATCTGAGACATGGGATGGAACTTTCTGTGCCTGCAGGCATCAGACATGCTGGGTGGCGTGAGTGGACAATTTTGCGAGAAGGCCAGAAATCGGTTTCATGAGGTCATGAAACCAGTTTGTGATCGTCCGCTTAGCCCGGCGATGGTGGGCTGCGTTTCTGCCATCGTACAATGGGAACCTCATTGTAATACATCAGCACATCATTTAGAGGCCAGCCCGCTGGACTCATCCCCGCCCGTTGGATCATCCACCCACATCGACGTGACTGCACGCTGACCTGTTTCACAGCAGCATATAAAAGGCATGCACTTGGCTGCTGCACTTTGAGGGGATGTCACCCTGAACCTGCACAGTAACGTTGCACAGCATTTGCCAGGGTTGCCTGGTAGACTTCAAGGTTGAGGCGCATTGGGGTGGGGGTACAAGGGCTGCCCTGTTGTTGAGGCAACTTGGGGGTGTGGGCAAGGTCTGCCCTGTGGTTGAACGTGTGGGTTGGGAGAGAGGGAAGTGGCCACGTATTAGGGAAACCTTGTATAAAGCGAACATTCCTCTGCAGCTGAGACAGTTCAGACACAGCCACATTGATATGATTGGAGTTGGGCCTAGAGCTTATCTGCCCAGTCAAGCAACACAGAGACTTCAAAGTGCCACCAAATGCTCCAGAGCTTTTCACCCCTGGGGCACAGTCTACAAACTAATGAGCATTTCCGTAGACTGCAGAACAGCTGGACAACTGGGTATGTTGTACAGTCTCCTTGCTAAAACTGGCCATGGAGCAGTCACTGGTGGAGACACTCACAGCCCCTTGCAATGTCATCATCCCGGTTTGGACCAGTCTCCCCCATGGTTCAAGCTAACAGTGCAGCCTTGCAGCGGGGGTTAGGAGAATGCCTGTACCTGAGCTGAGACCACAGTCTGCAGTCCAATGGGCAAAACTGCTGCCAATCGGTCAGGTGGAGTGGGAGCGGAGGTGGGTGGGGTTTCGGGCAGCCATGCAGCGCACTAAACTCTGACCATCCAAGTGGTGCCCAGCACTCTCCGGGATGTGTTAAGGGGTCTTCAGACTTAACAAAAAGAGGTTCCTAGTACACCCATGGTAACCTGCACATTTCTCTCTTTCATTCTGCAAGAGGAGTAGATCAGGATCACGGAGCGTGGTGAGCTAGCTGTATGCCTCGTGGCGTAGAGAGAGTGAAGACGATGGAGGAGAGAGTGACGGAGGTGCCTGGCTGGGCAGAGGGAGGAGCTGCACCCGCTGGAAGAAGGGGCAGCTGGGGCTCCTGTACACACTGCTGAAGAGTTACAGTGAGCTGTCACGGGTCAGCATCTAGCTAGACCCAAGGTCTATAGACACCGCCTTTCATTCCTGCAGATGACCAAGAACCAGTGTCGCTGAAGACTGCAAATGTCCAGGGAACTGGTCAGTCACATCCACCAGCTGCTGCAGGATTTGGGGCCACGGGGACATGGAGGGCATCCACTGCCAGTGGCTGTGAAAGTGACCGCAGTGCTCAATTTTTACACCAGTTGCTCCTTCCGGGGCTCCACAGGTGACCCCTGTGGGATATCACAAGCCTCAACCCACAAATGCATCCATGAGGTCACAGATACCATCTTCGAGAGGGAACACAACTTTGTGCATTTCACCCGGGGCCAAGAGAGCCGGGATGTAAGAGCGATTGGATTTGCCCAGATCTCGGGTTTCCCACAGGTGCAGGGTGACATCGACTGCATTCATGTGGCGCTCAGATCTCCATCACGACACACGGTGAACTACATCAACCGCAAGGGGTTCCATTCGCTGAATGTGCAGCTGGTGTGTGACCACAACCAACACATCCTGCAGGTCTGTGCACGGTTTCCAGGGAGTGTGCATTCTCAGTGGGTCACAGATCTCTGACATCTCCCAGGATCCCCAGGGGCTGCAGGGTTGGGTCCTTGGAGACAAGTGTTACCCACAGAGGACGTGGATGATGATACCTGTGTGCCAGCCTCAGATTGCAGCAGAGTGACGGTATAACAAGGCTCATGCTGCAATTCACAGCCTGGTGGAGCAAACCATCGGGATGCTGAAGATGAGGTTCCGGTGTCTGGATCGGTCTGGTGGAACCTGCAATACAGTCCACAGAGGGTCACACATCATCGTCGCCTGCTGCACCCTTTACATAAGAACATAAGAAATAGGAGCAGAAGTAGGCCATTCGGCCCCTCAAGCCTGTCCCGTCATTCAATAAGATCATGGCTGATCTGCCCCAGGCCTCAACTCCTCTTTCGTGCCAGCTCCTCATAGCCCTCAACTCCCCGATATTTCAAAAATCTATCTACCTCCTCTTTAACCTGGCACTGCAACAGGGAGAGGAGCTGGCTGAGGAGGAGATGGAGGAGCTGGAGGTCTCCTCCAATGAGGACGCTGATGGTGATGAGTGTGAGGAGGTCCTCGAAGGCAATAATGATGGTGATGAGGCGATCACACTGGCCAGACAAGGCAGGTGCTTGGGAGGCCCTCAGAGCTGTTAGATTTGTGGGGGATGATGACAACATCAGTGAGGAGACACCATAGATCCTCACATTGCATCTGTGAGTGTTTGACTCCAGTCTGGCTGGCGGCAGTGCACATACCCCCTGTGATAATAATCCTGTCATGGAGACGCAGTGGAGGCCCTGACAGTTACTCAATTCCAGGAGGATGATGGTGACATGCAGTGAGGACACTCCATAGATCTTCACACAGCCTCAATGTCTGACTCCTGTCTGGCTGGGGGCAGTTTGCTTGTGCTCTGTGATCAGGGTCGTATCATAGAGATGCAGCCATGAAACTGTAAATGCAACTGATCCTTTGTCATCCTTCAGTAGCTGTCCCCTTCAGGAGCACAGTGTCACTGGTCACAGATGCTGATGAGATAGGGTCAGCCCCACCTTAAAGGTGCAGAGAGCACACAGAGAGAATGAGGGAACCCTGTGACACCTGCCCACAACATTCTGGCAGCAATGACCAGCAGCATTGAGGTGCAGGCATCAGTAATGTGTCCAGGGGGTGTGAGGCTGGACCATCACTTTGGCCTGAAGGTTACACAAAGCACAGGGAAGAGGCCCTGGACTGAGACACCTGCCTTTATCTTGTACAGAAAGGTTTCACATCTGAGTGACATGAGCACTGCTCATCAGAACAAGGAGCCACAGGCAGGGAGATGTTCTTGGGAGTTTATTGACAATAGTGAACATTATGTACAAGTGATTAACACCAGTGCCCAGGCTGTGCAACTACATCTTATTAAGTTTCCCAACCCTGCCATTATGTCTTGGTGCTCCCCGGACATTCACAGCAGAGGTGGAGGTAGCCAGCTGCCTGTGACACCCTGTCCGTGATGACCTCGGTGGGTGTCCTCTGGAGGGCAGAGACCTGGAGAGCCCCTGGCCTCTTTTTGGGGACACGCTTTGTGGCAGTGACCCCCTCCTGGAGCTGCTGAGGTCACAGGAAGAGGGGTTGCGGATGGACTGGACACCCGGAGTCACCTGGGTGGATAGCCCTGGGATGTGCACCCGCTGATCCCCCTCCCTATGAGTGTCTGAGGGCCTCTAGCTGATTCTGTGTGTGGAAGGTGTAGTTGGAGTGAGATCGAGCTGCCCTGCACACACTGCTGGAGGCCAACTATGGTATCAGTGATGGAGGTCAGCCCGTGCAGCAGTGCAGGAGTGACATCCTGGACCAAGGTCTCCATGGTGGCCGCCATCCTCCCAGTGTTGACCTCAGTGCATTGCAATGCCGGCGCTGTCACCTCAGCCTGAAGGTGGACAGACTCCTCCATCGTACTTTGCAATCTGAGGAGTGTAGCGGACATCCTTCCCTGATGTTCCCGAGCTTCCCTTTGCAGCTCCAGCAACTGTGACATGACCGAGTCCAGAAGCTCATCATCTAACTCGGACTCAGCAACGTTCTGGCCTCCAGCAGCTCCTCCGAGTGCCAGGGACCTGGGAAGTCTCTGCCTCCACCTGCTGTGGATCAGACAGTGTGATGTGCTCACCAGATTGTGACCCTGAGGCTACTCTAAAGCCAGGTCCCACCGAGGTGTGTGTCTCTGCACTGGTGGAGGGTGTGGGTGACGCTGTGACGGTACGTGTCTCTGCGCTGGTGGAGGGTGTGGGTGACGCTGTGACGGTGTGTGTCTCTGCGCTGGTGGAGGGTGTGGGTGACACTGTGACGGTGTGTGTCTCTGCGCTGGTGGAGGGTGTGGGTGACGCTGTGACGGTGTGTGTCTCTGCACTGGTGGAGGGTGTGGGTGACGCTGTGACGGTGCGTGTCTCTGCGCTGGTGGAGGGTGTGGGTGACGCTGTGACGGTGTGTGTCTCTGCGCTGGTGGAGGGTGTGGGTGACGGTGTGTGTCTCTGCGCTGGTGGAGGGTGTGGGTGACGCTGTGACGGTGTGTGTCTCTGCGCTGGTGGAGGGTGTGGGTGACGCTGTGACGGTGTGTGTCTCTGCGCTGGTGGAGGGTGTGGGTGACGCTGTGACGGTGTGTGTCTCTGCGCTGGTGGAGGGTGTGGGTGAGGCTGTGACGGTGTGTGTCTCTGCGCTGGTGGAGGGTGTGGGTGACACTGTGACGGTGTGTGTGTCTGCGCTGGTGGAGGGTGTGGGTGACGCTGTGACGGTGTGTGTCTCTGCGCTGGTGGAGGGTGTGGGTGACGCTGTGACGGTGTGTGTCTCTGCGCTGGTGGAGGGTGTGGGTGACGCTGTGACGGTGTGTGTCTCTGTGCTGGTGGAGGGTGTGGGTGACGGTGTGTGTCTCTGCGCTGGTGGAGGGTGTGGGTGACGCTGTGACGGTGTGTGTCTCTGCGCTGGTGGAGGGTGTGGGTGACGCTGTGACGGTGTGTGTCTCTGCGCTGGTGGAGGGTCTGGGTGACGCTGTGACGGTGTGTGTCTCTGCGCTGGTGGAGGGTGTGGGTGACGCTGTGACGGTGTGTGTCTCTGCGCTGGTGGAGGGTGTGGGTGACGCTGTGACGGTGTGTGTCTCTGCGCTGGTGGAGGGTGTGGGTGACGGTGTGACGGTGTGTGTCTCTGCGCTGGTGGAGGGTGTGGGTGATGCTGTGACGGTGTGTGTGTCTGCGCTGGTGGAGGGTGTGGGTGACGCTGTGACGGTGTGTGTCTCTGCGCTGGTGGAGGGTGTGGGTGAGGCTGTGACGGTGTGTGTCTCTGCGCTGGTGGAGGGTGTGGGTGACGCTGTGACGGTGTGTGTCTCTGCGCTGGTGGAGGGTGTGGGTGACACTGTGACGGTGTGTGTCTCTGCGCTGGTGGAGGGTGTGGGTGACACTGTGACGGTGTGTGTCTCTGCGCTGATGGAGGGTGTGGGTGACGCTGTGACGGTGTGTGTCTCTGCACTGGTGGAGGGTGTGGGTGACACTGTGACGGTGTGTGTCTCTGCGCTGGTGGAGGGTGTGGGTGACGCTGTGACGGTGTGTGTCTCTGCGCTGGTGGAGGGTGTGGGTGAGGCTGTGACGGTGTGTGTCTCTGCGCTGGTGGAGGGTGTGGGTGAGGCTGTGACGGTGTGTGTCTCTGCGCTGGTGGAGGGTGTGGGTGACGGTGTGTGTCTCTGCGCTGGTGGAGGGTGTGGGTGACGCTGGGATGGTGTGTGTCTCTGCGCTGGTGGAGGGTGTGGGTGACGCTGTGACGGTGTGTGTCTCTGCGCTGGTGGAGGGTGTGGGTGACGCTGGGACGGTGTGTGTCTCTGCGCTGGTGGAGGGTGTGGGTGACACTGTGACGGTGTGTGTCTCTGCGCTGGTGGAGGGTGTGGGTGACGCTGTGACGGTGTGTGTCTCTGCGCTGGTGGAGGGTGTGGGTGACGCTGTGACGGTGTGTGTCTCTGCGCTGGTGGAGGGTGTGGGTGATGGTGTGTGTCTCTGCGCTGGTGGAGGGTGTGGGTGACACTGTGACGGTGTGTGTGTCTGCGCTGGTGGAGGGTGTGGGTGACACTGTGACGGGACTTCAGGGAGGGTTTCAGCAGATTCCTCTTCTGAGCCTCCCTCAGGGCTTGATTGGAGGTCCTGGGTCATGGACTCTGTCGGCTGTTTCCCAGATGTGCCTGTGAAAACAAGGGGAGATAATCAGTGCACGGCAGTGGCCTGTGAACCAGGACACATCACTCACAGCCTGGTTGTCTGATGGATGTTGCATTATTGGACCCTCACTTGGTTGAGCAGCGCTGACCTCACCCCCAGGACAGGAACAGTCCAGATCCTCACCAGCCAGCTGGATGGCTCTGTTTTCAAAGTCTGTGAGGACCTTGAGTTCAGGCATTCCTCCGCCAGCCTGCGACCTCTCCCTCTTGTTGTGTGCCAGCTTGTCCTGCATGAACAGAGATGGAGAGAGTGTAAGCAGGATGCCTGCCAGGCCAGATGATAAGTTTGCCTGGCCTGTGTGGGTGGTGAGTGTTCCCATGGACAGAATGAGGACAATGACAGTGTGTCTGAGACAGTGAATGGTGATGACCCTTGAACTGGCAGTGAATGAGGGCCCTGTGGACGTGTGATGGGTTTGTGAGTGTGTTGAGTTGAGAGCAATGAGAAGAGTAACTAACCCTGACGGAACAGAGGAGACCATTCATCCTCTGGCGGCACTGGGTGCCTGTCCTCTTTTGCAGGGCGTTGGCGCTGACCACCACTGCCACTGCCTCCCAAGCCGGATTGGTGATGTTGCTGCCCATCCTGTGGTCAGAGTGGGGGTAGAGGACATCACGGCGAGTCTTCACTGTGTCCAAAAGGTGCTCAAGGGACACATCATTGAACCTGGGGGCTGCAGCCTTTTTACCTTTTGGAGCCTTGTCTTCTGCACACAGTTCAGGGCTGGAAGCGCTGAGAGGTGCACGTGGCTGCACCTTAAAATATAGCTCCTGGTATGAGAAAGCGGGTGAATGAGAGCCCACCCTGCTATGGAAGTGGCGCGTTTCCCGAGAACGAATAATTAGCGCGGCAGATGTGAGAAACTCCCATCGTGGCCAATGGGTAAAATGTCATTTTACACACTCGCTGCTGCACTTAGTGTAAATCTGGACAGTTCCCCCCCAGGGTTACAGGATGACATAGATTGGGACCTGAATATTGAAGGGTATGTGACATTTAGGAAGGACAGGAAGTTAGAAAAAGGTGGTGGGGTGGCTCTGTTAATAAATGATGGTATTAACTCATTAGAAAGGGATGACCCAAGTTCAGGAAGCCAGAATATAGAAGCAGTTTGGGCTGAGATTAGAGACAATAAAGACAAAAATTCTTTTGTGGGAATGGTGTACAGTCCCCTAATTGTAACTACACAATAGGACAGAATCTCAAGGAAGAGATAATGGGAACTTGACATAAACGTACTGTGGTAATCATGGAGGATTTCAATCTACAGTTAGACTGGAAAAATCAGATGGACAAAGGTAGCCTAGATGAACGTTTTCAGGATAGTTCCTTGGAGAGCACATTCTGGAGCCAACCAGAGAGTAGGCTATACTAGACTTGGTACTGTGCAATGAGATGGGGCTAACTGATAACCTCATAGTGAAGGCACCCCCTAGGCAGCGGCGATCATAATATGACTGAATTTTACATTCAGTTTGAGGGAGAGAAGAGTGGGTCCAAGACTAGTATTTTAAATTTAAATAAGAGCAATTATGAGGGAATGAAAGCAGTGCTAGCTAGAGTAAACTGGGAAATGAGGTTAAGGGATAGGTCGATAGAGATGCAGCGGCAGACATTTAAAGGGATATTTCAGAACACACAGAATAGAGAAAATAAACTTCCAAGGGGAGAATCCACCATCCGTGGTTAACTAAAGAAGTTAAAGATGGAATCAAACTTAAAGATAAAGCATATAATTGTGCAAAGATGGTGGCAGGTCAGAAGATTGGACGGTATACAAAGAACAGCAGAGAATGGCAGAAAGATTAATAAGGAGGGAAAAATTAGAATATGAGAGAAAGCTAACTAGAAATATAAAGATGGATAGTGAGAGTTTCTATAGATATTTAAATAAGAAAAGAGTTAACAAAGTGAGCATTGGTCATATAGGAAGTGAGTCTGGGGAATTAATAATGGAAAATAAGGAGATGGCAGATGGATTGAAAAGATATTTTGCATCAGTATTCACTATAGAGGATAAAAGTAACATCCCAGAAATAGCTGTAAATCAGGAAGTGGAAGGGAAGGAGGAACACAGGAAAATTACAATCATCAGGGAAGTAGTGATACTGAGAAAATTGTTGGGGCTGTGGGCTGATAAATCCACGGGTCCTGATGGACTCCAAACTGAGGTCTTGAAAGATGTGGCGAGCGAGACAATTGATTCACCGGTTTTAATTTGACAAAATTCTCTAGATACGGGGAAGGTTCCATTAGATTGGAAAATAGCAAGTGGGTCTTTTTACTGATTGGCAGGATGTGAGGAGTGGTGTGTCACAGGGATCAGTGCTGGGTCCTCAACCTTTTACAATTTATATCAATGATTTGAATGAAGGGACCGAAGGTATGCTTGGTGACTTTGCTAATGACACAAAGATAGTTAGGAAAGTACATTGTGAAGAGGAGGTAAGGAAGATAGAAAAGGTCAAAGAAAGGTTAAGCGAGTGGGCAAAGATCTGGCAAATGGAGTATAATGTGGGCAAATGTGAAATTGTCCATTTTGGCAAGAAGAATAAAAAAGAAGGATATTATCTAAATGGTGAGAGACTGCAGAGCTCTGAGGTTCACAGGGTTCTGGGTGTCCTAGTGCATGAATCACAAAAGGTTACTGTGCAGGTACAGCAGGTAATTAGGAAAGCGAATAGAATGTTCTCATTTATTGTGAGGGGAATTGAATACAAAAGTAGGGAGATAATGTTTCAGTTATACAGAGCACTAGTGAGACCACATCTGGAGCACTGTGTACAGTTTTGGTCTCCTTATTTAGGGAGAGAAGTAAATACGTTAGAAGTAGTTCAGAGCAAGTTTACTAGGCTAATACCAGGAATGGTTGGGTTGTCTTATGAGGAAAGGTTGGACAGACTAGGCTTGTATCCACTGGAATTTAGAAGAGTAAGAGGTGACTTGATCGAAGCCTTTAAGGTCCTGAGGGGTCTTGACAGGCTGGATGCGGAGAGGATGTTTCTGTTTGAGGAAGAATCTAGAACAGGAGGTCACTGTTTAAAAATCAGGGGTCGCTCATTCAAGACAGAGTTGAGGAGCAATTTTTTCTCTCAGAGGGTGGTGAGTGTTTGGAACTCTTTTCCTGAAAAGGCGGTGGAAGCAGAGTCTCCGAATATTTTTAAGGCAGAGCTTGATAGATTCTTGATTAACAAGGGGGTGAAAGGTTATTGGGGGTAGGCAGGAGGTTACAGTCAGATCAGCCATGATCTTATTGAATAGCAGAGCAGGATTGAGGGGCTGAGTGGCCTACACCTGCTCCTAGTTCAAATGGTTGTATTAAAAGCTTTGTGAGGTTATTTAAACTGATTTGTTTTATGGTCTCCTCTACATTGGAGAGACCAAACGTAAACTGGGCGACAGCTTTGCAGAACACCTGTGGTCTGTCCGCAAGAATGACCCAAACCTCCCTGTCACTTGCCATTTTAACACTCCACCCTGCTCTCTTGCCCACATGTCTGTCCTTGGCTTGCTGCATTGTTCCAGTGAAGCCCAACGCAAACTGGAGGAACAACACCTCATCTTCCGACTAGGCACCTTACAGCCTTCCGGACTGAATATTGAATTCAACAACTTTAGATCTTGAACTCCCTCCTCCATCCCCACCCTCTTTCTGTTTCTTTCCCCTTCCTTTTGTTTTTTCCAATAATTTATATAGATTTTTCTTTTCCCACCTATTTCCATTATTTTTAAATCTTTTATGCTCCCCCCCGACTCCCACTAGAGCTGTACCTTGAGTGCCCTATCATCCATTCTTAATTAGCACATTCGTTTAGATAATATCACCAACTTCAACACCTCTGTGTTCTTTTGTTCTTTTGTCTGTGACATCTTTTGATTATCTGCTCCTATCACTGCTTGTTTGCCCCTACAACCACACCCCCCCTCCACTTCTCTCCCCCCACCCAACACCACCACCACCACCACCACCCCCCCACCCCCCACCCCCCACCCCCCGCCACCTAAAACCAGCTTATATTTCACCCCTCTCCTTGGATTCACCCAGTTCTGTCGAAGGGTCGTGAGGACTTAAAACGTCAACTCTTTTCTTCTCCGCCGATGCTGCCAGACCTGCTGAGTTTTTCCAGGTAATTCTGTTTTTGTTTTGGATTTCCAGCATCCACAGTTTTTTGTTTTTATATTTGCTATCTTTCCTTGCTTCTTTATTCAAACACCTGTTGAAGAGCTTAATAAGCAATGTGGTTCCCTAGGCAAGTCAATCTGTCATTAAACTCCTCAAAATAACTGTGTGACATAGTTAACATTGGCTATCCGAGTTCTCTAATTGGTTAAATAGCCTGAGATAATCTTAAAACAAGACAAGGTTTGAGTATTTAGACAAATTTCTTGAGGAAACAGATCAATTGGACCCTGAAAATATTGATATGCTTGCCTCAGACTCCAGGACATTGAGCACAGAGTTCAATGTTAGGAAGGGGATGTGCGCTTCTCTCTGGGAGTGTTTAATGAGGCAGTATCAAGCGAACTTTACCCTGTATCTAACCTTTTTCCTAACATGTCATGTGCCTATATTCAGACTTTCCAGTTCAATGTTAGATATTGGAAAGATCAAAGCCATTGTCTTCAATTGAGCTCCAAACTCTGTTCCCTAGCCAGTGACTCCATCTCTCTTTCTCTCTCTCTCGCTCTCTCTGGTCACTCTGAACCAGACCGTTCACAGCCTTCATGTCCCGAGTGAGCTACTGATCCACATATACTTTCCATCACCATCTCTGTAGTATCACCTGTCTCTGCCCCTGCCTCAGCTCAGCTGTTGCTTCAAGCTTCAGTGATAGTTTATTGCACCTAATTTGACAAATGCAGTGCACTGGTCAGCCTTCAATCGTCCACCCTCTACAAACTGGGCCTCAGCCAAAAAGCCTTGGCCTTGCTCCTCTCTGTCTCTGTAGCCTCCTCTAGATCTACAAACCTCCCGGATCCATGTGCTTTTTGACTCTGGCATCTTCTCCATTTCCAATTTTAATCACTGCACCTTTGGTGGCCTTGCCTTGAGACAGGTGGGCCCTAAGCTCAGGAATTTCCTTCCTAAACCTCCCCCCCATCTACCTGCCCCTTTCCTCCCTAAAACCGACCTCTTTGACCAAGCTTTTGTCACCTGTCCTAATATCTCCTTATGTGGTTTGGTGTCAAATAGCATCCTGTGGCCTTGGGGAGTTTTAGTATGTTAAAGCTGCTATACAATGACAAGTTGTCACATGAAGAAATGATTTCACCTGCTATCCCAGTGAGACACTTTTTGATTATTTCAGTACCTGGTACAAGATCAATTTTCAAACTCCCTTTTCCTGGTTTATTAGATTTTTCCTCCACCTGCCCACCACTGGCTCTCCTCTTGTGCCACCCTTTATTGCCAACGAGAGAGATTCTAACCACCTCCTCTTGTTATTCCATTACCATCATCGATTATCCATCATTAACAGCCTGGGAAAGGAGGGTGCTGCTGAGACAGGTAGGAGACCATGAGGGCACCTCCAATTGGAAGTATTCTCAGAAACATGCTGTAAATTGAACAACCAAATATGTCCACATCTGTCGGAGCTCTCACTTTGGAAGGGGAACCCCTCCACCAGATTATGGCTGTAGCTCTGGCCTTATCAGACCAGCAGCCCCTGTGATTGGACCATTGAGAGGAGGTGTTTATGGCTCCCTGGCCTGCCATTGGCCGGCCACCTCCAAGTAGCTGCCAGGCTCTGGCTTCAGCATGGGGGTTGAGGGGAGCTTGTCCGACCACCAGGGGTTCTGGAAATGGCCCGAAGTGGGGCATTAATTGTCCTAATTAGCTGCCTGTCTCTATGGAGACCAGATCCCATGGCAACCTGGGAAACTGGACTGGAGGTGGGACAGCATCAGGGAGCTGACCTGATGTGCAGCTTTTTAAACCCCTTTCCGCCTCCTCCAAAGCCAACTCCGCGGGGCTGGTAAGATTCTATCTGAGGATTCTGCAAACAATATTATGGAACATTATTCCAGCCTGTGATGTTTACTTTATTTTTCCCATTCCAGGTTTCTACAGAAACAAGAACATCATTTTCCCAGGTGAGGCAGATCTGAAGACACTGATGAACTGACGCAAGAAACCTCCATAAATTCACTTTGTGAATATAGAAAGGCTGGTTTGCGTTGTACTGTGTTTGACCCGGCATCCCCTGCTGTGTGTTTAACAAGCTTGTATTATATCATTTCATGTTCTCAGGACAAAGTACTCGACAGCTATTACATTATTTCTGAAGTCTAATCAGTGTTGTTATGCAGGTAAATGTGACAGCCACTTGTGCACAGTAAGATCCCTCAAACAGGGACCATGATGAATGATTAGTTTCCTTTTTGATGGTGTTGACAAAAGGTGGGATGTTGACCCAGGTTCCTGGGTGAAATTCCATCTCTTGCTCAAATCCACGTGAGAGATCAGACAGGGCCTCAGTTTAATATCCCAGACATGAGATGGAAGCTCCAACCATGCAGCGTCAGTCTCGATTAGGGGCTCACGTCCTGGAGTGGGACTTGAGCCCACAATCTACCACTGACACTAAAAACAAGGAGTTACAATAGTGCCACTTTCATTGGTTTAAGCTATTCGAAACAGATGGCCAATGATGTGGTTGAATCCCAGAGCATGGGCTGTGTTGAATGTGTGGTTTGAACATCAATGACGCTGGAATCACTGGGGTTAATTAAGCATTAGAGTGTCAAAATCCATGTGTATATCAATAACTCTCAGGTAGATCTTGACCTTCAGCGGACTGCACTGTCAGTTTGGCTGAGTGATGTAGACCTCAGCACAACATTGGGAACAATAGATGGTCAAAAAGTCAAAAGCAGCTGGTGCCCAAGTTTGTGATAAGGTCTTTTGAGCTGCCAAACTCTGGCAATCAGCATCGAAGAGGAGAATCTGTCCCAGTGACTGACTAACAAGGGACAACATTTGCTTGATGCCTGATAACCTAACACCGACCTGTTTGACACACTGAATCATGGCTGGAGCGTGCAGGACTGAATATTTCTAGTTTAGAGAGAACAACAGGAGACATTTGAAAGGGGCATTAACTGCATCAGTAAATGGAAGGTTAGAGGCCAGAGATGAGACCTGATCAGAGCACCAGGCTTTAGTAGAGTCAGCCCATGTTATTGGAACAGGATTCCATGTTTAGCTCAACTTGGGCTTCACAGAATCCTCGGAGTTGGCCAGGAGAAAGGGAGGATTGGCACACTTGTGGAAACTCATTTCTCACATGAACTGGGTTGATATTAGCCTTTGGAGGCTCTACTCAAAAAACCTGGGGTTCTTCATTACTAAGGCAATCAGTTTACATTGGCTCAAAATAATCTTCAAATTCAATGTTACTTACACTGGCATTCCCTAAGATTGCTGTGTGGAATGTAGGTTAATATAATCCTTGTTTATGGAGTTTACTTGATGTGGGTCAGTCTGTGACCCCCAGCACATTATACTCAGTAAACTGAACTGCTGCAGAAATAGAGATAGTCTCTAACTGGAGACAGAACTAACAGGAGGTATGAACTAATATAATATCAGTACAGCTCTTTCAAAAATGTCAAATAATTTACTTCTTGCTACAGGTGAGTATGTTAATTGAATTCATGTTGGAGCCAGAGTTTGTTTGTGTGCGATGCAGTAATGTTCCAGCAGTTCAATAGCTAATCAGTCTGCTGTCTCTTTACATTTCCAGACATCTACTACTGCATCATCTTTGTCAACTGCTGAGGTAAGTAGCTGGTGCTACTCACAGTGCTGTGTAGCCTCTCACTGTAAGGTGTAAATGTGTCAGGCCTGGGCTTACCTGACACAATGCTTCAATAACCATTTTTAAAGGGTATCCCTTCCCACGACCTGACCGTTAACTTTCTCCTCTCCATCTAGATGCAGTGACAGGTATGGAGTGCACTTTGTTATCGAGTCACCTTCATCCGTCTGTACCCTCTTGACTCCTCTCGTTTCGGTCCCATTCGGGTCTAATTCTTGCCCTACTCCAGTGTACTCGAGGGCTGGTCCAATGACCTGACATCAACAAGCTCCAGGTGGCTGGAAATCCCAGTCCCACCTCCATCCTTCCACCCTTGGGCCTAATGTGTTCATGTATCTGTAAAATGTCTCAAAGGGTTACCAACTCTCCAGCATTGTTTTCGAGTCTCCAGAGTGTCCCTGTTCTGTGATTACACCCGTGCCTAGGTATTCCTGGAGAGAGAATACATGGTGTCTGCCAGTACACTTTCATGGGCAGTGGATACCAGAGGGACAGGAGTGTCCTATCATTATTTGGAACTTACTGTTTGTGTTATTCCTTTAAAATGGGGACACCTATGTTTAAGTCATTTCTGATTGACGATTTAATCAATTAGTGATGATTGATACAAAAACAAAAATAGCTGGAAAAACTCAGCAGGTCTGATAGCATCTGTGAAGAGGAATACAGTTAACATTTCGAGTCCGTATGACTCTTCTTCAGAACTAAAGAGGAATAAGAAATGTGGTGAAATATAAGCTGTTTAAGGGGGGGTGGGACAGGTAGAGCTGGATAGGGGGCCAGTGATAGGTGGAGGCAAAGGAGAGGTTGCCAAAGATGTCACAGACAGAAGGACAAAGGGGCGTTGACGGTGCTGATATTAGCTAAAGGATGTGCTAATGGGGACATTAAAGGGTAGAAAGCAGGATGAGCAAGTGACAGATGGCCCCAGTGGGGATGGGGTAGGGGGAAGGGAGTGAAATAAACTACATGGTGGAGATAAAACAATGGGTGGAAATAAATTTTAAAATATTAATAGAAATAGGTGGGAAAAGAAAAATATATTTTAAAAAATATATAATAATTATTAGAAAAGGGGGATCGGAAAAGGGGTGGGGATGGAGGAGAGAGTTCATGATCTGAAGTTGTTGAACTCAATATTCAGTCCGGAAGGCTGTAAAGTGCCTAGTCGGAAAATGAGGTGCTGTTCCTCCAGTTTGCGTTGGGCTTCACTGGAACAATGCAGCAAGCCAAGGACGGACATGTGGGCATGAAAGCAGGGTGGAGTGTTAAAATGGCAAGCGACAGGGAGGTTTGGGTCATGCTTGCGGACAGACCGCAGGTGTTCTGCAAAGCGGTCACCCAGTCTGCATTTGGTCTCTCCAATGTAGAGGAGACCACATTGAGAGCAACGAATGCAGTAGACTAAGTTGGGGGAAATGCAAGTGAAATGCTGCTTCACTTGAAAGGAGTGTTTGGGCCCTTGGACGGTGAGGAGAGAGGAAGTGAAGGGGCAGGTGTTGCACCTTCTGCGGTTGAATTGGAAGGTGCGGTGGGAGGGGGTTGAGGTGTAGGGGGTGATAGAGGAGTGGACCAGGGCGTCCCGGAGGGAATGATCCCTACAGAATGCCACCGGGGGAGGGTGAAGGGAAGATGTGTTTGGTGGTGGCATCATGCTGGAGTTGGCGGAAATGGTGGAGGATGATCCTTTGAATGCGGAGGCTGGTGGGGTGATAAGTGAGGACAAGGGGGACCCTATCATGGTTCTGAGAGGGAGAGGAAGGTGTGAGGGCGGATGCGCGGGAGATGGGCTGGATACGGTTGAGGGCCCTGTCAACGACCGTGGGTGGAGGACATGTCAGAAGAACTGTTTTGGAAAGTGGTTTCATCAGAACAGATGTGACGAAGGCGAAGGAACTGGGAGAATGGGATGGAGTCCTTACAGGAAGCGGGGTGTGAGGAGCTGTAGTCGAAGTAGCTGTGGGAGTCGGTAGGCTTGTAATGGATATTGGTGGACAGTCTATCACTAGAAATTGAGACAGAGAGGCCAAGGAAGGGAAGGGAAGTGTCAGTGATGGACCATGTGGAAATTGGAAGCAAAATCAATAAATTTTTCTAGGTCCAGATGAGAGCATGAAGCGGCACCGAAGTAATCATCGATGTACCGGAGAAAGAGTTGTGGAAGGGGGCCTGAGTAGGACTGGAACTAGGAATGTTCCACATACCCCATGAAGAGACAGGCATAGCTGGGGCCCATGCAGATACCCATAGCCACACCTTTTATTTGGAGGAAGTGGGACAAGTTTAAGGAGAAATTGTTCATTGAGAGAACAAGTTCAGCCAGATTGAGGAGTGATGATTGATTATCATCAGTTGATGATTTAATCAAAAAAAGGCACAAGCTTTCCACAAATTAAAAATGTATCTCTAGGTTATGAGCAACCAGCAAGAAAAATCATAGAGACGTGAACGAGATTATCTGTTCTTTCATTTTCCTCAAACTTTCATTTATTAATTATAGAGATATTGGAACTGGCACAATATTGTTTGACCATCAGTCGATTGGATAACAAAGAAACTGTTTGCTTTCCGGTTGGTAATGGTGGTGCTCTGTGAGGATGGTCATTTCTGGTAAATAATTGGGGGACCATGTAGCTGAAGGCAGCGTGTCACAAGGAGGTCCAAATTAGAGCTTCAAACAACTTTTACTCTGCCGTGGGGTCTGGGTATTGTTTGTTTGCATGAAACAGGGTGATTCTTTAAAGGAGAAAAGTATTGCTGTGAAATTTCTAACCTGTATGTTTTCCCTTTAACTTTGCAGACTTCAACTGAAAGCACAACTTTGGCAGATGATGAGGTAAGGAAGGGGGGAGTGTTTGGGGATCTGTCCATCGTCTTAGTTTTATGGGTAAGGACTGGTGGAGACTCTCTGGTGTTAACTCTGTGGGAAAGGTATAAAGAGAACTTTCCTGATCTATTGACCTTCATGTTCCAAACTCCAGTGTGATCCAAAAGCCCTTTCCCATTCAGCTAGCTCTCTCAGCTGTTGGTGTAATGGATTGGCCTGAGATGGAGTAGCCAGGTTTATGAGGTGAGCTGGACATGCAGTGTCAACATTTAGTCAGTCTTCCAACATTCACAAGGTCCCCGTACTGTCACAAAACATCCCGGCTACACAATTCGATAAGGGTCGAAAGTGGGTGTGATCATCGCAATGTATGATTAATCTGTGCCCACTGCTTCCAATACAGACAGCACCTCAATGTTATGCTGCCTGCTCAGTTCAATGATTTCTATATGCAAACAGTGCTGCTGAATGGCTGGAGACCCAAGCAGATGACATAATATCGTGAGAGGCTAGCACGGGTTCAAGTGAACCTGCAATGCTTACAGGCAGCACATCATCGCGTAAAGGGGATGTTGGAGCAGGCGTGGAGCTGACTGTGGAAGAGCAAGTGAGTAAGAAGGAAAATGAATGATGGGTAAATGTGTCAAAGAGAGAACTCGGAGATTTCCCTTGGCTGCTATAGAGCCGCTTCTGACTGAAGGTCTTCACAGGAGATGGACAGGAGGACAGATGTCAGCCAGAGGCTAGGAGGTCCTCCAGGCAAACTTTGCAGTGGCAGAGGAACCAGATCACTGTGATGACCAAGGCTATGAGTGTAGCCTTGGGGCCAGGATGTAGTGCCACAAGAAGATCAATGACCTCACACAAACAGTCAAGGTCAGGATCTTCAAATCCCACCAACTAGCTTGTCACTCAATGAACCACATCTCCATCATTCACGAGCAATAAGCTCTATCCGACACAACACATACTTCACATGAAGTACTTTGCCACCAACTGGGCTTAAGATATTGCACAAAACATGGAGCCCACACTTTCCAAGATGGAAGTGGTGCCCAACACCATTAGTATGCTTGCAAACCAACGGATGCTGCAACATCGGATGGTCAATGTCCCAGCTCCTATTGTAACACATGTAGAAGTGTCAACTACTATTGTAACACATGTAGATGTCTCAGCTATTGTAACACATGTAGAAGCCTCAGCTCCCACTGTATCATATGTAGAAATCTCAGCTCCTACTGTAACACATGTAGAAGTGTCAACTCCTACTGTAACACATGTAGAAGACTCAGCACCTGTTGTAACACATGTAGAAGTCTCAGCTCCTACTGTAACACATGTAGAAGTCTCAGATACTACTCTAACACATGTAGATGTCTCAGCCAATGTAACACATGTAGATGTCTCAGCTCCGACTGTAACACATGTGGAAGTCTCAGCTCCATCTGTAACACATGTAGAAGTCTCAGCTCTTGTAACACATGTAGACGTCTCAGCTACAGTAACACATGTAGAAGTCAGAGCTACAGTAACACATGTAGAAGACTCAGCTACTATTGTAACACATGTAGAAGTCTCAGCTACTGTTACATGTAGAAGTCTCAGCTCTTAATCTAACACATATAGAACTCTCAGCTCCTACTCTAACACATGTAGAATGCTCAGCCAATGTAACACATGTAGATGTCTCAGCTCCTACTGAAACACATGTAGATGTCTCAGCTCCTACTGTAACACATGTGGAAGTCTCAGCTCCATCTGTAACACATGTAGAAGTCTCAGCTCTTGTAACACATGTAGAAGTCTCAGCTCCAACTGTAACACATGTAGATGTCTCAGCTACTGTAACACATGTAGAAGCCACAGCTCCGACTGTATTACATGTAGAAATCTCAGCTCCTACTGTAACACATGTAGAAGTCTCAGCTACAGTAACACATGTAGAAGACTCAACTCCTACTGTAACACATGTAGAAGTCTCAGCTCCTGTTGTAACACATGCAGCAGTCTCAGCTCCTGTTGTAACACATGTAGAAGTCTCAGCTCCTACTGTAACACATGTAGAAGTCTCAGCTCCTATTGTAACACATGTAGAAAACTCAGCTCCTACTGTAACACATGTAGAAGTCTCAGCACCTACTGTAACACGTGTAGAAGTCGCAGCTCCTAGTGTAACACATGTAGAAGTCTCAGATCCTACTCTAACACATGTAGAAGTCTCAGCTACTGTAACACATTTAGAAGTCGCAGCTCCTGCTGTAACACATGTAGAAGTCTCAGCTCCTACTGTAACACACTTAGATGTCTCAGCTCCTGCTGTAACACATGTAGATGTCTCAGCTAATGTAACACATGAAGAAGTCTCAGCTCCTATTGTAAAACTGATAAAGTCTCAGCTCCTATTGTAACACATGTAGAAGTCTTGGCTACTGTAACACATGTAGATGTCTCAGCTCCTACTGTAACATATGAAGATGTCTCAGCTCCTACTATAACACATGTAGAAGTCTCAGCTCCTGTTGTAACACATGTAGAAGTCTCAGCTCCTAATGTAATACATGTAGATGTCTCAGCTCCTACTGTAACACATGTAGAAGTCTCAGCTCCGACAGTAACACATGTAGAAGTCTCAGGTCCTATTGTAACACATGTAGAAGCCTCAGCTATTGTAATATGTAGAAGTCTCAGCTCCTACTGTAAGATATGTAGAAGTCTCAGCTCCTACTTTAACACATGTAGATGTCTCAGCTCCTACTGTAATACATGTAGAAGTCTCAGCTCCTATTGTAACACATGTAGAAGTCTCAGCTACTGTAACATGTAGAAGTCTCAGCTCCTACTGTTAGAAATGTAGAAGTCTCAGCTTCTACTGTAACACGAGTAGAAACCTCAGCTCCTACTGTATCACATGTAGAAATCAAAGCTCCTACTGTAACACATGTAGAGGTCTGAGCTACAGTAACACATGCAGAAGTCTCAACTCCCACTGTAACACATGTAGACGTCTGAGCTACAGTAACACATGTAGAAGTCTCAACTCCGACTGTATCACATGTAGAAATCAAAGCTCCTACTGTAACACATGTAGAGGTCAGAGCTACAGTAACACATGCAGAAGTCTCAACTCCCACTGTAACACATGTAGACGTCTGAGCTACAGTAACACATGTAGAAGTCTCAACTCCTACTGTAACACATGTAGAAGTGTCAACTCCTACTGTAACACATGTAGAAGTCTCAGCTCCTGTTGTAACACATGTAGAAGTCTCAGATCCAACTCTAACACATGTAGATGTCTCAGCCAATGTAACACATGTAGATGTCTCAGCTCCGACTGTAACACATGTGGAAGTCTCAGCTCCATCTGTAACACATGTAGAAGTCTCAGCTCTTGTAACACATGTAGAAGTCTCAGCTACAGTAACACATGTAGAAGTCAGAGCTACAGTAACACATGTAGAAGACTCAGCTCCTATTGTAACACATGTAGAAGTCTCAGCTCTTGTAAAACATGTAGAAGTCTCAGCTACAGTAACACATGTAGAAGTCAGAGCTACAGTAACACATGTAGAAGACTCAGCTCCTATTGCAACACATGTAGGAGTCTCAGCTAATGTAACATGTAGAAGTCTCAGCTCTTAATCTAACACATATAGAACTCTCAGCTCCTACTCTAACACATGTAGAAGTCTCAGCCAATGTAACACATGTAGATGTCTCAGCTCCTACTGAAACACATGTAGATGTCTCAGCTCCTACAGTAACACATGTGGAAGTCTCAGCTCCTACTGAAACACATGTAGAAGTCTCAGCTCTTGTAACACATGTAGAAGTCTCAGCTACTGTAACACATGTAGAAGTCTCAGCTCCTACTGTAACACATGTAGAAGTCTCAGCTCCAACTGTAACACGTAGATGTCTCAGCTACTGTAACACATGTAGAAGCCACAGCTCCGACTGTATCACATGTAGAAATCTCAGCTCCTACTGTAACACATGTAGAAGTCTGAGCTACAGTAACACATCTAGAAGGCTCAAATCCTACTGTAACACATGCAGAATTGTCAACTCCTACTGTAACACATGTAGAAGTCTCAGCTCCTGTTGTAACACATGTAGAAGTCGCAGCTCCTGTTGTAACACATGTAGAAGTCTCAGCTCCTGTTGTAACACATGTAGAAGTCGCAGCTCCTAGTGTAAGACATGTAGAAGACTCAGATCCTACTCTAACACATGTAGATGTCTCAGCCAATGTAACACATGTAGATGTCTCAGCTCCTAGTGTAACACATGTGGAAGTCTCAGCTCCATCTGTAACACATGTAGAAGTCAGACCTACAGTAACACATGTAGAAGTCTCGGCACTTATTGTAACACATGTAGATGTCTCAGCTACTGTAACACATGTAGAAGTCTCAGCTCCTATTGTAACACATGTAGATGTCTCAGCTACAGTAACACATGTAGAAGTCTCAGCTGCTATTGTAACACATGTAGAAGTCTCAGCTCCTACTGTAACACATGTAGATGTCTCAGCTCCTATTGTAACACATGTAGATGTCTCAGCTACAGTAACACATGTAGAAGTCTCAGCTACTGTAACACATGTAGCAGTCTCAGCTCCTATTGTAACACATGTAGATGTCTCAGCTCCTATTGTAACACATGTAGATGTCTCAGCTACAGTAACACATGTAGAAGTCTCAGCTACTGTAACACATGTAGCAGTCTCAGCTCCTATTGTAACACATGTAGAAGTCTCAGCTACTGTAACACATGTAGCAGTCTCAGCTGCTATTGTAACACACGTAGAAGTCTCAGCTCCTGCTGTAACACATGTAGATGTCTCAGCTATTGTAACACATGTAGAAGTCTCAGCTCCTAATGTAACACATTTAGATGTCTCAGCTACTGTAACACATGTAGATGTCTCAGCTCCTACTGTAACACACGTAGAAGTGTCAGCTCCTGCTGTAACACCTGAAGATGTCTCAGCTAATGTAACACATGTAGAAGTCTCAGATCCTATTGTAAAACCTGTAGAAGTCTCAGCTTCTATTGTAACACATGTAGATGTCTCAGCTAATGTAACGCATGTAGAAGTCTCAGCTCATATTGTAACACATGTAGAAGTCTCAGCTACTGTAACACATGTAGATGTCTCAGCTACTGTAACACATGTAGATGTCTCAGCTTCTACTGTAACATATGAAGATGTCTCAGCTCCTACTATAACACATGTAGAAGTCTCAGCTCCTAATGTAATACATATAGAAGTCTCAGCTACTGTAACATGTAGAATTCACAGCTCCTAAACTCACACGTGTGGAAGTCTCAGCTACTGCAACACATGTAGTTGTCTCAGCCCCTACTGTAACACATGTAGAAGTCGCAGCTCCTACTGTAACACATGTAGAAGTCTCAGCTCCTACTGTAACACATGTAGAAGTCTCAGCTCTTTCAACACATGTAGAAGTCTCAGCTCCTATTGTAACACATGTAGAAGTCTCAGCTCCTACTGTAAGACATGTAGAAGTCTCAGCTCTGACTGTAAGATATGTAGAAGTCTCAGCTCCTACTTTAACACATGTAGAAGTCTCAGCTCCTACTGTAATACATGTAGAAGTCTCAGCTCCTATTGTAACACATGTAGAAGTCACAGCTCCTACTGTAACACATGTAGAAGTCTCAGCTCCTATTGTAACACATGTAGAAGTCTCAGCTACTGTAACATGTAGAAGTCTCAGCTCCTACTGTAACACGAGTAGAAACCTCAGCTCCTACTGTATCACATGTAGAAATCAAAGCTCCTACTGTAACACATGTAGAGGTCTGAGCTACAGTAACACATGCAGAAGTCTCAACTCCCACTGTAACACATGTAGACGTCTGAGCTACAGTAACACATGTAGAAGTCTCAACTCCTACTGTAACACATGTAGAAGTGTCAACTCCTACTGTAACACATGTAGAAGTCTCAGCTCCTGTTGTAACACATGTAGAAGTCTCAGCTCATCCTGTAACACATGTAGAAGTCTCAGATCCAACTCTAACACATGTAGATGTCTCAGCCAATGTAACACATGTAGATGTCTCAGCTCCCACTGTAACACATGTGGAAGTCTCAGCTCCATCTGTAACACATGTAGAAGTCTCAGCTCATATTTTAACTAATGTTGAAGTTCCAGCTACTGTAACACATGTAGAAGTCTCAGCTCCTATTGTAACACATGTAGAAGTCTCAGATCCTATTGTAACATATGTAGAAGTCTCAGTTACTGTAACATGTAGAAGTCTCAGCTCCTACTGCAACACATGTAGAAGTCTCAGCTCCTATTGTAACACATGTAGAAGTCTCAGCTCCTTCTGTAACAGATGTAGATTTCTCAGCTCTTGTAAAACATGTAGAAGTCTCAGCTACTGTAACACATGTAGAATTCTCAGCTCTTATTTTAACACATGTATAAGTCTCAGCTACAGTAACACATGTACAAGTCTCAGCTCCTATTGTAACGAATGTAGAATTGTCAAATCTGACTGTAACACATGTAGAAGTCTCAGCTCCAATTGTAACACATATAGAGGTCTCCGCTCCTGTAACACACGTAGGAGTCTCAGCTCCTACTGTAACACATGTAGATGTCTCAGCTCCTACTGTAACACATGTAGAAGCCTCAGCTCCTACTGTATCACATGTAGAAATCTCAGCTCCTACTGTAACACATGTAGAAGGCTGAGCTACAGTAACACATGTAGAAGTCTCAGCTCCTATTGTAACACATGTAGAAGTCACAGCTCCTATTGTAACATATGTAGAAGTCAGAGCTCCTACTCTAACACATGTGGAAGTCTCAGCTACTATAACACATGTAGATGTCTCAACTCTTTTAACGCATGTAGTCGTCTCAGCTAGTGTAACACGTAGAAGTCTGAGCTACAATAACACATGTAGCAGTCTCTGCTCCTATTGTAACACATGTAGAAGTCTCAGCTCCTGTTGTAAGACATGTAGAAGTCTCAGCTCCTATTGTAACATATGTAGAAGTCTCAGCTACTGTAACATGTAGAAGTCCCAGATCCAACTGTAATACTTGTAGAAGTCTCAGCTCCTACTGTAACACATGTAGAAGTCTCAGCTCTTTTAATGCATGTAGATGTCTCAACTACTGTAACATGTAGAAGTCTGAGCTACAATAACACATGTAGCAGTCTCAGCTCCTATTGTAACACATGTAGAAGTCTCAGCTCCTGTTGGAAGACATGTAGAAGTCTCAGCTCCTATTGTACCATATGTAGAAGTCTCAGCTACTGTAACATGTAGAAGTCTCAGCACCTACTGTAAGAAATGTAGAAGTCTCAGCTTCTACTGTAACACGAGTAGACGTCTGAGCTACAGTAACACATGCAGAAGTCTCAACTCCCACTGTAACACATGTAGACGTCTGAGCTACAGTAACACATGTAGAAGTCTCAACTCCTACTGTAACACATGTAGAAGTGTCAACTCCTACTGTAACACATGTAGAAGTCTCAGCTCCTGTTGTAACACATGTAGAAGTCTCAGCTCCTCCTGTAACACATGTAGAAGTCTCAGATCCAACTCTAACACATGTAGATGTCTCAGCCAATGTAACACATGTAGATGTCTCAGCTCCGACTGTAACACATGTGGAAGTCTCAGCTCCATCTGTAACACATGTAGAAGTCTCAGCTCTTGTAACACATGCAGAAGTCTCAGCTCCTCCTGTAACACATGTAGAAGTCTCAGATCCAACTCTAACACATGTAGAAGTCTCAGCCAATGTAACACATGTAGATGTCTCAGCTCCTACTGAAACACATGTAGATGTCTCAGCTCCTACAGTAACACATGTGGAAGTCTCAGCTCCTATTGTAACACATGTAGAAGTCTCAGCTCTTGTAACACATGTAGAAGTCTCAGTTACTGTAACACATGTAGAACTCAGAGCTACAGTAACACATGTAGAAGTCTCAGCTCCTACTGTAACACATGTAGAAGTCTCAGCTCCATCTGTAACACTTAGATGTCTCAGCTACTGTAACACATGTAGAAGCCACAGCTCCGACTGTATCACATGTAGAAATCTCAGCTCCTACTGTAACACATGTAGAAGTCTGAGCTACAGTAACACATCTAGAAGGCTCAAATCCTACTGCAACACATGCAGAATTGTCAACTCCGACTGTAGCACATGTAGAAGTCTCAGCTCCTGCTGTAACACATGTAGAAGTCTCAGCTACAGTAACACATGCAGAAGTCAGACCTACAGTAACACATGTAGAAGTCTCGGCACTTATTGTAACACATGTAGATGTCTCAGCTACAGTAACACATGTAGAAGTCTCAGCTTCTACTGTAAAACACTTAAAAGTCTCAGCTAATGTAACACATTTAGCTGTCTCAGCTACTGTAACACATGTAGATGTCTCAGCTCCTACTGTAACACATGTAGATGTCTCAGCTAATGTAACACATGTAGAAGTCTCAGCTCATATTGTAACACATGTAGATGTCTCAGCTACTGTAACACATGTAGATGTCTCAGCTACTGTAACACATGTAGATGTCTCAGCTTCTACTGTAACATATGAAGATGTCTCAGCTCCTACTATAACAAATGTAGAAGCCTCAGCTCCTAATGTAATACATGTAGAAGTCTCAGCTACTGTAACATGTAGAATTCACAGCTCCTAAACTCACACGTGTGGAAGTCTCAGCTACTGTAAAACATGTAGTTGTCTCAGCCCCTACTGTAACACATGTAGAAGTCGCAGCTCCTATTGTAACACCTGTAGATGTCTCAGCTACTGAAACACATGTAGAAGTCTCAGCTCATATTGTAACACATGTAGAAGTCTCAGTTACTGTAACATGTAGAAGTCTCAGCTCCTTCTGTAACAGATGTAGATTTCTCAGCTCTTGTAAAACATGTAGAAGTCTCAGCTACTGTAACACATGTACAATTCTCAGCTCCTATTTTAACACATGTATAAGTCTCAGCTACAGTAACACATGTACAAGTCTCAGCTCCTATTGTAACACATGTAGAATTGTCAACTCTGACTGTAACACATGTAGAAGTCTCAGCTCCAATTGTAACACATATAGAAGTCTCTGCTCCTGTAACACACGTAGAAGTCTCAGCTCCTACTGTAACACATGTAGATGTCTCAGCTAATGTAACACATGTAGAAGCCTCAGCTCCTACTGTATCACATGTAGAAATCTCAGCTCCTACTGTAACACATGTAGAAGGCTGAGCTACAGTAACACATGTAGAAGTCTCAGCTCCTATTGTAACATATGTAGAAGTCACAGCTCCTACTCTAACACATGTGGAAGTCTCAGCTACTATAACACATGTAGATGTCTCAACTCTTTTAACACATGTAGTCGTCTCAGCTACTGTAACACGTAGAAGTCTGAGCTACAATAACACATGTAGCAGTCTCTGCTCCTATTGTAACACATGTAGAAGTCTCAGCTCCTTCTGTAACAGATGTAGATTTCTCAGCTCTTGTAAAACATGTAGAAGTCTCAGCTAGTGTAACACATGTAGAATTCTCAGCTCCTATTTTAACACATGTATAAGTCTCAGCTACAGTAAAACATGTACAAGTCTCAGCTCCTATTGTAACAAATGTAGAATTGTCAACTCTGACTGTAACACATGTAGAAGTCTCAGCTCCAATTGTAACACATATATTAGTCTCCGCTCCTGTAACACACGTAGAAGTCTCAGCTCCTACTGTAACACCTGTAGATGTCTCAGCTAATGTAACACATGTAGAAGTCTCAGCTCCTATTTTAACACCTGTAGATGTCTCAGCTACTGAAACACATGTAGAAGTCTCAGCTCCTACTGTAACACCTGTAGATGTCTCAGCTAATGTAACACATGTAGAAGTCTCAGCTCCTATTTTAACACCTGTAGATGTCTCAGCTACTGAAACACATGTAGAAGTCTCAGCTACTATTTTAACTAATGTTGAAGTCCCAGCTGCTGTAACACATGTAGAAGTCTCAGCTCCTAAAGTAACACATGTAGATGTCTCAGATCCTATTGTAACATATGTAGAAGTCTCAGTTACTGTAACATGTAGAAGCCTCAGCTCCTACTGCAACACATGTAGAAGTCTCAGCTCCTTCTGTAACAGATGTAGATTTCTCAGCTCTTGTAAAACATGTAGAAGTCTCAGCTACTGTAACACATGTAGAATTCTCAGCTCCTATTTTAACACATGTATAAGTCTCAGCTACAGTAAAACATGTACAAGTCTCAGCTCCTATTGTAACAAATGTAGAATTGTCAAATCTGACTGTAACACATGTAGAAGTCTCAGCTCCAATTGTAACACATATATTAGTCTCCGCTCCTGTAACACACGTAGAAGTCTCAGCTCCTACTGTATCACATGTAGAAATCTCAGCACCTACTGTAACACATGTAGAAGGCTGAGCTACAGTAACACATGTAGAAGTCTCAGCTCCTGTTGTAACACATGTAGAAGTCACAGCTCCTACTCTAACACATGTGGAAGTCTCAGCTACTGTAACACATGTAGATGTCTCAACTCTTTTAACGCATATAGTCGTCTCAGCTAGTGTAACAAGTAGAAGTCTGAGCTACAATAACACATGTAGCAGTCTCAGCACCTATTGTAACACATGTAGAAGTCCCAACTCCTGTTGTAAGACATGTAGAAGTCTCAGCTCCTATTGTAACATATGTAGAAGTCTCAGCTACTGTAACATGTAGAAGTCCCAGATCCAACTGTAATACATGTAGAAGTCTCAGCTCCTACTGTAACACATGTAGAAGTCTCAGCTCTTTTAATGCATGTAGATGTCTCAACTACTGTAACACGCAGAAGTCTGAGCTACAATAACACATGTAGCAGTCTCAGCTCCTATTGTAACACATGTAGAAGTCTCAGCTCCTGTTGGAAGACATGTAGAAGTCTCAGCTCCTATTGTACCATATGTAGAAGTCTCAGCTACTGTAACATGTAGAAATCTCAGCTACTGTAACACATGTAGAAGTCTCAGCTCCTATTTTAACACCTGTAGATGTCTCAGCTACTGAAACACATGTAGAAGTCTCAGCTCCTATTGTAACACATGTAGATGTCTCAGATCCTATTGTAACATATGTAGAAGTCTCAGTTACTGTAACATGTAGAAGTCTCAGCTCCTACTGCAACACATGTAGAAGTCTCAGCTCCTTCTGTAACAGATGTAGATTTCTCAGCTCTTGTAAAACATGTAGAAGTCTCAGCTACTGTAACACATGTAGAATTCTCAGCTCCTATTTTAACACATGTATAAGTCTCAGCTACAGTAACACATGTACAAGTCTCAGCTCCTATTGTAACAAATGTAGAATTGTCAACTCTGACTGTAACACATGTAGAAGTCTCAGCTCCTGTAACACACGTAGAAGTCTCAGCTCCTACTGTATCACATGTAGAAATCTCAGCACCTACTGTAACACATGTAGAAGGCTGAGCTACAGTAACACATGTAGAAGTCTCAGCTCCTATTGTAACACATGTAGAAGTCACAGCTCCTATTCTAACACATGTGGAAGTCTCAGCTACTGTAACACATGTAGATGTCTCAACTCTTTTAACGCATATAGTCATCTCAGCTAGTGTAACAAGTAGAAGTCTGAGCTACAATAACACATGTAGCAGTCTCAGCACCTATTGTAACACATGTAGAAGTCTCAGCTCCTGTTGTAAGACATGTAGAAGTCTCAGCTCCTATTGTAACATATGTAGAAGTCTCAGCTACTGTAACATGTAGAAGTCCCAGATCCAACTGTAATACATGTAGAAGTCTCAGCTACTGTAACACATGTAGAAGTCTCAGCTCTTTTAATGCATGTAGATGTCTCAACTACTGTAACACGTAGAAGTCTGAGCTACAATAACACATGTAGCAGTCTCAGCTCCTATTGTAACACATGTAGAAGTCTCAGCTCCTGTTGGAAGACATGTAGAAGTCTCAGCTCCTATTGTACCATATGTAGAAGTCTCAGCTACTGTAACATGTAGAAGTCTCAGCTCCTATTGTAACAAATGTAGAATTGTCAACTCTGACTGTAACACATGTAGATGTCTCAGCTCCTACTGTAACACATATAGAAGTCTCAGCTCCTACTGCAACTCATGTGGATGTCTCAGCTAATGTAACACATGTAGAAGCCTCAGCTCCTACTGTATCACATGTAGAAATCTCAGCTCCTATTGTAACACATGTAGAAGTCTCAGCTCCTGTTGGAAGACATGTAGAAGTCTCAGCTCCTATTGTGACACATGTAGAAGTCACAGCTCCTACTCTAACACATGTGGAAGTCTCAGCTACTGTAACACATGTAGATGTCTCAACTCTTTTAACGCATGTAGTCGTCTCAGCTAGTGTAACACGTAGAAGTCTGAGCTACAATAACACATGTAGCAGTCTCTGCTCCTATTGTAACACATGTAGAAGTCTCAGCTCCTGTTGTAAGACATGTAGAAGTCTCAGCTCCTATTGTAACATATGTAGAAGTCTCAGCTACTGTAACATGTAGAAGTCTCAGCTGCTACTGTAACACATGTTGAATTCTCAGCTACTGTAACACATGTAGAAGTCTCAGATCCTATTGTAACATATGTAGAAGTCTCAGTTACTGTAACATGTAGAAGTCTCAGCTCCTACTGCAACACATGTAGAAGTCTCAGCTCCTTCTGTAACAGATGTAGATTTCTCAGCTCTTGTAAAACATGTAGAAGTCTCAGCTACTGTAACACATGTAGAATTCTCAGCTCCTATTTTAACACATGTATAAGTCTCAGCTACAGTAACACATGTACAAGTCTCAGCTCCTATTGTAACAAATGTAGAATTGTCAACTCTGACTGTAACACATGTAGAAGTCTCAGCTCCAATTGTAACACATATAGAAGTCTCCGCTCCTGTAACACACGTAGAAGTCTCAGCTCCTACTGTATCACATGTAGAAATCTCAGCACCTACTGTAACACATGTAGAAGGCTGAGCTACAGTAACACATGTAGAAGTCTCAGTTCCTATTGTAACACATGTAGAAGTCACAGCTCCTACTCTAACACATGTGGAAGTCTCAGCTACTGTAACACATGTAGATGTCTCAACTCTTTTAACGCATATAGTCGTCTCAGCTAGTGTAACAAGTAGAAGTCTGAGCTACAATAACACATGTAGCAGTCTCAGCTCCTATTGTAACACATGTAGAAGTCTCAGCTCCTGTTGTAAGACATGTAGAAGTCTCAGCTCTTATTGTAACATATGTAGAAGTCTCAGCTACTGTAACATGTAGAAGTCCCAGATCCAACTGTAATACATGTAGAAGTCTCAGCTCCTACTGTAACACATGTAGAAGTCTCAGCTCTTTTAATGCATGTAGATGTCTCAACTACTGTAACACGTAGAAGTCTGAGCTACAATAACACATGTAGCAGTCTCAGCTCCTATTGTAACACATGTAGAAGTCTCAGCTCCTGTTGGAAGACATGTAGAAGTCTCAGCTCCTATTGTACCATATGTAGAAGTCTCAGCTACTGTAACATGTAGAAGTCTCAGCACCTACTGTAACACATGTAGAGGTCTCAGCTACTGTAACACATGTAGATGTCTCAGCTGCTACTGTAACACATGTTGCATTCTCAACTCCTGCTGTAACACATGTAGAAGTCTCAGTTACTGAAACACATGTAGAAGTCTCAGCTCCTATTTTAACTAATGTTGAAGTCCCAGCTACTGTAACACATGTAGAAGTCTCAGCTCCTATTGTAACACATGTAGAAGTCACAGCTCCTACTCTAACACATGTGGAAGTCTCAGCTACTGAAACACATGTAGATGTCTCAGCTCCTATTGTAACACATGTAGAAGTCACAGCTCCTACTCTAACACATGTGGAAGTCTCAGCTACTGAAACACATGTAGATGTCTCAACTCTTTTAACGCATATAGTCGTCTCAGCTAGAGTAACAAGTAGAAGTCTGAGCTACAATAACACATGTAGCAGTCTCTGCTCCTATTGTAACACATGTAGAAGTCCCAGCTCCTGTTGTAAGACATGTAGAAGTCTCAGCTCCTATTGTAACATATGTAGAAGTCTCAGCTACTGTAACATGTAGAAGTCCCAGATCCAACTGTAACACATGTAGAAGTCTCAGCTCTTTTAATGCATGTAGATGTCTCAACTACTGTAACACGTAGAAGTCTGAGCTACAATAACACATGTAGCAGTCTCAGCTCCTATTGTAACACATGTAGAAGTCTCAGCTACTGTAACACATGTTGAATTCTCAGCTCCTGCTGTAACACATGTAGAAGTCTCAGCTACTGAAACACATGTAGAAGTCTCAGCTACTGTAACATGTAGAAGTCTCAGCTATTGTATTATGTAGAAGTCTCAGATCCTACTGTAAGACATGTAGAAAAATCAACTACTGTAACAAATTTAGAAGTGTCAGCTACTACTCTAACACATGTAGAAGTCTCAGCTATTGTACCATGTAGAAGTCTCAGCTCCTACTGTGACACATGTAGAAGTGTCAGCTCCTACTCTAACACATGAAGAAGTCACAGCTCCTACTGTAAGACGTGTAGAAGTCTCAGCTTCTACTGTAACACATGTAGAAGTCTCAGCTCCTAGTGTAACACATGTAGAAGTGTCAACTCCTACTGTAACACATGTAGAAGTCTCAGCTCCTAGTGTAACACATGTAGAAGCCTCAGCTCCTATTGTAACACATGTAGAAGTGTCAACTCCTACTGTAACACATGTAGATGTCTCAGCTCCTACTGTAACACATGTAGAATTCTCAGCTCCTACTTTAACACAAGGAGAAGTGCCGGATCTTATTGTAACATATGTAGAAGTCTCAGCTACTGTAACATATGTAGAAGCCTCAGCTCCTACTTTAACACATGTAGAAGTGTCAGCTCCTACTGTAACACATGTAGAAGTCTCAGCTACTGTAACATATGTAGAAGCCTCAGCTCCTACTGTAACACATGTAGAAGTCTCAGCTACTGTAACACATGTAGATGTCTCAGCTACTGTAACACATGTAGATGTCTCAGCTCCTACTGTAACACACGTAGAAGTCTCATCTCCTTCTGTAACATACGTAGATGTCTCAGTTCCTACTGTAACACATGTAGAAGTCTCAGATCCTATTGTAACACATGTAGAAGCCTCAGCTCCTACGGTAACACGTTAGAAGTCTGAGCTACAGTAACACATGTAGAAGTCTCAGCTCCTATTGTAACACATGCAGTATTCTTAGCTCCTATTGTAACACATGTAGAAGTCTCAGCTATTGTAATATGTAGAAGTCTCAAATCCTACTCTACGACATGTGGAAGTCTCGGCTCTGACTGTAAGATGTGTAGATGTCTCAGCTCCTACTGTAACACATGTA
The DNA here is from genome assembly GCA_026770705.1 of Isurus oxyrinchus. Lineage (NCBI taxonomy): Eukaryota > Metazoa > Chordata > Chondrichthyes > Lamniformes > Lamnidae > Isurus > Isurus oxyrinchus. Next base: position 63,270 of record JANJGN010001168.1, read on the forward strand.
GAAGTGTCAACTCCTACTGTAACACATGTAGACTTCTCAGCTCCTACTGTAACACATGTAGAATTCTCAGCTCCTCCTTTAACACAAGTAGAAGGCTCGGATTTTATTGTAACACATGTAGAAGTCTCAGCTCCTATTGTAACACATGTAGAAGTCTCAGCTACTGTAACGCATGTAGAAGTGTCAGCTTCTACTCTAACACATGTTGAAGTCTCAGCTCCTAGTTTAACACATGTAGAAGTCTCAGCTCCTACTGTAACACATTTAGAAGTGTCACCTCCTACTGTAACACATGTAGAAGTCTCAGCTCCTACGCTAACACAAGAAGAATTCTCAGCTCCTATTGTAACACATGTAGAAAACACAGCTCCTTTGTAAGACGTGTAGAAGTCTCAGCTTCTACTCTAACACATGTAGAAGTCTCAGCTCCTAGTGTAACACATGTAGAAGTCTCAGCTCCTACTGTAACACATGTAGAAGTGTCAACTCCTACTGTAACACATGTAGACTTCTCAGCTCCTACTGTAACACATGTAGAATTCTCAGCTCCTCCTTTAACACAAGTAGAAGGCTCGGATTTTATTGTAACACATGTAGAAGTTTCAGCTACTGTAACAAATGTAGATGTCTCAGCTCCTACTGTATCACATGTAGAAGTCACAGATCCTACTGTAATACATGTAGAAGATTGAGCTGCAGTAACACATGTAGAAGTCTCAGCTCCTATTGTAACACATGTAGATGTCTCAGCTACTGTAACATGTAGAAGTCACAACTCCTAAACTAATACATGTGGAAGTCTCAGCTACAGTAACACATGCAGTTGTCTCAGCCCCTACTGTAACACATTTAGAAGTCGCAGCTCCTACTGTAACACATGTAGAAGTCTCAGCTCCTACTGTAACACACTTAGATGTCTCAGCTCCTGCTGTAACACATGTAGATGTCTCAGCTAATGTAACACATGAAGAAGTCTCAGCTCCTATTGTAAAACTGATAAAGTCTCAGCTCCTATTGTAACACATGTAGAAGTCTTGGCTACTGTAACACATGTAGATGTCTCAGCTCCTACTGTAACATATGAAGATGTCTCAGCTCCTACTATAACACATGTAGAAGTCTCAGCTCCTGTTGTAACACATGTAGAAGTCTCAGCTCCTAATGTAATACATGTAGATGTCTCAGCTCCTACTGTAACACATGTAGAAGTCTCAGCTCCGACAGTAACACATGTAGAAGTCTCAGGTCCTATTGTAACACATGTAGAAGCCTCAGCTATTGTAATATGTAGAAGTCTCAGCTCCTACTGTAAGACATGTAGAAGTCTCAGCTCTGACTGTAAGATATGTAGAAGTCTCAGCTCCTACTTTAACACATGTAGATGTCTCAGCTCCTACTGTAATACATGTAGAAGTCTCAGCTCCTATTGTAACACATGTAGAAGTCTCAGCTACTGTAACATGTAGATGTCTCAGCTCCTACTGTAACACATGTAGAAGTCTCAGCTCCTACTGTTAGAAATGTAGAAGTCTCAGCTTCTACTGTAACATGAGTAGAAACCTCAGCTCCTACTGTATCACATGTAGAAATCAAAGCTCCTACTGTAACACATGTAGAGGTCTGAGCTACAGTAACACATGCAGAAGTCTCAACTCCCACTGTAACACATGTAGACGTCTGAGCTACAGTAACACATGTAGAAGTCTCAACTCCGACTGTATCACATGTAGAAATCAAAGCTCCTACTGTAACACATGTAGAGGTCTGAGCTACAGTAACACATGCAGAAGTCTCAACTCCCACTGTAACACATGTAGACGTCTGAGCTACAGTAACACATGTAGAAGTCTCAACTCCTACTGTAACACATGTAGAAGTGTCAACTCCTACTGTAACACATGTAGAAGTCTCAGCTCCTGTTGTAACACATGTAGAAGTCTCAGATCCAACTCTAACACATGTAGATGTCTCAGCCAATGTAACACATGTAGATGTCTCAGCTCCGACTGTAACACATGTGGAAGTCTCAGCTCCATCTGTAACACATGTAGAAGTCTCAGCTCTTGTAACACATGTAGAAGTCTCAGCTACAGTAACACATGTAGAAGTCAGAGCTACAGTAACACATGTAGAAGACTCAGCTCCTATTGTAACACATGTAGAAGTCTCAGCTCTTGTAAAACATGTAGAAGTCTCAGCTACAGTAACACATGTAGAAGTCAGAGCTACAGTAACACATGTAGAAGACTCAGCTCCTATTGCAACACATGTAGGAGTCTCAGCTAATGTAACATGTAGAAGTCTCAGCTCTTAATCTAACACATATAGAACTCTCAGCTCCTACTCTAACACATGTAGAAGTCTCAGCCAATGTAACACATGTAGATGTCTCAGCTCCTACTGAAACACATGTAGATGTCTCAGCTCCTACAGTAACACATGTGGAAGTCTCAGCTCCATCTGTAACACATGTAGAAGTCTCAGCTCTTGTAACACATGTAGAAGTCTCAGCTACTGTAACACATGTAGAAGTCTCAGCTCCTACTGTAACACATGTAGAAGTCTCAGCTCCAACTGTAACACGTAGATGTCTCAGCTAATGTAACACATGTAGAAGCCACAGCTCCGACTGTATCACATGTAGAAATCTCAGCTCCTACTGTAACACATGTAGAAGTCTGAGCTACAGTAACACATCTAGAAGGCTCAAATCCTACTGTAACACATGCAGAATTGTCAACTCCTACTGTAACACATGTAGAAGTCGCAGCTCCTGTTGTAACACATGTAGAAGTCTCAGCTCCTGTTGTAACACATGTAGAAGTCGCAGCTCCTAGTGTAAGACATGTAGAAGACTCAGATCCTACTCTAACACATGTAGATGTCTCAGCCAATGTAACACATGTAGATGTCTCAGCTCCTACTGTAACACATGTGGAAGTCTCAGCTCCATCTGTAACACATGTAGAAGTCTCAGCTACAGTAACACATGCAGAAGTCAGACCTACAGTAACACATGTAGAAGTCTCGGCACTTATTGTAACACATGTAGATGTCTCAGCTACAGTAACACATGTAGAAGTCTCAGCTGCTATTGTAACACATGTAGAAGTCTCAGCTCCTACTGTAACACATGTAGATGTCTCAGCTCCTATTGTAATACATGTAGATGTCTCAGCTACAGTAACACATGTAGAAGTCTCAGCTGCTATTGTAACACACGTAGAAGTCTCAGCTCCTGTAACACATGTAGATGTCTCAGCTATTGTAACACATGTAGAAGTCTCAGCTCCTAATGTAACACATTTAGATGTCTCAGCTACTGTAACACATGTAGAAATCTCAGCTACTGTAACACATGTAGATGTCTCAGCTCCTACTGTAACACACGTAGAAGTGTCAGCTCCTGCTGTAACACCTGAAGATGTCTCAGCTAATGTAACACATGTAGAAGTCTCAGATCCTATTGTAAAACCTGTAGAAGTCTCAGCTTCTATTGTAACACATGTAGATGTCTCAGCTAATGTAACGCATGTAGAAGTCTCAGCTCATATTGTAACACATGTAGATGTCTCAGCTACTGTAACACATGTAGATGTCTCAGCTACTGTAACACATGTAGATGTCTCAGCTTCTACTGTAACATATGAAGATGTCTCAGCTCCTACTATAACAAATGTAGAAGTCTCAGCTCCTAATGTAATACATATAGAAGTCTCAGCTACTGTAACATGTAGAATTCACAGCTCCTAAACTCACACGTGTGGAAGTCTCAGCTACTGCAACACATGTAGTTGTCTCAGCCCCTACTGTAACACATGTAGAAGTCGCAGCTCCTACTGTAACACATGTAGAAGTCGCAGCTCCTACTGTAACACATGTAGAAGTCTCAGCTCCTACTGTAACACATGTAGAAGTCTCAGCTCTTTCAACACATGTAGAAGTCTCAGCTCCTATTGTAACACATGTAGAAGTCTCAGCTCCTACAGTAACACATGTAGAAGTCTCAGCTCCTACTGTAAGACATGTAGAAGTCTCAGCTCTGACTGTAAGATATGTAGAAGTCTCAGCTCCTACTTTAACACATGTAGAAGTCTCAGCTCCTACTGTAATACATGTAGAAGTCTCAGCTCCTATTGTAACACATGTAGAAGTCTCAGCTACTGTAACATGTAGAAGTCACAGCTCCTACTGTAACACGAGTAGAAACCTCAGCTCCTACTGTATCACATGTAGAAATCAAAGCTCCTACTGTAACACATGTAGAGGTCTGAGCTACAGTAACACATGCAGAAGTCTCAACTCCCACTGTAACACATGTAGACGTCTGAGCTACAGTAACACATGTAGAAGTCTCAACTCCTACTGTAACACATGTAGAAGTGTCAACTCCTACTGTAACACATGTAGAAGTCTCAGCTCCTGTTGTAACACATGTAGAAGTCTCAGCTCATCCTGTAACACATGTAGAAGTCTCAGATCCAACTCTAACACATGTAGATGTCTCAGCCAATGTAACACATGTAGATGTCTCAGCTCCCACTGTAACACATGTGGAAGTCTCAGCTCCATCTGTAACACATGTAGAAGTCTCAGCTCATATTTTAACTAATGTTGAAGTTCCAGCTACTGTAACACATGTAGAAGTCTCAGCTCCTATTGTAACACATGTAGAAGTCTCAGATCCTATTGTAACATATGTAGAAGTTTCAGTTACTGTAACATGTAGAAGTCTCAGCTCCTACTGCAACACATGTAGAAGTCTCAGCTCCTACTGTAACACACTTAGATGTCTCAGCTCCTGCTGTAACACATGTAGATGTCTCAGCTAATGTAACACATGAAGAAGTCTCAGCTCCTATTGTAAAACTGATAAAGTCTCAGCTCCTATTGTAACACATGTAGAAGTCTTGGCTACTGTAACACATGTAGATGTCTCAGCTCCTACTGTAACATATGAAGATGTCTCAGCTCCTACTATAACACATGGAGAAGTCTCAGCTCCTGTTGTAACACATGTAGAAGTCTCAGCTCCTAATGTAATACATGTAGATGTCTCAGCTCCTACTGTAACACATGTAGAAGTCTCAGCTCCGACAGTAACACATGTAGAAGTCTCAGGTCCTATTGTAACACATGTAGAAGCCTCAGCTATTGTAATATGTAGAAGTCTCAGCTCCTACTGTAAGACATGTAGAAGTCTCAGCTCTGACTGTAAGATATGTAGAAGTCTCAGCTCCTACTTTAACACATGTAGATGTCTCAGCTCCTACTGTAATACATGTAGAAGTCTCAGCTCCTATTGTAACACATGTAGAAGTCTCAGCTACTGTAACATGTAGAAGTCTCAGCTCCTACTGTTAGAAATGTAGAAGTCTCAGCTTCTACTGTAACATGAGTAGAAACCTCAGCTCCTACTGTATCACATGTAGAAATCAAAGCTCCTACTGTAACACATGTAGAGGTCTGAGCTACAGTAACACATGCAGAAGTCTCAACTCCCACTGTAACACATGTAGACGTCTGAGCTACAGTAACACATGTAGAAGTCTCAACTCCGACTGTATCACATGTAGAAATCAAAGCTCCTACTGTAACACATGTAGAGGTCTGAGCTACAGTAACACATGCAGAAGTCTCAACTCCCACTGTAACACATGTAGACGTCTGAGCTACAGTAACACATGTAGAAGTCTCAACTCCTACTGTAACACATGTAGAAGTGTCAACTCCTACTGTAACACATGTAGAAGTCTCAGCTCCTGTTGTAACACATGTAGAAGTCTCAGATCCAACTCTAACACATGTAGATGTCTCAGCCAATGTAACACATGTAGATGTCTCAGCTCCGACTGTAACACATGTGGAAGTCTCAGCTCCATCTGTAACACATGTAGAAGTCTCAGCTCTTGTAACACATGTAGAAGTCTCAGCTACAGTAACACATGTAGAAGTCAGAGCTACAGTAACACATGTAGAAGACTCAGCTCCTATTGTAACACATGTAGAAGTCTCAGCTCTTGTAAAACATGTAGAAGTCTCAGCTACAGTAACACATGTAGAAGTCAGAGCTACAGTAACACATGTAGAAGACTCAGCTCCTATTGCAACACATGTAGGAGTCTCAGCTAATGTAACATGTAGAAGTCTCAGCTCTTAATCTAACACATATAGAACTCTCAGCTCCTACTCTAACACATGTAGAAGTCTCAGCCAATGTAACACATGTAGATGTCTCAGCTCCTACTGAAACACATGTAGATGTCTCAGCTCCTACAGTAACACATGTGGAAGTCTCAGCTCCATCTGTAACACATGTAGAAGTCTCAGCTCTTGTAACACATGTAGAAGTCTCAGCTACTGTAACACATGTAGAAGTCTCAGCTCCTACTGTAACACATGTAGAAGTCTCAGCTCCAACTGTAACACGTAGATGTCTCAGCTAATGTAACACATGTAGAAGCCACAGCTCCGACTGTATCACATGTAGAAATCTCAGCTCCTACTGTAACACATGTAGAAGTCTGAGCTACAGTAACACATCTAGAAGGCTCAAATCCTACTGTAACACATGCAGAATTGTCAACTCCTACTGTAACACATGTAGAAGTCGCAGCTCCTGTTGTAACACATGTAGAAGTCTCAGCTCCTGTTGTAACACATGTAGAAGTCGCAGCTCCTAGTGTAAGACATGTAGAAGACTCAGATCCTACTCTAACACATGTAGATGTCTCAGCCAATGTAACACATGTAGATGTCTCAGCTCCTAGTGTAACACATGTGGAAGTCTCAGCTCCATCTGTAACACATGTAGAAGTCTCAGCTACAGTAACACATGCAGAAGTCAGACCTACAGTAACACATGTAGAAGTCTCGGCACTTATTGTAACACATGTAGATGTCTCAGCTACAGTAACACATGTAGAAGTCTCAGCTGCTATTGTAACACATGTAGAAGTCTCAGCTCCTACTGTAACACATGTAGATGTCTCAGCTCCTATTGTAATACATGTAGATGTCTCAGCTACAGTAACACATGTAGAAGTCTCAGCTGCTATTGTAACACACGTAGAAGTCTCAGCTCCTGTAACACATGTAGATGTCTCAGCTATTGTAACACATGTAGAAGTCTCAGCTCTTATTTTAACACATGTATAAGTCTCAGCTACAGTAACACATGTACAAGTCTCAGCTCCTATTGTAACGAATGTAGAATTGTCAAATCTGACTGTAACACATGTAGAAGTCTCAGCTCCAATTGTAACACATATAGAGGTCTCCGCTCCTGTAACACACGTAGGAGTCTCAGCTCCTACTGTAACACATGTAGATGTCTCAGCTCCTACTGTAACACATGTAGAAGCCTCAGCTCCTACTGTATCACATGTAGAAATCTCAGCTCCTACTGTAACACATGTAGAAGGCTGAGCTACAGTAACACATGTAGAAGTCTCAGCTCCTATTGTAACACATGTAGAAGTCACAGCTCCTATTGTAACATATGTAGAAGTCAGAGCTCCTACTCTAACACATGTGGAAGTCTCAGCTACTATAACACATGTAGATGTCTCAACTCTTTTAACGCATGTAGTCGTCTCAGCTAGTGTAACACGTAGAAGTCTGAGCTACAATAACACATGTAGCAGTCTCTGCTCCTATTGTAACACATGTAGAAGTCTCAGCTCCTGTTGTAAGACATGTAGAAGTCTCAGCTCCTATTGTAACATATGTAGAAGTCTCAGCTACTGTAACATGTAGAAGTCCCAGATCCAACTGTAACACATGTAGAAGTCTCAGCTCCTACTGTAACACATGTAGAAGTCTCAGCTCTTTTAATGCATGTAGATGTCTCAACTACTGTAACATGTAGAAGTCTGAGCTACAATAACACATGTAGCAGTCTCAGCTCCTATTGTAACACATGTAGAAGTCTCAGCTCCTGTTGGAAGACATGTAGAAGTCTCAGCTCCTATTGTACCATATGTAGAAGTCTCAGCTACTGTAACATGTAGAAGTCTCAGCACCTACTGTAAGAAATGTAGAAGTCTCAGCTTCTACTGTAACACGAGTAGAAGTCTCAGCTCCTACTGTAACACATGTAGAAGTCTCAGCTCCTACTGTAACACATGTAGAAGTCTCAGCTACTATAACACATGTAGAAACCTCAGCTCCTACTGTATCACATGTAGAAATCTCAGCTCCTACTGTAACACATGTAGACGTCTGAGCTACAGTAACACATGCAGAAGTCTCAACTCCCACTGTAACACATGTAGACGTCTGAGCTACAGTAACACATGTAGAAGTCTCAACTCCTACTGTAACACATGTAGAAGTGTCAACTCCTACTGTAACACATGTAGAAGTCTCAGCTCCTGTTGTAACACATGTAGAAGTCTCAGCTCCTCCTGTAACACATGTAGAAGTCTCAGATCCAACTCTAACACATGTAGATGTCTCAGCCAATGTAACACATGTAGATGTCTCAGCTCCGACTGTAACACATGTGGAAGTCTCAGCTCCATCTGTAACACATGTAGAAGTCTCAGCTCTTGTAACACATGCAGAAGTCTCAGCTCCTCCTGTAACACATGTAGAAGTCTCAGATCCAACTCTAACACATGTAGAAGTCTCAGCCAATGTAACACATGTAGATGTCTCAGCTCCTACTGAAACACATGTAGATGTCTCAGCTCCTACAGTAACACATGTGGAAGTCTCAGCTCCTATTGTAACACATGTAGAAGTCTCAGCTCTTGTAACACATGTAGAAGTCTCAGTTACTGTAACACATGTAGAACTCAGAGCTACAGTAACACATGTAGAAGTCTCAGCTCCTACTGTAACACATGTAGAAGTCTCAGCTCCATCTGTAACACTTAGATGTCTCAGCTACTGTAACACATGTAGAAGCCACAGCTCCGACTGTATCACATGTAGAAATCTCAGCTCCTACTGTAACACATGTAGAAGTCTGAGCTACAGTAACACATCTAGAAGGCTCAAATCCTACTGCAACACATGCAGAATTGTCAACTCCTACTGTAACACATGTAGAAGTCGCAGCTCCTAGTGTAACACATGTAGAAGACTCAGATCCTACTCTAACACATGTAGATGTCTCAGCCAATGTAACACATGTAGATGTCTCAGCTCCGACTGTAGCACATGTGGAAGTCTCAGCTCCATCTGTAACACATGTAGAAGTCTCAGCTCCTGCTGTAACACATGTAGAAGTCTCAGCTACAGTAACACATGCAGAAGTCAGACCTACAGTGACACATTTAGAAGTCTCAGCACTTATTGTAACACATGTAGATGTCTCAGCTACTGTAAAACATGTAGAAGTCTCAGCTCCTATTGTAACACATTTGGATGTCTCAGCTACAGTAACACATGTAGAAGTCTCAGCTGCTATTGTAACACATGTAGAAGTCTCAGCTTCTACTGTAAAACACTTAAAAGTCTCAGCTCCTGCTGTAACACATGTAGATGTCTCAGCTAATGTAACACATGTAGAAGTCTCAGCTCCTAATGTAACACATGTAGAAGTCTCAGCTACTGTAACACATGTAGATGTCTCAGCTCCTGCTGTAACACATGTAGATGTCTCAGCTAATGTAGCACATGTAGAAGTCTCAGCTCATATTGTAACACATGTAGATGTCTCAGCTACTGTAACACATGTAGATGTCTCAGCTTCTACTGTAACATATGAAGATGTCTCAGCTCCTACTATAACAAATGTAGAAGCCTCAGCTCCTAATGTAATACATGTAGAAGTCTCAGCTACTGTAACATGTAGAATTCACAGCTCCTAAACTCACACGTGTGGAAATCTCAGCTACTGTAAAACATGTAGTTGTCTCAGCCCCTACTGTAACACATGTAGAAGTCTCAGCTCCTATTGTAACACCTGTAGATGTCTCAGCTACTGAAACACATGTAGAAGTCTCAGCTCATATTGTAACACATGTAGAAGTCTCAGTTACTGTAACATGTAGAAGTCTCAGCTCCTTCTGTAACAGATGTAGATTTCTCAGCTCTTGTAAAACATGTAGAAGTCTCAGCTACTGTAACACATGTAGAATTCTCAGCTCCTATTTTAACACATGTATAAGTCTCAGCTACAGTAACACATGTACAAGTCTCAGCTCCTATTGTAACACATGTAGAATTGTCAACTCTGACTGTAACACATGTAGAAGTCTCAGCTCCAATTGTAACACATATAGAAGTCTCTGCTCCTGTAACACACGTAGAAGTCTCAGCTCCTACTGTAACACATGTAGATGTCTCAGCTAATGTAACACATGTAGAAGCCTCAGCTCCTACTGTATCACATGTAGAAATCTCAGCTCCTACTGTAACACATGTAGAAGGCTGAGCTACAGTAACACATGTAGAAGTCTCAGCTCCTATTGTAACACATGTAGAAGTCACAGGTCCTACTCTAACACATGTGGAAGTCTCAGCTACTATAACACATGTAGATGTCTCAACTCTTTTAACACATGTAGTCGTCTCAGCTACTGTAACACGTAGAAGTCTGAGCTACAATAACACATGTAGCAGTCTCTGCTCCTATTGTAACACATGTAGAAGTCTCAGCTCCTTCTGTAACAGATGTAGATTTCTCAGCTCTTGTAAAACATGTAGAAGTCTCAGCTAGTGTAACACATGTAGAATTCTCAGCTCCTATTTTAACACATGTATAAGTCTCAGCTACAGTAAAACATGTACAAGTCTCAGCTCCTATTGTAACAAATGTAGAATTGTCAACTCTGACTGTAACACATGTAGAAGTCTCAGCTCCAATTGTAACACATATATTAGTCTCCGCTCCTGTAACACACGTAGAAGTCTCAGCTCCTACTGTAACACCTGTAGATGTCTCAGCTAATGTAACACATGTAGAAGTCTCAGCTCCTATTTTAACACCTGTAGATGTCTCAGTTACTGAAACACATGTAGAAGTCTCAGCTACTATTTTAACTAATGTTGAAGTCCCAGCTGCTGTAACACATGTAGAAGTCTCAGCTCCTAAAGTAACACATGTAGATGTCTCAGATCCTATTGTAACATATGTAGAAGTCTCAGTTACTGTAACATGTAGAAGCCTCAGCTCCTACTGCAACACATGTAGAAGTCTCAGCTCCTTCTGTAACAGATGTAGATTTCTCAGCTCTTGTAAAACATGTAGAAGTCTCAGCTACTGTAACACATGTACAAGTCTCAGCTCCTATTGTAACAAATGTAGAATTGTCAAATCTGACTGTAACACATGTAGAAGTCTCAGCTCCAATTGTAACACATATATTAGTCTCCGCTCCTGTAACACACGTAGAAGTCTCAGCTCCTACTGTAACACATGTAGATGTCTCAGCTAATGTAACAGATGTAGAAGCCTCTACTCCTACTGTATCACATGTAGAAATCTCAGCACCTACTGTAACACATGTAGAAGGCTGAGCTACAGTAACACATGTAGAAGTCTCAGCTCCTGTTGTAACACATGTAGAAGTCACAGCTCCTACTCTAACACATGTGGAAGTCTCAGCTACTGTAACACATGTAGATGTCTCAACTCTTTTAACGCATATAGTCGTCTCAGCTAGTGTAACAAGTAGAAGTCTGAGCTACAATAACACATGTAGCAGTCTCAGCACCTATTGTAACACATGTAGAAGTCCCAACTCCTGTTGTAAGACATGTAGAAGTCTCAGCTCCTATTGTAACATATGTAGAAGTCTCAGCTACTGTAACATGTAGAAGTCCCAGATCCAACTGTAATACATGCAGAAGTCTCAACTCCTACTGTAACACATGTAGAAGTCTCAGCTCTTTTAATGCATGTAGATGTCTCAACTACTGTAACACGTAGAAGTCTGAGCTACAATAACACATGTAGCAGTCTCAGCTCCTATTGTAACACATGTAGAAGTCTCAGCTCCTGTTGGAAGACATGTAGAAGTCTCAGCTCCTATTGTACCATATGTAGAAGTCTCAGCTACTGTAACATGTAGAAGTCTCAGCACCTACTGTAACACATGTAGAAATCTCAGCTACTGTAACACATGTAGAAGTCTCAGCTACTGAAACACATGTAGAAGTCTCAGCTCCTATTGTAACACCTGTAGATGTCTCAGCTACTGAAACACATGTAGAAGTCTCAGCTCCTATTTTAACACCTGTAGATGTCTCAGCTACTGAAACACATGTAGAAGTCTCAGCTACTATTTTAACTAATGTTGAAGTCCCAGCTACTGTAACACATGTAGAAGTCTCAGCTCCTATTGTAACACATGTAGATGTCTCAGATCCTATTGTAACATATGTAGAAGTCTCAGTTACTGTAACATGTAGAAGTCTCAGCTCCTACTGCAACACATGTAGAAGTCTCAGCTCCTTCTGTAACAGATGTAGATTTCTCAGCTCTTGTAAAACATGTAGAAGTCTCAGCTACTGTAACACATGTAGAATTCTCAGCTCCTATTTTAACACATGTATAAGTCTCAGCTACAGTAACACATGTACAAGTCTCAGCTCCTATTGTAACAAATGTAGAATTGTCAACTCTGACTGTAACACATGTAGAAGTCTCAGCTCCTAATGTATCACATGTAGAAATCTCAGCACCTACTGTAACACATGTAGAAGGCTGAGCTACAGTAACACATGTAGAAGTCTCAGCTCCTATTGTAACACATGTAGAAGTCACAGCTACTGTAACACATGTAGATGTCTCAACTCTTTTAACGCATATAGTCATCTCAGCTAGTGTAACAAGTAGAAGTCTGAGCTACAATAACACATGTAGCAGTCTCTGCTCCTATTGTAACACATGTAGAAGTCTCAGCTCCTGTTGTAAGACATGTAGAAGTCTCAGCTCCTATTGTAACATATGTAGAAGTCTCAGCTACTGTAACATGTAGAAGTCCCAGATCCAACTGTAACACATGTAGAAGTCTCAGCTACTGTAACACATGTAGAAGTCTCAGCTCTTTTAATGCATGTAGATGTCTCAACTACTGTAACACGTAGAAGTCTGAGCTACAATAACACATGTAGCAGTCTCAGCTCCTATTGTAACACATGTAGAAGTCTCAGCTCCTGTTGGAAGACATGTAGAAGTCTCAGCTCCTATTGTACCATATGTAGAAGTCTCAGCTACTGTAACATGTAGAAGTCTCAGCACCTATTGTAACACATGTAGAGGTCTCAGCTACTGTAACACATGTAGATGTCTCAGCTGCTACTGTAACACATGTTGCATTCTCAACTCCTGCTGTAACACATGTAGAAGTCTCAGTTACTGAAACACATGCAGAAGTCTCAGCTACTGAAACACATGTAGAAGTCTCAGCTCCTATTTTAACTAATGTTGAAGTCCCAGCTACTGTAACACATGTAGAAGTCTCAGCTCCTATTGTATCACATGTAGATGTCTCAGATCCTATTGTAACATATGTAGAAGTCTCAGTTACTGTAACATGTAGAAGTCTCAGCTCCTACTGCAACACATGTAGAAGTCTCAGCTCCTTCTGTAACAGATGTAGATTTCGCAGCTCTTGTAAAACATGTCGAAGTCTCAGCTACTGTAACACATGTAGAATTCTCAGCTCCTATTTTAACACATGTACAAGTCTCAGCTCCTATTGTAACAAATGTAGAATTGTCAACTCTGACTGTAACACATGTAGATGTCTCAGCTCCTACTGTAACACATATAGAAGTCTCAGCTCCTACTGCAACACGTGTGGATGTCTCAGCTAATGTAACACATGTAGAAGCCTCAGCTCCTACTGTATCACATGTAGAAATCTCAGCTCCTACTGTAACACATGTAGAAGGCTGAGCTACAGTAACACATGTAGAAGTCTCAGCTCCTATTGTGACACATGTAGAAGTCACAGCTCCTACTCTAACACATGTAGTCGTCTCAGCTACTGTAACACGTAGAAGTCTGAGCTACAATAACACATGTAGCAGTCTCTGCTCCTATTGTAACACATGTAGAAGTCTCAGCTCCTGTTGTAAGACATGTAGAAGTCTCAGCTCCTATTGTAACATATGTAGAAGTCTCAGCTACTGTAACACATGTAGATGTCTCAGCTCCTATTTTAACACCTGTAGATGTCTCAGCTACTGAAACACATGTAGAAGTCTCAGCTACTATTTTAACTAATGTTGAAGTCCCAGCTACTGTAACACATGTAGAAGTCTCAGCTCCTATTGTAACACATGTAGATGTCTCAGATCCTATTGTAACATATGTAGAAGTCTCAGTTACTGTAACATGTAGAAGTCTCAGCTCCTACTGCAACACATGTAGAAGTCTCAGCTCCTTCTGTAACAGATGTAGATTTCTCAGCTCTTGTAAAACATGTAGAAGTCTCAGCTACTGTAACACATGTAGAATTCTCAGCTCCTATTTTAACACATGTATAAGTCTCAGCTACAGTAACACATGTACAAGTCTCAGCTCCTATTGTAACAAATGTAGAATTGTCAACTCTGACTGTAACACATGTAGAAGTCTCAGCTCCAATTGTAACACATATAGAAGTCTCCGCTCCTGTAACACACGTAGAAGTCTCAGCTCCTACTGTATCACATGTAGAAATCTCAGCACCTACTGTAACACATGTAGAAGGCTGAGCTACAGTAACACATGTAGAAGTCTCAGTTCCTATTGTAACACATGTAGAAGTCACAGCTCCTACTCTAACACATGTGGAAGTCTCAGCTACTGTAACACATGTAGATGTCTCAACTCTTTTAACGCATATAGTCATCTCAGCTAGTGTAACAAGTAGAAGTCTGAGCTACAATAACACATGTAGCAGTCTCAGCTCCTATTGTAACACATGTAGAAGTCTCAGCTCCTGTTGTAAGACATGTAGAAGTCTCAGCTCCTATTGTAACATATGTAGAAGTCTCAGCTACTGTAACATGTAGAAGTCCCAGATCCAACTGTAATACATGTAGAAGTCTCAGCTCCTACTGTAACACATGTAGAAGTCTCAGCTCTTTTAATGCATGTAGATGTCTCAACTACTGTAACACGTAGAAGTCTGAGCTACAATAACACATGTAGCAGTCTCAGCTCCTATTGTAACACATGTAGAAGTCTCAGCTCCTGTTGGAAGACATGTAGAAGTCTCAGCTCCTATTGTACCATATGTAGAAGTCTCAGCTACTGTAACATGTAGAAGTCTCAGCACCTACTGTAACATGTAGAAGTCTCAGCACCTACTGTAACACATGTAGAGGTCTCAGCTACTGTAACACATGTAGATGTCTCAGCTGCTACTGTAACACATGTTGCATTCTCAACTCCTGCTGTAACACATGTAGAAGTCTCAGTTACTGAAACACATGTAGAAGTCTCAGCTCCTATTTTAACTAATGTTGAAGTCCCAGCTACTGTAACACATGTAGAAGTCTCAGCTCCTATTGTAACACATGTAGAAGTCACAGCTCCTACTCTAACACATGTGGAAGTCTCAGCTACTGTAACACATGTAGATGTCTCAACTCTTTTAACGCATATAGTCGTCTCAGCTAGAGTAACAAGTAGAAGTCTGAGCTACAATAACACATGTAGCAGTCTCTGCTCCTATTGTAACACATGTAGAAGTCCCAGCTCCTGTTGTAAGACATGTAGAAGTCTCAGCTCCTATTGTAACATATGTAGAAGTCTCAGCTACTGTAACATGTAGAAGTCCCAGATCCAACTGTAACACATGTAGAAGTCTCAGCTCTTTTAATGCATGTAGATGTCTCAACTACTGTAACACGTAGAAGTCTGAGCTACAATAACACATGTAGCAGTCTCAGCTCCTATTGTAACACATGTAGAAGTCTCAGCTCCTGTTGGAAGACATGTAGAAGTCTCAGCTCCTATTGTACCATATGTAGAAGTCTCAGCTACTGTAACATGTAGAAGTCTCAGCACCTATTGTAACACATGTAGAAGTCTCAGCTACTGTAACACATGTTGAATTCTCAGCTCCTGCTGTAACACATGTAGAAGTCTCAGCTACTGAAACACATGTAGAAGTCTCAGCTACTGTAACATGTAGAAGTCTCAGCTATTGTATTATGTAGAAGTCTCAGATCCTACTGTAAGACATGTAGAAAAATCAACTACTGTAACAAATTTAGAAGTGTCAGCTACTACTCTAACACATGTAGAAGTCTCAGCTATTGTACCATGTAGAAGTCTCAGCTCCTACTGTAACACATGTAGAAGTGTCAGCTCCTACTGTAACACATGTAGAAGTGTCAGCTCCTACTCTAACACATGAAGAATTCTCAGCTCCTTGTGTAACACATGTAGAAGTCTCAGCTCCGAATGTAACACATGTAGAAGTCTCAGCTCCTAGTGTAACACATGTAGAAGCCTCAGCTCCTATTGTAACACATGTAGAAGTGTCAACTCCTACTGTAACACATGTAGATGTCTCAGCTCCTACTGTAACACATGTAGAATTCTCAGCTCCTACTTTAACACAAGGAGAAGTGCCGGATCTTATTGTAACATATGTAGAAGTCTCAGCTACTGTAACATATGTAGAAGCCTCAGCTCCTACTTTAACACATGTAGAAGTGTCAGCTCCTACTGTAACACATGTAGAAGTCTCAGCTACTGTAACACATGTAGATGTCTCAGCTCCTACTGTAACACACGTAGAAGTCTCATCTCCTTCTGTAACATACGTAGATGTCTCAGTTCCTACTGTAACACATGTAGAAGTCTCAGATCCTATTGTAACACATGTAGAAGCCTCAGCTCCTACGGTAACACGTTAGAAGTCTGAGCTACAGTAACACATGTAGAAGTCTCAGCTCCTATTGTAACACATGCAGTATTCTTAGCTCCTATTGTAACACATGTAGAAGTCTCAGCTATTGTAATATGTAGAAGTCTCAAATCCTACTCTACGACATGTGGAAGTCTCGGCTCTGACTGTAAGATGTGTAGATGTCTCAGCTCCTACTGTAACACATGTAGAAGTGTCAACTCCTACTGTAACACATGTAGACTTCTCAGCTCCTACTGTAACACATGTAGAATTCTCAGCTCCTCCTTTAACACAAGTAGAAGGCTCGGATTTTATTGTAACACATGTAGAAGTTTCAGCTACTGTAACAAATGTAGATGTCTCAGCTCCTATTGTAACACATGTAGAAGTCTCAGCTACTGTAACGCATGTAGAAGTGTCAGCTTCTACTCTAACACATGTTGAAGTCTCAGCTCCTAGTTTAACACATGTAGAAGTCTCAGCTCCTACTGTAACACATGTAGAAGTCTCAGCTCCTTTTGTAACACATGTAGAAGTCAAGGCTATTGTAATTTGTAGAAGTCTCAGCTCCTACTGTAACACATGTAGAAGTCTCAGCTCCTCTTGTAACACATGTAGAAGTCTCAGCTCCTACTGTAACAAATGTAGAAGTCTCAGCTCCTATTGTAACACATGTAGAAAACTTGATCCTACTGTAACACATGTAGAAGCCTCAGATCCTACTGTAACACATATAGACTTCTCAGCTACAGTAACACATTTCGCAGTCTCAGCTGCTATTGTAACACATGTAGAAGTCTCAGGTATTGTAATATGTAGATGTCTCAGCTCCTACTGTAACACATGTAGAAGTCTCAGCTCCTATTGTAACACATGCAGAAGTCTCAGCTCCTAGTGTAAGACATGTAGAAGTCTCAGCTCCTACTGTAACATATGTAGAAGTCTCAGCTACTGTAACATGTAGAAGTCTCAGCTCCTAATCTAACACATAAAGAAGTCTCAGCTCCTACTCTAACACATGTAGAAATCTCAACCACTGTAACACATGTAGAAGTCTCAGCTCCTACTGTTACACATGCAGAAATCTCAGCTCCTACTGTAACACATGTAGATGTCTCAGCTCCTACTCTAACACATATAGACGTCTCAGCTCCAACTGTAACACATGTAGATGTCTCAGCTGTAAGATATGTAGAAGTCTCTGCTCCTACTGTAACACGTTGAAGTCTCAGCTCCTACTGTAACACAGGCAGAATTCTCAGCTCCTATTGTAACACATGTAGAAGTCTCAGCTATTGTAAAATGTAGAAGTCTCAGCTCCTACTGTAACACATGTAGAAGTCTCAGCTCCTACTTTAACACATGTGGAAGTCTCAGCTCCTATTGTAACACATGTAGAAGTCTCAGCTCCTATTGTAACACATGTAGAAGCCTCAGCTCCTACTGTAAAACATGTAGACGTCTCAGCTACATTAACACGTTTCGCAGACTCAGCTGCTATTGTAACACACGCAGAAGCCTCAGCTCCTATTGTAACACATGTAGATGTCTCAGCTATTGTAATATGTAGAAGTCTCAGCTCCTACTGTAACACATGTAGAAGTCTCAGCTCCGGTAACACATGTAGATGTCTCAGCTCCTACTGTAACACATGTAGAAGTCTCAGCTCCTGCTGTAACACATGCAGAAGTCTCAGCTCCTACTGTAACACATGTAGAAGTCTCAGCTCCTACTGTAACACATGTAGAAGCCTCAGCTCCTTTTGTAACACATGTAGAAGTCTCAGCTCCTTTTGTAACACATGTAGAAGTCTCAGCTCCTACTGTAACACATGTAGAAGTCTCAGCTCCTTTTGTAACACATGTAGAAGTCTCAGCTCCTTTTGTAACACATGTAGAAGTCTCAGCTCCTACTGTAACACATGTAGAAGTCTCAGCTCCTTTTGTAACACATGTAGAAGTCTCAGCTCCTTTTGTAACACATGTAGAAGTCTCAGCTCCTTTTGTAACACATGTAGAAGTCTCAGCTCCTACTGTAACACATGTAGAAGTCTCAGCTCCTTTTGTAACACATGTAGAAGTCTCAGCTCCTTTTGTAACACATGTAGAAGTCTCAGCTCCTACTGTAACACATGTAGAAGTCTCAGCACCTACTGTAACACGTGTAGAATTCTCAGCTCCTACTGTAACACATGTAGAAGCCTCAGATCCTGTAACACATGAAGATGTCTCAGCTCCTACTGTAACACGTAGAAGTCTCAGCTCCTGCTGTAACACATGTAGAAGTCTCAGCTACTGTAACATGTAGACGTCTGAGCTAAAATAACACATGTAGCAGTCTCAGCTCCTATTGTAACACATTTAAAAATCGCAGCTACTGTACCATGTAGAAGTTTCAGCTCCTACTGTAACACATGTAGCAGTCTCAGATCCTACTTTAACACATTTAGAAGTCTCATCTCCTATTGTAACACATGTGGACGTAGCAGCTACTGTAACACATGTAGAAGTCTGAGCTACAATAACACATGTAGCAGTCTCAGCTCCTATTGTAACACATGTAGAAATCGCAGCTAGTGTACCATGTAGAAGTCTCAGCTCCTAATGTAACACATGTAGATGTCTCAGCTAATGTAACACATGTAGAAGCCTCAGCTCCTACTGTATCACATGTAGAAATCACAGATCCTACTTTAATACATGTAGAAGATTGAGCTGCAGTAACACATGTAGAAGTCTCAGCTACTGTAACATGTAGAAGTCACAGCTCCTAAACTAATACATGTGGAAGTCTCAGCTACAGTAACACATGTAGTTGTCTCAGCCCCTACTGTAACACATTTAGAAGTCGCAGCTCCTAGTGTAACACATGTAGAAGTCTCAACTCTTTCAACACATGTAGAAGTCTCAGCTCCTATTGTAACATCTGTAGATGTCTCAGCTACTGAAACACATGTAGAATTTTCAGCTCCTTTTGTAACAAATGTAGAAGTCTCAGGTCCTATTGTAACACATGTAGAAGTCTCAGCTATTGTAACATTTAGAAGTCTCAGCGCCTACTGTAAGACATGTAGAAGTCTCAGCTCCGACTGTAACACATGTAGAAGTCTCAGATCCTATTGTAACACATGTAGAAGCCTCAGCTCCTACGGTCGCACATGTAGAAGTCTGAGCTACAGTAACACATGTAGAAGTCTCAGCTCCTATGGTCGCACATGTAGAAGTCTGAGCTACAGTAACACATGTTGAAGTCTCAGCTATTGTAATGTGTTGAAGTCTCAAATCCTACTCTAAGACATGTAGTAGTCTCTGCTCTGACTGTAAGATATGTAGATGTCTCAGCTCCTACTGTAACACATGTAGAAATCTCAGCTACTGTAACACATGTTGAAGTCTCAGCTCCTACTGTAACACATGTTGATGTCTCAGCTCCTATTGTAACACATGTAGAAGACACAGCTCCTACTGTAAGACCTGTAGAAGTCTCAGCTTTCACTGTAACATGTAGAAGTCTCAGCTCCTACTGTAACACGTAGAAGTCTCTGCTCCTATTGTAAAACATGTAGAAGTCTCAGCTACTGAAACACATGTAGAAGTCTCAGCTCCTAATCTAACACATGTAGAAGTCTCAGCTCCTATTTTAACACATGTAGAAGTCGCAGCTCCTATTGTAACACATGTAGAAGTCTCAGCTACTGTAATACATGTAGATGTCTCAGCTCCTATTGTAACACATTTACAAGTTTTAGATCCTATTGTAACACATGTAGATGTCTCAGCTACTGTAACACATGTAGAAATCTCAGCTCCTATTGTAACAGATGTAGATGTCTCAGCTCCTACTGTAACACATGTAGAAGTCTCCGCTCCTGTAACACATGTAGATGTCTCAGCTCCTACTGTAACACACGTAGAAGTCTCAGCTACTGTAATACGTAGAAGTCTGAGCTACAATAACACATGTAGCACTCTCAGCTGCTATTGTAACATGTGGAAATCGCAGCTACTGTAAAATGTAGAAATCTCAGCTCCTACTGTAAGACATGAAGAAGTCTCAGCTCCTACTTTAACACATGTAGAAGTCTCAGGCCCTAATCTAACACATTTTAGAAGTCTCAGCTACTGTAACACATGTAGATGTCTCATCTCCTAATGTAACACATGTAGAAGTCTCAGCTACTGTAACATGTAGAAGTCTGAGCAACAACAAAACATGTAGCAGTCTCAGCTCCTATTGTAGCACGCGTAGAAATCGCAGCTACAGTACCATGTAGAAGTCTCAGCTCCTACTGTAACACATGTAGATGTCTCAGCTCCTAATGTAACACATGTCGAAGTCTCAGCTCCTACTTTACCACATGTAGAAGTCTTAGCTACTGTAACACATGTAGGTGTCTCAGCTCCTAATTTAACACATGTAGAAGTCTCTGCTCCTGTAACAAATCTAGAAGTCTCAGCTACGGTAACCTGTAGAAGTCTGAGCTACAATAACACATGTAGCAGTCTCAGCTCCTATTGTAACACATGTAGAAATTGCAGCTACTGCAACATGTAGAAGTCACAGCTCCTACTGTAACACATGCAGAAGTCTCAGCTCTTTTAATGCATGTAGACATTTTAACTACTGAAACAGGTAGAGGTCTGAGCTACAATGACACATGTAGCAGTCTCAGCTCCTATTGTAACACAAGTAGATGTCTCAGCTACTTTAACACATGTAGAAGTCTCAGCTCCTACTGTAACACATGTAGAAGTCTCAGCTATTGTAAAATTTAGAAGTCTCAGCTCCTACTGTAACACATGTAGAAGTCCCAGCTCCTACTGTAACACATGTAGATGTCTCAGCTCCTATTGGAACACATGTAGAAGTCTCAGCTACTGTAACATGCAGAAGTCACGGTTCCTACTCTAACACATGTGGAAGTCTCAGCTACTGTAAGACATGTAGAAGTCTCAGCTACTGTATCACATAGAAGTCTGAGCTACAATAATACATGTATAAGTCTCAGCTCCTAATCTAACACATACAGAAGTCCCAGCTCCTACTCTAACATATGTAGAAATCTCAGCCACTGTAACACATGTAGAAGTCTCACTCCTACTGTAACACATGTAGAGGTCTCAGCTACTGTAACACATGTACAAGTATCAGCTCCTATTGTAACAGATGTAGAAGTCTCCGCTCCTGTAACACATGTTGATGTCTCAGCTCCTACTGTAAGACATGTAGAAGTCTCATCTCCTACTCTAACACATGTAGAAGTCTCAGCTACTGTAACATGTAGAAGTCTGAGCTACAATAACACTTGTAGCAGTCTCAGCTCCTATTGTAACACATGTTGATATCGCAGCTACTGTACCATGTAGAAGACTCAGCTCCTACTGTAACACATGTAGAAGTCTCAGCTCCTAATTTAACACATTTAGAAGTCTCAGCTCCCATTGTAACATGTAGAAGTCTCAGCTACTATAACACATGTACAAGTCTCAGTTCCTATTGTAACACATGTAGATGTCTCAGCTACTTTAACACATGTAGAAGTCTCAGCTCCTATTGTAACACATGTAGAAATCTCAGCTATTGTAAAATGTAGAATTCCCAGCTCCTACTGTAACACATGTAGAAGTCTCAGTTACTGTATCACGTAGAAGTCTGAGCTACAATAATACATGTAGAAGTCTCAGCTCCTAATCTAACACATACAGAAGTCCCAGCTCCTACTCTAACATATGTAGAAATCTCAGCCACTGTAACACATGTAGAATTCTCACTCCTACTGTAACACATGTAGATGTCTCAGCTACTGTAACACATGTAGAAGTCTCAGCTCCTAGTGTAACACATGTAGATGTCTCAGCTACTGTAACACATGTACAAGTCTCAGCTCCTATTGTAAGACATGTAGAAGTCTCAGCTCCTACTGTAACACATGTAGAAGTCTCAGCTCCTACTGTAATGTGTAGAAGTCTCAGCTCCTACTGTAAGACATGTAGAAGTCTCAGCTCCTACTTTAACACATGTAGAAGTCTCAGCTACTGTAACACATGTAGAAGTCTCATCTCCTACTCTAACACATGGAGAAGTCTCAGCTACTGTAAGACATGTAGAAGTCTCAGCTCCTATTGTAACACATGTAGATGTGTCAGCTACTGTAACATGTAGAAGTCTCAGCTCCTATTGTAACATGTAGATGTCTCAGCTACTGTAACACATGTAGAAGTCTCAGCTCCTACTGTAACACATGTAGATGTCTCAGCTACTGTAACACATGTAGAAGTCTCAGCTCCTAATGTAACACATGTAGAAGACTCAGCTCTTTTAACGCATGTAGACATCTCAGCTATAAAAACAAAAAACTGCGGATGCTGGAAGTCCAAAACAAAAACAGAATTACCTGGAAAAACTCAGCAGGTCTGGCAGCATCGGCGGAGAAGAAAAGAGTTGACGTTTCGAGTCCTCATGACCCTTCGACAGAACTTGATTTCGAGTCCAAGAAAGAGTTGAAATATAAGCTGGTTTAAGGTGTGTGTGTGGGGGGCGGAGAGATAGAGAGAGACAGAGGTGCTTGTGTAGACAAACAAGCAGTGATAGAAGCAGATCATCAAAAGATGTCAGTGACAATGGTACAAAAGAACACATAGGTGTTAAAGTTACAGTTGGTGATATTATCTAAACGAATGTGCTAATTAAGAATGGATGGTAGGGCACTCAAGGTACAGCTCTAGTGGGGGTGGGGAGAGCATAAAAGATTTTAAAATATTTAAAAGTAATGGAAATAGGTGGGAAAAGAAAAATCTATATAATTTATTGGGGAAAAAAAAAGGGGGGAAACAGAAAGGGGGTGGGGATGGGGGAGGGAGCTCACGACCTAAAGTTGTTGAATTCAATATTCAGTCCGGAAGGCTGTAAGGTGCCTAGTCGGAAGATGAGGTGTTGTTCCTCCAGTTTGCGTTGGGCTTCACTGGAACAATGCAGCAAGCCAAGGACAGACATGTGGGCAAGAGAGCAGGGTGGAGTGTTAAAATGGCAAGCGACAGGGAGGTTTGGGTCATTCTTGCGGACAGACCGCAGGTGTTCTGCAAAGCGGTCGCCCAGTTTACGTTTGGTCTCTCCAATGTAGAGGAGACCACATTGGGAGCAACGAATGCAGTAGACTAAGTTGGGGGAAATGCAAGTGAAATGCTGCTTCACTTGAAAGGAGTGTTTGGGCCCTTGGACGGTGAGGAGAGAGGAAGTGAAGGGGCAGGTGTTACATCTTTTGCGTGGGCATGGGGTGGTGCCATAGGAGGGGGTTGAGGAGTAGGGGGTGATGGAGGAGTGGACCAGGGTGTCCCGGAGGGAGCAATCCCTACAGAATGCCTATAAGGGGGGTGAAGGGAAGATGTGTTTGGTGGTGGCATCGTGCTGGAGTTGGCGGAAATGGCGGAGGATGATCCTTTGAATGTGGAGGCTGGTGGGGTGATAAGTGAGGACAAGGGGGACCCTATCATGTTTCTGGGAGGGAGGAGAAGGCGTGAGGGCGGATGCGCGGGAGATGGGCCGGACACGGTTGAGGGCCCTGTCAACGACCGTGGGTGGAAAACCTCGGTTAAGGAAGAAGGAGGACATGTCAGAGGAACCGTTTTTGAAGGTAGCATCATCGGAACAGATGCGACGAAGGCGAAGGAACTGGGAGAATGGGATGGAGTCCTTACAGGAAGCGGGGTGTGAGGAGCTGTAGTCGAGGTAGCTGTGGGAGTCGGTGGGTTTGTAATGGATATTGGTGGACAGTCTATCACCAGAGAATGAGACAGTGAGGTCAAGGAAGGGAAGGGAAGTGTCAGAGATGGACCACGTGAAAATGATGGAGGGGTGGAGATTG
Organism: Isurus oxyrinchus; assembly: GCA_026770705.1. Classification (NCBI taxonomy): domain Eukaryota; kingdom Metazoa; phylum Chordata; class Chondrichthyes; order Lamniformes; family Lamnidae; genus Isurus; species Isurus oxyrinchus. Next base: position 87,942 of record JANJGN010001168.1, read on the forward strand.
GAAGCAAAATTAATACATTTTTCCAAGTCCCGACGAGAGCATGAAGGATCATCCTCCGCCATTTCCGCCAACTCCAGCATGATGCCACCACCAAACACATCTTCCCTTCACCCCCCTTATCGGCATTCCGTAGGGATCGCTCCCTCCGGGACACCCTGGTCCACTCCTCCATCACCCCCTACTCCTCAACCCCCTCCTATGGCACCACCCCATGCCCACACAAAAGATGTAACACCTGCCCCTTCACTTCCTCTCTCCTCACCGTCCAAGGGCCCAAACACTCCTTTCAAGTGAAGCAGCATTTCACTTGCATTTCCCCCAACTTAGTCTACTGCATTCGTTGCTCCCAATGTGGTCTCCTCTACATTGGAGAGACCAAACGTAAACTGGGCGACCGCTTTGCAGAACACCTGCGGTCTGTCTGCAAGAATGACCCAAACCTCCCTGTCGCTTGCCATTTTAACACTCCACCCTGCTCTCTTGCCCACATGTCTGTCCTTGGCTTGCTGCATTGTTCCAGTGAAGCCCAACGCAAACTGAAGGAACAACACCTCATCTTCCGACTAGGCACCTTACAGCCTTCCGGTCTGAATATTGAATTCAACAACTTTAGGTCGTGAGCTCCCTCCCCCATCCCAACCCCCTTTCTGTTTGCCCCCTTTTTTTTCCCAATAAATTATATAGATTTTTCTTTTCCCACCTATTTCCATTATTTTTAAATATTTTAAAATCTTTTATGCTCCCTCCACCCCCACTAGAGCTGTACCTTGAGTGCCCTACCATCCATTCTTAATTAGCACATTCGTTTAGATAATATCACCAACTTTAACTTTAACACCTATGTGTTCTTTTGTACCATTGTCACTGACATCTTTTGATGATCTGCTTCTATCACTGCTTGTTTGTCCACACAACCACACCCCCCCACCTCTCTCTCTCTATCTCTCTGCCCCCCACACACACACCTTAAACCAGCTTATATTTCAACTCTTTCTTGGACTCGAAATCAAGTTCTGGCGAAGGGTCATGAGGACTCGAAACGTCAACTCTTTTCTTCTCCGCCGATGCCACCAGACCTGCTGAGTTTTTCCAGGTAATTCTGTTTTTGTTTTAGACATCTCAGCTACTGTAACAGGTAGAAGTCTGAGCTACAATGACACGTTGCAGTCTCAGCTCCTATTGTAACAGATGTAGAAGTCTCAGCTCCTACTATAACACATGTAGAAGTCTCAGCTCCTCTTGTAACACATGAAGAAAACTCAGCTCCTACTGCAACACATGTAGAAATCTCAGCTCCTATTGTAACACATGGAGCAGTCTCAGCTCCTATTGTAACACATGGAGCAGTCTCAGCTCCTATTGTAACACATGAAGATGTCTCAGCTATTGTAATATGTAAAATTCTCAGCTCCTACTGTAACACAAGTAGAAGTCTCAGCTACTGTAACACATGTGTATGTCTCAACTCCTAATGTAACACATGTAGAAGTCTCAGCCCCAGCTGTAACACATGTAGAAGTCTCAGCTACTGTAACATTTAAAAGTCTGAGCTACAATAACACATGTAGCAGTCTCAGCTCCTATTGTAACACATGTAGAAATTGCAGCTACTGTAACATGTAGAAGTCTCAGCTCCTACTGTAACACATGTAGAAGTCTCAGCTCCTATTGTAACACATGTAGATGTCTCAGCTACTGTAACACAAGGAGAAGTCTCAGCTCCTATTGCAACACATGTAGATGTCTCAGCTACTGTAACACATGTAGAAGTCTCAGCTCCCATTGTAACACATGTAGATGTCTCAGCTCCTACTGTAAGACATGTAGAAGTCTCAGCTACTGTAACACATGTAGAAGTCTCAGCTCCCATTGTAACACATGTAGATGTCTCAGCTCCTACTGTAACACATGTAGAAGTCTCAGCTCCTACTGTAAGACATGTAGAAGTCTCAGCTACTGTAAAACGTAGAAGTCTGAGCTACAATAACACATGTAGCAGACTCAGCTCCTATTGTAACACGTAGAAATCGCAACTACTGTAACATGTTGAATTCTCAGCTCCTACTGTAAGACATGTAGCAGTCTCAGCTCCTACTTTAACACATGTAGATGTCTCAGCTACTGTAACGCGTAGAAGTCTCAGCTCCTAGTCTAACATGCAGAAGTCTCAGCTAAACTTACACATGCAGATGTCTCAGCTCCTAATGTAACACATGTAGATGTCTCAGCTCCTGCTGTAACACATGTAGAAACCTCAGCCAGTGCAACACATGCAGATGTCTCAGCTCCTACTGTAACACATGTAGAAGTCTCAGCTCCTATTGTAACAGGTGTACAAGTCTCCGCTCCTGTAACACATGTAGATGTCTCAGCTCCTACAGTAACACACGTAGAAGTTTCAGCTCCTACTTTAACACATATAGAAGTCTCAGCTCCGATTGTAACACATGTAGATGTCTCAGCAACTTTAACACATGTAGAAGTCTCAGCACCTATTGTAACACATGTAGAAGTCTCAGCTACTGTAACATATGTAGAAGTCTCAGCTCCTATTGTAACACATGTAGATGTCTCAGCTAACGTAACACATGTAGAAGTCTCAGCTCCCATTGTAACACATGTAGAAGTCTGAGCTACAATAACACGTTGCAGTCTCAGCTCCTATTGTAACAGATGTAGAAGTCTCAGCTATTGTAAAATGTAGAAGTCTCAGCTCCTAGTGTAACACATGTAGAAGTCTCAGCTCCTATTGTAACACATGAAGAAAACTCAGCTCCTACTGTAACAAATGTAGAAGCCTAAGATCCTACTGTATCACATGTAGCAGTCTCAGCTCCTATTGTAACACATGTACAAGTCTCAGCTCCTATTGTAACACATGTAGATGTCTCAGCTATTGTAATATGTAAAATTCTCAGCTCCTACTCTAACACAAGTAGAAGTCTCAGCTACTGTAACACATGTAGAAGTCTCAGCCCCAGCTGTAACACATGTTGAAGTCTCAGCTCCTGTAACATTTAAAAGTCTGAGCTACAATAACACATGTAGCAGTCGCAGCTCCTATTGTAACACATGTAGAAGACTGAGCTCCTACTTTAACACATGTAGAAGTCTCAGCTCCTATTGTAACACATGTAGAAGTCTCAGCTACTGTAACACATGTAGATGTCTCAGCTTTTAACACATGTAGAAGTCTCAGCTCCTACTGTAACACATGTACAAGTCTCAGCTCCTATTGTAACAGGTGTACAAGTCTCCGCTCCTGTAACACACGTAGAAGTTTCAGCTCCTACTTTAACACATGTAGAAGTCTCAGCTACTTTAACACATGTAGAAGTCTCAGCTCCTATTGTAACACATGTAGAAGTCTCAGCTACGATAACACATGTAGAAGTCTCAGCTCCTAGTATAACACATGTAGATGTCTCAGCTCCTAGTATAACACATGTAGATGTCTCAGCTAACGTAACACATGTAGAAGTCTCAGCTCCCATTGTAAAACATGTAGAAGTCTCAGCTACGATAACACATGTAGAAGTCTCAGCTCCTAGTATAACACATGTAGAAGTCTCAGCTACTGTAACACATGTAGAAGTCTCAGCTCTTTTAACGCATGTAGACATCTCAGCTACAGTAACAGGTAGATGTCTGAGCGACAATAACACATGTAGCAGTCTCAGCTCCTATTGAAAGACATGTAGAAGTCTCAGCTATTGTAAAATGTAGAAGTCTCAGCTCCTACTGTAACACATGTAGAAGTCTCAGCTCTTTTAACGCATGTAGACATCTCAGCTACTGTAACAGGTAGATGTCTGAGCGACAATAACACATGTAGCAGTCTCAGCTCCTATTGTAACACATGTAGAAGTCTCAGCTATTGTAAAATGTAGAAGTCTCAGCTCCTACTGTAACACATGTAGTAGTCTCAGCTCCTACTATAACACATATAGAAGTCTCAGCTCCTATTGTAACACATGAAGAAAACTCAGCTCCTACTGTAACACATGTAGAAGTCTCAGCTACTGTAACATGTAGAAGTCTCATCTCCTACTGTAACACATGTAGAATTCTCAGCTCCTATTGAAAGACATGTAGAAAACTCAGCTCCTACTGTAACACATGTAGAAGTCTCATCTCCTAGTGTAAGACATGTAGAAGTCTCAGCTTCTACTGTAACACATGTAGAAGTCTCAGCCACTGTAACACATGTACAAGTCTCAGCTCCTATTGTAACACATGTAGATGTCGCAGCTAATGTAACACATGGAGAAGTCTCAGCTCCTATTGTCACTGATGTAGAAGTCTCCGCTCCTGTAACACACGTAGATGTCTCAGCTCCTGTAACACAAGTAGAAGTCTCAGCTACTGTAACACATGTGTATGTCTCAACTCCTAATGTAACACATGTAGAAGTCTCAGCCCCAGCTGTAACACATGTAGAAGTCTCAGCTACTGTAACATTTAAAAGTCTGAGCTACAATAACACATGTAGCAGTCTCAGCTCCTATTGTAACACATGTAGAAATTGCAGCTACTGTATCATGTAGAAGTCTCAGCTCCTACTGTAACACACGTAGAAGTCTCAGCTCCTACTTTAACACATGTAGAAGTCTCAGCTCCTATTGTAACACATGTAGATGTCTCAGCTACTGTAACACATGTAGAAGTCTCAGCTCCCATTGTAACACATGTAGATGTCTCAGCTACTGTAACACATGGAGAAGTCTCAGCTCCTATTGTAACACATGTAGATGTCTCAGCTACTGTAACACATGTAGAAGTCTCAGCTCCCATTGTAACACATGTAGATGTCTCAGCTACATTAACACATGTAGAAGTCTCAGCTCCTACTGTAAGACATGTAGAAGTCTCAGCTACTGTAAAACGTAGAAGTCTGAGCTACAATAACACATGTAGCAGACTCAGCTCCTATTGTAACACGTAGAAATCGCAACTACTGTAACATGTTGAATTCTCAGCTCCTACTGTAAGACATGTAGCAGTCTCAGCTCCTACTTTAAAACATGTAGATGTCTCAGCTACTGTAACGCGTAGAAGTCTCAGCTCCTAGTCTAACATGCAGATGTCTCAGCTCCTAATGTAACACATGTAGATGTCTCAGCTCCTGCTGTAACACATGTAGAAGTCTCAGCTCCTATTGTAACAGGTGTACAAGTCTCCGCTCCTGTAACACATGTAGATGTCTCAGCTCCTACAGTAACACACGTAGAAGTTTCAGCTCCTACTTTAACACATATAGAAGTCTCAGCTCCGATTGTAACACATGTAGAAGTCTCAGCTTCTGTAACACAACTAGATGTCTCAGCAACTTTAACACATGTAGAATTCTCAGCACCTATTGTAACACATGTAGAAGTCTCAGCTACTGTAACATATGTAGAAGTCTCAGCTCCTATTGTAACACATGTAGATGTCTCAGCTAACGTAACACATGTAGAAGTCTCAGCTCCCATTGTAACACATGTAGAAGTCTGAGCTACAATAACACGTTGCAGTCTCAGCTCCTATTGTAACACATGTAGAAGTCTCAGCTATTGTAAAATGTAGAAGTCTCAGCTCCTAGTGTAACACATGTAGAAGTCTCAGCTCCTATTGTAACACATGAAGAAAACTCAGCTCCTACTGTAACAAATGTAGAAGCCTAAGATCCTACTGTATCACATGTAGCAGTCTCAGCTCCTATTGTAACACATGTACAAGTCTCAGCTCCTATTGTAACACATGTAGATGTCTCAGCTATTGTAATATGTAAAATTCTCAGCTCCTACTCTAACACAAGTAGAAGTCTCAGCTACTGTAACACATGTAGAAGTCTCAGCCCCAGCTGTAACACATGTTGAAGTCTCAGCTCCTGTAACATTTAAAAGTCTGAGCTACAATAACACATGTAGCAGTCGCAGCTCCTATTGTAACACATGTAGAAGACTGAGCTCCTACTTTAACACATGTAGAAGTCTCAGCTCCTATTGTAACACATGTAGATGTCTCAGCTACTGTAACACATGTAGAAGTCTCAGCTCCCATTGTAACACATGTAGATGTCTCAGCTACTGTAACACATGTAGAAGTCTCAGCTCCCATTGTAACACATGTAGATGTCTCAGCTCCTACTGTAAGACATGTAGAAGTCTCAGCTACTGTAAAACGTAGAAGTCTGAGCTACAATAACACATGTAGCAGACTCAGCTCCTAATTTAACACATGTAGATGTCTCAGCTATTGTAACGTGTAGAAGTCTCAGCTCCTAGTCTAACACATGCAGTAGTCTCAGCTAAAGTAACACATGTAGATGTCTCAGCTCCTAATGTAACACATGTAGAAATCTCAGCCTGTGCAACACATGCAGATGTCTCAGCTCCTACTGTAACACATGTAGAAGTCTCCACTCCTACTGTAACACATGTAGATGTCTCAGCTTTTAACACATGTAGAAGTCTCAGCTCCTATTGTAACAGGTGTACAAGTCTCCGCTCCTGTAACACATGTAGATGTCTCAGCTCCTACTGTAACACACGTAGAAGTTTCAGCTCCTACTTTAACACATATAGAAGTCTCAGCTCCGATTGTAACACATGTAGAAGTCTCAGCTACTTTAACACATGTAGAAGTCTCAGCTCCCATTGTAACACAAGTAGATGTCTCAGCTACTTTAACACATGTAGAAGTCTCAGCTCCTATTGTAACACATGTAGAAGTCTCAGCTACGATAACACATGTAGAAGTCTCAGCTCCTAGTATAACACATGTAGATGTCTCAGCTAACGTAACACATGTAGAAGTCTCAGCTCCCATTGTAAAACATGTAGAAGTCTCAGCTACTGTAACACATGTAGAAGTCTCAGCTCTTTTAACGCATGTAGACATCTCAGCTACAGTAACAGGTAGATGTCTGAGCGACAATAACACATGTAGCAGTCTCAGCTCCTATTGAAAGACATGTAGAAGTCTCAGCTATTGTAAAATGTAGAAGTCTCAGCTCCTACTGTAACACATGTAGAAGTCTCAGCTCTTTTAACGCATGTAGACATCTCAGCTACTGTAACAGGTAGATGTCTGAGCGACAATAACACATGTAGCAGTCTCAGCTCCTATTGTAACACATGTAGAAGTCTCAGCTATTGTAAAATGTAGAAGTCTCAGCTCCTACTGTAACACATATAGAAGTCTCAGCTCCTATTGTAACACATGAAGAAAACTCAGCTCCTACTGTAACACATGTAGAAGTCTCAGCTACTGTAACATGTAGAAGTCTCATCTCCTACTGTAACACATGTAGAATTCTCAGCTCCTATTGAAAGACATGTAGAAAACTCAGCTCCTACTGTAACACATGTAGCAGTCTCAGCTCCTAGTGTAAGACATGTAGAAGTCTCAGCTTCTACTGTAACACATGTAGATGTCGCAGCTAATGTAACACATGGAGAAGTCTCAGCTCCTATTGTCACTGATGTAGAAGTCTCCGCTCCTGTAACACATGTAGATGTCTCAGCTCCTACTGTAACACACGTAGAAGTCTCAGCTCCTACTTTAACACATTTAGATGTCTCAGCTAATGTAACACATGTAGAAATCTCAGTTCCTATTGTAACACATGTAGAAGTCTCAGCTACTGTAACATGCACAAGACACGGTTCCTACTCTAACACATGTAGAAGTCTCAGCTACTGTAACACGTAGAAGTCTGAGCTACAATAATACATGTAGAAGTCTCAGCTCCTAATCTATCACATGTAGAAATCGCAGCTACTGTAACATGTAGAAGTCTCAGCTCCTAATGTAAGACATGTAGAAGTCTCATCTCCTACTGTAACACATGTAGAAGTCTCAGGCCCTACTCTAACACAAGTAGAGTTCTCAGCTACTGTATCACATGTAGATGTCTCAGCTCCTAATGTAACACATGTAGAAGTCTCAGCTCCTGCTGTAACATATGTAGAAGTCTCAGCTCTATAACAAATGTAGAAGTCTGAGATAATGTAACACATTGAAGTCTGAGCTACCATAACACATGTAGAAGTCTCAGCTCCTTTTGTAACACATGTAGAAATCGCAGCTACTGTACCATGTAGTAGTCTCAGCTCCTACTTTAACACATGTAGAAGTCTCAGCTCCCATTGTAACACATGTAGATGTCTCAGCTACTGTAACACATGTAGAAGTCTCAGCTCCTATTGGAACACATGTAGAAGTCTCTGCTCCTACTCTAACACATGCAGAAGTCTCAGCTCTTTGAATGCATGTAGACATCTCAGCTACTGTCACAGGTAGAAGTCTGAGCTACAATAACACATGTAGCAGTCTCATCTCCTACTGTAACACATGTAGAAGTCTCAGCTTTTGAAAAATGTAGAAGTCTCAGCTCCTACTGTAACACATGTAGAAGTCTCAGCTCCTACTGTAACACATGTAGAAGTCTCAGCTCCTATTGTAACACATGTAGAAAACTCAGCTCCTACTGTAACACATGTAGAAGTCTCAGCTACAGTAACACATGTAGAAGTCTCAGCTCCTAATCTTACACATATAGAAGTCTCAGCTCCTACTTTAACACCTGTAGATGTCTCTGCTACTGTAACACATGTAGAAGTCTCAGGCCCTACTCTAACACAAGTAGAGTTCTCAGCTACTGTATCACATGTAGATGTCTCAGCTCCTAATGTAACACATGTAGAAGTCTCAGCTCCTGCTGTAACATATGTAGAAGTCTCATCTCTATAACAAATGTAGAAGTCTGAGATAATGTAACACGTTGAAGTCTGAGCTACCATAACACATGTAGAAGTCTCAGCTCCTTTTGTAACACATGTAGAAATCGCAGCTACTGTACCATGTAGTAGTCTCAGCTCCTACTTTAACACATGTAGAAGTCTCAGCCCCCATTGTAACACATGTAGATGTCTCAGCTACTGTAAGACATGTAGAAGTCTCAGCTCCTATTGGAACACATGTAGATGTCTCAGCTACTGAAACATATGTAGAAATCTCAGCTCCCATTGTAACACAAGTAGATGTCTCAGCTACTTTATCACATGTAGAAGTCTCAGCTACTGTAAAATGTAGAAGTCCCAGCTCCTAATGTCACACATGTAGAAGTCTCTGCTCCTACTCTATCACATGTAGAAATTGCAGCTACTGTAACATGTAGAAGTCTCAGCTCCTAATGTAAGACATGTAGAAGTCTCATCTCCTACTTTAACACATGTTTGATGTCTCTGCTACTGTAACACATGTAGAAGTCTCAGCTCTTTGAATGCATGTAGACATCTCAGCTACTGTCACAGGTAGAAGTCTGAGCTACAATAACACATGTAGAAGTCTCATCTCCTATTGTAACACATGTAGAAGTCTCAGCTTTTGAAAAATGTAGAAGTCTCAGCTCCTACTGTAACACATGTAGAAGTCTCAGCTCCTATTGTAACACATGTAGCAGTCTCAGCTCCTATTGTAACACATGCAGAAGTCTCTGCTCCTATTGTAACACATGTAGATGTCTCAGCTATTGTAATATGTAGAATTCTCAGCTCCTAATGTAACACATGTAGAAGTCTCAGATCTTTTAACGCATGTAGACATCTCAGCTACTGTAACAGGTAGAAGTCTGAGCTACAATAACACATGTAGCAGTCTCAGCTCCCATTGTAACAGATGTAGAAGTTCAGCTATTGTAAAATGTAGAAGTCTCAGCTCCTCCTGTAACACATGTAGATGTCTCAGCTCCTACTATAACACATGTAGAAGTCTCAGCTCCTATTGTAACACATGAAGAAAACTCAGCTCCTACTGTAACACATGTAGAAGTCTCAGCTACTGTAACACATAGAAGTCTGAGCTACAATAATACATGTAGAAGTCTCAGCTCCTAATCTATCACATGTAGAAATCGCAGCTACTGTAACATGTAGAAGTCTCAGCTCCTAATGTAAGACATGTAGAAGTCTCATCTCCTACTGTAACACATGTAGAAGTCTCAGCTCTTTGAATGCATGTAGACATCTCAGCTACTGTCACAGGTAGAAGTCTGAGCTACAATAACACATGTAGAAGTCTCATCTCCTATTGTAACACATGTAGAAGTCTCAGCTTTTGAAAAATGTAGAAGTCTCAGCTTTTACTGTAACACATGTAGAAGTCTCAGCTCCTATTGTAACACATGTAGAAAACTCAGCTCCTACTGTAACTCATGTAGCAGTCTCAGCTCCTATTGTAACACATGCAGAAGTCTCGGCTCCTATTGTAACACATGTAGATGTCTCAGCTATTGTAATATGTAGAAGTCTGAGACCCTACTGTAACATATGTAGAAGTCTCAGCTCCTGAAACACATTTACATGCCTCAGCTCCTACTGTAACACACGTAGAAGTCTCAGCTCCTACTGTAACACATGTAGATGTCTCAGCTGTAAGATATGTAGAAGTCTCAGCTCCTACTGTAACACGTAGAATTCTCAGAACCTACTGTAACACATGTAGAACTCTGAGCTACTGTTACACATGTAGAAGTGTCAGCTCCTACTCTAAGACATGTAGAAGTCTCAGCTCCTATTGTAACACATGCAGAAGTCTCAGCTCCAAGTGTAAGACATGTAGAAGTCTCAGCTTCTACTGTAACACATGTAGAAGTCTCAGCTCCTATTGTAACACATGTAGAAAACTCAGCTCCTACTGTAACTCATGTAGCAGTCTCAGCTCCTATTGTAACACATGCAGAAGTCTCGGCTCCTATTGTAACACATGTAGATGTCTCAGCTATTGTAATATGTAGAAGTCTGAGACCCTACTGTAACATATGTAGAAGTCTCAGCTCCTGAAACACATTTACATGTCTCAGCTCCTACTGTAACACACGTAGAAGTCTCAGCTCCTACTGTAACACATGTAGATGTCTCAGCTGTAAGATATGTAGAAGTCTCAGCTCCTACTGTAACACGTAGAATTCTCAGAACCTACTGTAACACATGTAGAACTCTGAGCTACTGTTACACATGTAGAAGTGTCAGCTCCTACTCTAAGACATGTAGAAGTCTCAGCTCCTATTGTAACACATGCAGAAGTCTCAGCTCCAAGTGTAAGACATGTAGAAGTCTCAGCTTCTACTGTAACACATGTAGAAGTCTCAGCTCCTAATCTAACACATATAGAAGTCTCAGCTACTGTAACATGTAGAAGTCTGAGCTACAATAACACTTGAAGCAGTCTCATCTCCTAGTATAACACATGTAGAAATCGCAGCTACTGTACCATGTAGAAGTCTCAGCTCCTACTGTAACACATGTAGAAGTCTCAGCTCCTACTTTAACACATGTAGAAGTCTCAGCTCCTATTGTAACACAATTAACTGTCTCAGCTACTGTAACACATGTAGAAGTCTCAGCTCCTAGTGTAACACATGTAGATGTCTCAGCTCCTACTGTAACACATGTAGATGTCTCAGCTACTTTAACACATGTAGAGGTGTCAGCTCCTATTGTAACATTTAGATGTCTCAGCTAATTTAACACATGTAGAAGTCTCAGCTCCTATTGTAACACATGAAGATGTCTCAGCTACTTTAACACATGTAGAAGTCTCAGGTCCTATTGTAACACATGTAGAAGTCTCAGCTCCTATTGTAACACATGTCGAAGTCTCAGCTACTATAAAATGTAGAATTCTCAGCTCCTAATGTAACACATGTAGAAGTCTCAGCTCTTTTAACGCATGTAGACATCTCAGCTACTGTAACAGGTAGAAGTCTGAGCTACAATAACACATGTAGCAGTCTCAGCTCCCATTGTAACAGATGTAGAAGTTCAGCTACTGTAAAATGTAGAAGTCTCAGCTCCTACTGTAACACATGTAGATGTCTCAGCTCCTACTATAACACATGTAGAAGTCTCAGCTCCTATTGTAACACAATTAACTGTCTCAGCTACTGTAACACATGTAGAAGTCTCAGCTCCTAGTGTAACACATGTAGATGTCTCAGCTACTTTAACACATGTAGAGGTGTCAGCTCCTATTGTAACATTTAGATGTCTCAGCTAATTTAACACATGTAGAAGTCTCAGCTCCTATTGTAACACATGAAGATGTCTCAGCTACTTTAACACATGTAGAAGTCTCAGGTCCTATTGTAACACATGTAGAAGTCTCAGCTCCTATTGTAACACATGTCGAAGTCTCAGCTACTATAAAATGTAGAATTCTCAGCTCCTAATGTAACACATGTAGAAGTCTCAGCTCTTTTAACGCATGTAGACATCTCAGCTACTGTAACAGGTAGAAGTCTGAGCTACAATAACACATGTAGCAGTCTCAGCTCCCATTGTAACAGATGTAGAAGTTCAGCTACTGTAAAATGTAGAAGTCTCAGCTCCTACTGTAACACATGTAGAAGTCTCAGCTACTGTAACACATGTAGAAGTCTCAGCTCCTATTGTAACACATGTAGAAAACTCAGCTCCTACTGTAACACATGTAGAAGCCTCAGCTCCTACTGTAACACATGTAGCAGTCTCAGCTCCTATTGTAACACATGTAGAAAACTCAGCTCCTACTGTAACACATGTAGAAGTCTCAGCTACTGTAACACATGTAGATGTCGCAGCTAATGTAACACATGTAGAAGCCTCAGCTCCTACTGTAACACATGTAGCAGTCTCAGCTCCTATTGTAACACATGTAGAAAACTCAGCTCCTACTGTAACACATGTAGCAGTCTCAGCTCCTATTGTAACACATGTAGATGTCGCAGCTAATGTAACACATGGAGAAGTCTCAGCTCCTATTGTCACTGATGTAGAAGTCTCCGCTCCTGTAACACATGTAGGTGTCACAGGTCCTACTGTAACACACGTAGATGTCTCAGCTCCTACTGTAACACATGTAGAAGTCTCAGCTCCTACTGTAACACATGTAGAAGTCTCAGCTCCTATTGTAACAGATGTAGAAGTCTCCACTCCAGTAACACATGTAGATGTCTCAGCTCCTACTGTAACACACGTAGAAGTCTCAGCTCCTACTTTAACACATGTAGATGTCTCAGCTAATGTAACACATGTAGAAGCCGCAGCTCCTACTGTATCACATGTAGAAATCTCAGCTCCTATTGTAACACATGTAGAAGTCTCAGCTACTGTAACATGCAGAAGTCACAGGTCCTACACTAACACATAGAGCTCTATAACACATGTAGATGTATCAGATACTGTAACACATGTAGAAGTCTCAGCTCCTATTGTAACACATTTAGAAGTCTCAGCTCATATTTTAAGACATGTAGATGTCTCAGCTACTCAGCACATGTAGATGTCTCAGCTCCTACTGTAACACATATAGAAGTCTCAGCTCCTTTTGTAACACATGTAGAGTTCTCAGCTACTGCAACATGTAGAATTCACAGCTCCTTTTGTAACACATGTAGAAGTCTCATCTCCTATTGTAACAAATGTAGATTTCTCAGCTACTGTAACACACGTAGAAGTCTCAGCTCCTACTTTAACACATGTAGATTTCTCAGCTACTGTAACACACGTAGAAGTCTCAGCTCCTACTTTAACACATGTAGATGTCTCAGCTCCTATTGTAACACGTAGAAGTCTCAGCTACTGTAACATGTAGAAGTCTCAGCTCCTACTGTAACACATGTAGAAGTGTCAACTCCTACTGTAACACATGTAGAAGTCTCAGCTCCTATAGTATGACATGTAGAAGTCTCAGCTATTGTAACACATGAAGAAGCCTCAGCTCCTGCAGTATCACATGTAGAATACTCAGCTCCTACTGTAACACACGTAGAAGTCTCAGCTCCTATAGTATGACATGTAGAAGTCTCAGCTATTGTAACACATGAAGAAGCCTCAGCTCCTCAGTATCACACGTAGAAGTCTCAGCTACTGTAACACGTAGAAATCTGAGCTACAATAACACATGTAGCAGATTCAACTCCTATTGTAACACGTAGAAATCGCAACTACTGTAACATGTAGATTTCTCAGCTCCTACTGTAACACATGTTGAAGTCTCAGCTCCTACTTTAACACATGTAGATGTCTCAGCTACTGTAACACGAAGAAGACTCAGCTTCTACACTAACACATGCAGAAGTCTCAGCTACTGTAACACATGTAGATGTCTCAACTCCTAATGTAACACATGTAGAAGTCTCAGCTACTGTAACACATGTAGATGTCTCAACTCCTAATGTAACACATGTAGAAGTCTCAGCTACTTTAACATGTAGAAGTCTTATCTCCTACTCTAACACATGTAGAAATCTCAGCCACTGTAACACATGTAGATGTCTCAGCTCCTGTAACACATGTAGATGTCTTAGCTCCTACTCTAACACATGTAGAAGTCTCAGCTCCTGTAACACATGTAGAAGTCTCAGCTCCTACTGTAACACATGTAGATGTCTCAGCTCCTACTCTAACACAGGTAGAACCCTCAGCTCCTACTCTATCACATGTAGAAATCTAAGCTCCTACTGTAACACATGTAGAAGTCTGAGCTACAGTAACACATGTAGAAGTCTCATCTCCTATTGTAACACATAGAAGTCTCAGCTACTGTAACATGTAGAAGTCACAGGTCCTACTCTAACACATGTGGAAGTCTCAGCTACTGTAACACATGTAGATTTATCAGCTCCTACTGTAACACATGTAGAAGTCTCAGCTCCTAATGTAACACATGTAGAAGTCCCAGCTACTGTAACACGTAGGAGTCTGAGCTACAATAACACGTGTAGAAGTCTCAGCTCCTATTGTAACACATAGAAATCGCAAATACTGTAACATGTAGAATTCTCACCTCCTACTTTAACACATGTAGATGTCTCAGCTGTAAGATATGTAGAAGTATCAGCGCCTACTGTACCACGTAGAAGTCTCAGCTCCTACTGTAACACATGTTGAAGTCTGAGCTACTGTAACACATGTAGAAGTTTCAGCTCTAACTCTCAGACATGTAGAAGTCTCAGCTACTGTAAGACATGTAGAAGTCTCAGGTCCTATTGTAACACATGTAGAAGTCTCAGCTACTGTAACATGTAGAAGTCTCAGCTCATACTGTAAGAAATGTAGAAGGCTAAGCTCCCACTGTAACACATGTAGAAGTGTCAACTCCTACTGTAACACATGTAGAAGTCTCAGCTCCTATAGTATGACATGTAGAAGTCTCAGCAATTGTAACACATGAAGAAGCCTCAGCTCCTGCAGTATCACATGTAGAATACTCAGCTCCTACTGTAACACACGTAGAAGTCTCAGCTACTGTAACACCTAGAAAACTGAGCTACAATAACACATGTAGCAGACTCAAATCCTATTGTAACACGTAGAAATCGCAACTAATGTAACATGTAGATTTCTCAGCTCCTACTGTAATACATGTAGAAGTCTCAGCTCCTACTTTAACACATGTAGATGTCTCAGCTACTGTAACACGAAGAAGTCTCAGCTCCTACTCTAACACATGCAGAATTCTCATCTACTGTAACACGTAGATGTCTCAGCTCCTAATGTAACACATGTAGAAGTCGCAGCTCCTGCTGTAACACATGTAGAAATCTCATCCAGTGTAACACATGTAGATGTCTCAGCTCCTACTGTAACACATATAGAAGTCTCAGGTCCTACTGTAACACATGTAGAATTCTCAGCTCCTATTGTAACAGATGTAGATGTCTCAGCTCCTACTGTAACACACATAGAAGTCTCAGCTCCTGTAAACATGTAGATGTCTCAGCTCCTATTGTAATACATGTAGAAGTCTCAGCTCCTGTAAAACATGTACAGGTCTCAGCTCCTATTGTAACAGGTGTAGAAGTCTCCGCTCCTGTAACACATGTAGATGTTTCAGCTCCTACTGTAACACACGTAGAAGTCTCAGCTCCTACTGTAACACATGTAGATGTCTCAGCTAATGTAACACATGTAGAAGCCTCAGCTCCTACTTTATCACATGTGGAACTCTCAGCTCCTATTGTAACACATGTAGACATCTCAGTTACTGTAACATGTAGAAGTCACAGGTCCTGCTCTAACACATGTGGAAGTCTCAGCTACTGTAACACATGTACATTTATCAGCTCCTACTGTAACACATGTAAAAGTCTCTGCTCCTACTGTAAGATATGTAGAAGTCTCAGCTACTGTAACACGTAGAAGTCTGAACTACAATAACACACGTAGCAGACTCAGCTCCTATTGTAACACGTAGAAATAGCAACTACTGTAACATGTAGAATTCTCAGCTCCTACTGTAAGACATGTAGAAGTCTCAGCTCCTACTTTAACACATGTAGATGTCTCAGCTACTGTAACACGAAGAAGTCTCAGCTCCTACACTAACACATGCAGAATTCTCATCTACTGTAACACATGTAGATGTCTCAACTCCTAATGTAACACATGTAGAAGTCTCAGCTCCTGCTGTAACACATGTAGAAGTGTCAGCTCCTTTTAACAAATGTAGAAGTCTCAGCTACTGTAACATGTAGAAGTTAGAGCTACAATAACACATGTAGCAGTCTCAGCTCTTATTGTAACACATGTAGAAATTGCAGCTACTGTAACATGTAGAAGTCTCAGCTCCTACTGTAAGACATGTAGCAGTCTCAGCTCCTATTGTAACACATGTAGAAATCGCAGCTACTGTAACATGTAGACGTTTCAGCTACTACTGTAACACATGTAGAAATCTTAGCTCTGATTGTAACACCTGTAGAAGTCTCAGCTACTTTAACATGTAGAAGTCTTAGCTCCTACTCTAACACATGTAGAAATATCAGCCACTGTAACACATGTAGATGTCTCAGCTCCTGTAACACATCTAGATGTCTCAGCTCCTACTGTAACTCATGTAGAAATCTAAGCTCCTTCTGTAATACATGTAGAAGTCTGAGCTACAGTAACACATGTAGAAGTCTCATCTCCTATTGTAACACGTAGAAGTCTCAGCTACTGTAACACATGTAGAAGTCTCAGCTCCTGTAACAAATGTAGAAGTCTCAGCTACTGTAACATGTAGAAGTTAGAGGTACAATAACACATGTAGCAGTCCCAGCTCCTATTGTAACACATGTAGAAATCGCAGCTACTGTAACATGTAGAAGTCTCAGCTCCTAATGTAAGAAATGTAGCAGTCTCAGCTCCTATTGTAACACATGTAGAAATCTCAGCTACTGTAACATGTAGAAGCCTCAGCTCCTACTGTAGCACATGTAGAAATCTTAGCTCCTATTGTAACACATATAGAAGTCTCAGCTCCTAATCTAACACATGTAGAAATCTCAGCCACTGTAACACATGATGATGTCTCAGCTCCTTCTGTAACACATGTAGAAATCTTAGCTCCTATTGTAACACATGTAGAAGTCTCAGCTACTGTAACATGTAGAAGTCTCAGCTCCTACTCTAACACATATAGAAGTCTCAGCTCCTACTCTAACACATGTAGAAATCTCAGCCACTGTAACACATGTTGATGTCTCAGCTCCTTCTGTAACACATGTAGAAGTCTGAGCTCCTACTGTAACACATGTAGAAGTCTCAGCTCTTGTAACACATGTAGAAGTCTCAGCTACTATAACACATGTACAAGTCTCAGCTCCTATTGTAACACATGTAGAAGTCTCAGCTATTGTAACACATGTAGAAGTCTCAGCTATTGTAACACATGTAGATGTCTCAGCTACTGTGACATAGGTAGAAGCCTCAGCTCCTACTGTATCACAGTTAGAAATCGCAGCTCGTACTGTAACACATGTAGAAGTCTGAGCTACAGTAACACATGTAGAAGTCTCAGCTCCTATTGTAACACATGTGGAAGTCTCAGCTCCTGTAACATGTAGAACTCACAGTTCCTACTCTAACACATGTAGAAGTCTCAGCTCCTACTGTAACATATGTAGAAATCGCAGCTACTGTAACATGTAGAAGTCTCAGCTCCTAATGTAAGAAATGTAGCAGTCTCAGCTCCTATTGTAACACGTAGAAATCTTAGCTCCTATTGTAACACATGTAGAAATCTCAGCCACTGTAACACATGTTGATGTCTCAGATCCTTCTGTAACACATGTAGAAGTCTGAGCTCCTACTTTAACACATGTAGAAGTCTCAGCTCTTGTAACACATGTAGAAGTCTCAGCTACTATAACACATGTACAAGTCTCAGCTCCTATTGTAACACATGTAGATGTCTCAGATATTGTAACACATGTAGAGGTCTCAGCTCCTATTGTAACACATGTAGATGTCTCAGCTCCTATTGTAACACATGTAGAAGCCTCAGCTCCTACTGTATCACAGTTAGAAATCTCAGCACGTACTGTAACACATGTAGAAGTCTGAGCTACAGTAACACATGTAGAAGTCTCAGCTCCAATTGTAACACATGTGGAAGTCTCAGCTCCTGTAACATGTAGAACTCACAGGTCCTACTCTAACACATGTGGAAGTCTCAGCTACTGTAACACATATAGAAGTCTCAGCTCCCATTGTAACACATGGAGATGTCTCAGCTACTGTAACACATGTAGATGTCTCAGCTCCTATTGTAACACATTTAGAAGTCTCAGCTCATATTTTAAGACATGTAGATGTCTCAGCTACTCAGCACATGTAGATGTCTCAGCTCCTACTGTAACACATATAGAAGTCTCAGCTCCTTTTGTAACACATGTAGATGTCTCAGCTCCTACTGTAACACATGTAGGTGACTCAGCTACTGTAACACATGTAGATGTCTCAGCTCCTATTGTAACACATTTAGAAGTCTCAGCTCATATTTTAAGACATGTAGATGTCTCAGCTCCTACTGTAACACATATAGAAGTCTCAGCTCCTATTGTAACACATGTAGATGTCTCAGCTACTGCAACATGTAGAAGTCTCAGCTCCTTTTGTAACACATGCAGAATTCTCATCTACTGTAACACGTAGATGTCTCAGCTCCTAATGTAACACATGTAGAAGTCGCAGCTCCTGCTGTAACACATGTAGAAATCTCATCCAGTGTAACACATGTAGATGTCTCAGCTCCTACTGTAACACATATAGAAGTCTCAGGTCCTACTGTAACACATGTAGAATTCTCAGCTCCTATTGTAACAGATGTAGATGTCTCAGCTCCTACTGTAACACACATAGAAGTCTCAGCTCCTGTAAACATGTAGATGTCTCAGCTCCTATTGTAATACATGTAGAAGTCTCAGCTCCTGTAAAACATGTACAGGTCTCAGCTCCTATTGTAACAGGTGTAGAAGTCTCCGCTCCTGTAACACATGTAGATGTTTCAGCTCCTACTGTAACACACGTAGAAGTCTCAGCTCCTACTGTAACACATGTAGATGTCTCAGCTAATGTAACACATGTAGAAGCCTCAGCTCCTACTTTATCACATGTGGAACTCTCAGCTCCTATTGTAACACATGTAGACATCTCAGTTACTGTAACATGTAGAAGTCACAGGTCCTGCTCTAACACATGTGGAAGTCTCAGCTACTGTAACACATGTACATTTATCAGCTCCTACTGTAACACATGTAAAAGTCTCTGCTCCTACTGTAAGATATGTAGAAGTCTCAGCTACTGTAACACGTAGAAGTCTGAACTACAATAACACACGTAGCAGACTCAGCTCCTATTGTAACACGTAGAAATAGCAACTACTGTAACATGTAGAATTCTCAGCTCCTACTGTAAGACATGTAGAAGTCTCAGCTCCTACTTTAACACATGTAGATGTCTCAGCTACTGTAACACGAAGAAGTCTCAGCTCCTACACTAACACATGCAGAAGTCTCAGCTACTGTAACACATGTAGATGTCTCAACTCCTAATGTAACACATGTAGAAGTCTCAGCTCCTGCTGTAACACATGTAGAAGTGTCAGCTCCTTTTAACAAATGTAGAAGTCTCAGCTACTGTAACATGTAGAAGTTAGAGCTACAATAACACATGTAGCAGTCTCAGCTCTTATTGTAACACATGTAGAAATTGCAGCTACTGTAACATGTAGAAGTCTCAGCTCCTACTGTAAGACATGTAGCAGTCTCAGCTCCTATTGTAACACATGTAGAAATCGCAGCTACTGTAACATGTAGACGTTTCAGCTACTACTGTAACACATGTAGAAATCTTAGCTCTGATTGTAACACCTGTAGAAGTCTCAGCTACTTTAACATGTAGAAGTCTTAGCTCCTACTCTAACACATGTAGAAATATCAGCCACTGTAACACATGTAGATGTCTCAGCTCCTGTAACACATCTAGATGTCTCAGCTCCTACTGTAACTCATGTAGAAATCTAAGCTCCTTCTGTAATACATGTAGAAGTCTGAGCTACAGTAACACATGTAGAAGTCTCATCTCCTATTGTAACACGTAGAAGTCTCAGCTCCTGTAACAAATGTAGAAGTCTCAGCTACTGTAACATGTAGAAGTTAGAGGTACAATAACACATGTAGCAGTCCCAGCTCCTATTGTAACACATGTAGAAATCGCAGCTACTGTAACATGTAGAAGTCTCAGCTCCTAATGTAAGAAATGTAGCAGTCTCAGCTCCTATTGTAACACATGTAGAAATCTCAGCTACTGTAACATGTAGAAGCCTCAGCTCCTACTGTAGCACATGTAGAAATCTTAGCTCCTATTGTAACACATATAGAAGTCTCAGCTCCTAATCTAACACATGTAGAAATCTCAGCCACTGTAACACATGATGATGTCTCAGCTCCTTCTGTAACACATGTAGAAATCTTAGCTCCTATTGTAACACATGTAGAAGTCTCAGCTACTGTAACATGTAGAAGTCTCAGCTCCTACTCTAACACATATAGAAGTCTCAGCTCCTACTCTAACACATGTAGAAATCTCAGCCACTGTAACACATGTTGATGTCTCAGCTCCTTCTGTAACACATGTAGAAGTCTGAGCTCCTACTGTAACACATGTAGAAGTCTCAGCTCTTGTAACACATGTAGAAGTCTCAGCTACTATAACACATGTACAAGTCTCAGCTCCTATTGTAACACATGTAGAAGTCTCAGCTATTGTAACACATGTAGAAGTCTCAGCTATTGTAACACATGTAGATGTCTCAGCTACTGTGACATAGGTAGAAGCCTCAGCTCCTACTGTATCACAGTTAGAAATCGCAGCTCGTACTGTAACACATGTAGAAGTCTGAGCTACAGTAACACATGTAGAAGTCTCAGCTCCTATTGTAACACATGTGGAAGTCTCAGCTCCTGTAACATGTAGAACTCACAGTTCCTACTCTAACACATGTAGAAGTCTCAGCTCCTACTGTAACATATGTAGAAATCGCAGCTACTGTAACATGTAGAAGTCTCAGCTCCTAATGTAAGAAATGTAGCAGTCTCAGCTCCTATTGTAACACGTAGAAATCTTAGCTCCTATTGTAACACATGTAGAAATCTCAGCCACTGTAACACATGTTGATGTCTCAGATCCTTCTGTAACACATGTAGAAGTCTGAGCTCCTACTTTAACACATGTAGAAGTCTCAGCTCTTGTAACACATGTAGAAGTCTCAGCTACTATAACACATGTACAAGTCTCAGCTCCTATTGTAACACATGTAGATGTCTCAGATATTGTAACACATGTAGAGGTCTCAGCTCCTATTGTAACACATGTAGATGTCTCAGCTCCTATTGTAACACATGTAGAAGCCTCAGCTCCTACTGTATCACAGTTAGAAATCTCAGCACGTACTGTAACACATGTAGAAGTCTGAGCTACAGTAACACATGTAGAAGTCTCAGCTCCAATTGTAACACATGTGGAAGTCTCAGCTCCTGTAACATGTAGAACTCACAGGTCCTACTCTAACACATGTGGAAGTCTCAGCTACTGTAACACATATAGAAGTCTCAGCTCCCATTGTAACACATGGAGATGTCTCAGCTACTGTAACACATGTAGATGTCTCAGCTCCTATTGTAACACATTTAGAAGTCTCAGCTCATATTTTAAGACATGTAGATGTCTCAGCTACTCAGCACATGTAGATGTCTCAGCTCCTACTGTAACACATATAGAAGTCTCAGCTCCTTTTGTAACACATGTAGATGTCTCAGCTCCTACTGTAACACATGTAGGTGACTCAGCTACTGTAACACATGTAGATGTCTCAGCTCCTATTGTAACACATTTAGAAGTCTCAGCTCATATTTTAAGACATGTAGATGTCTCAGCTCCTACTGTAACACATATAGAAGTCTCAGCTCCTATTGTAACACATGTAGATGTCTCAGCTACTGCAACATGTAGAAGTCTCAGCTCCTTTTGTAACACATGTAGAAGTCTCAGCTCCTACGCTAACACATATAGAAGTATTCAGCTCCTACTGTAACACATGTAGAAATCTCAGCCACTGTAGCACATCTAGATGTCTCAGCTCCTACTGTAACACATGTAGAAGTCTCAGCTACTGTAACACATGTAGAAGTCTCAGTTCCTATTGTAACACATGTAGATGTCTCAGCTACTGTAACACATGTAGAAGTCTCAGCTCCTAGTGTAACAAATGTAGATGTCTCAGCTACTGTAACACATGAAGAAGTCTCAGCTCCTATTGTAACACATTTAGAATTCTCTGCTCCTGTAACACATGTAGAAGTCTCAGCTCCTACACTAACACATGTAGATGTCTCAGGTCCTATTGTAACAAACGTAGAAGCTTCAGCTCCCACTGTATCACATTTAGAAATCTCAGCTCGTACGCTAACACATGTAGATGTCTCAGCTCCCAGTGTAACACACATAGAAGTCTCAGCTCCTACTGTAAGACATGTAGATGTCTCAGCTAATGTAACACATATAGAAGCCTCAGCTCCTACTGTATCACATGTAGAAATCTCTGTCCTACTCTAACACATGTAGAAGTCTGAGCTACAGTAACACATGTAGAAGTCTCAGCTCCCATTGTAACACGTAGAAGTCTCAGCTACTGTAACATGCAGAAGTCACAGGTCCTACTCTAACACATGTGGAAGTCTCAGCTCTTGTAACATATGTAGATTTATCAGCTCCTACTGTAACACATGTAGAAGTCTCAGCTCCTAATGTAACACATGTAGAAGTCTCAGCTACTGTAACACTTAGAAGTCTGAGCTACAATAACAAATGTAGCTGTCTCAGCTCCTATTGTAACACATGTAGAAGTCTCAGATCCTGTAACACATGTAGATGTCTCATCTCCTACTGTAACACATGTAGAGGTCTCAGCTCCTACTCTAACACATGTAGATGTCTCAGCTCGTACTGTAACACATGTAGAAGTCTGAGCTACAGTAACACATGTAGAAATCGCAGCTACTGTAACATGTAGACGTTTCAGCTACTACTGTAACACATGTAGAAATCTTAGCCCCGATTGTAACACATGTAAAAGTCTCAGCTACTTTAACATGTAGAAGTCTTAGCTCCTACTCTAACACATGTAGAAATCTCAGCCACTGTAACACATGTAGATGTCTCAGCTCCTGTAACACATGTAGATGTCTCAGCTCCTACTGTAACACATGTAGAAGTCTCAGCTCCTACTGTAACACATGTAGATGTCTCAGCTCCTACTCTAACACACGTAGAACCCTCAGCTCCTACTGTATCACATGTAGAAATCTAAGCTCCTACTGTAACACATGTAGAAGTTTGAGCTACAGTAACACATGTAGAAGTCTCATCTCCTATTGTAACACGTAGAAGTCTCAGCTACTGTAACATGTAGAAGTCACAGGTCCTACTCTAACACATGTGGAAGTCTCAGCTACTGTAACACATGTAGATTTATCAGCTCCTAATGTAACACATGTAGAAGTCTCAGCTCCTAATGTAACACATGTAGAAGTCTCAGCTACTGTAACATGTAGAAGTTTGAGCTACAATAACACATGTAGCAGTCCCAGCTCCTATTGTAACACATGTAGAAATTGCAGCTACTGTAACATGTAGAAATCTCAGCTCCTAATGTAAGAAATGTAGCAGTCTCAGCTCCTACTGTAACACATGTAGAAATCTTAGCTCCTATTGTAACACATGTAGAAGTCTCAGCTACTGTAACATGTAGAAGTCTCAGCTCCTACTCTAACACATGTAGAAATCTCAGCCACTGTAACACATGTTGATGTCTCAGCTCCTTCTGTAACACATGTAGAAATCTCAGCCACTGTAACACATGTTGATGTCTCAGCTCCTTCTGTAACACATGTAGAAGTCTGAGCTCCTACTGTAACACATGTAGAAGTCTCAGCTACTATAACACATGTACAAGTCTCAGCTCCTATTGTAACACATGTAGATGTCTCAGCTATTGTAACACATGTAGAGGTCTCAGCTCCTACTGTATCACAGTTAGAAATCTCAGCTCGTACTGTAACACATGTAGAAGTCTGAGCTACAGTAACACATGTGGAAGTCTCAGCTACTGTAACACATGTAGAAGTCTCAGCTCCCATTGTAACACATGGAGATGTCTCAGCTACTGTAACACATGTAGATGTCTCAGCTCCTATTGTAACACATTTAGAAGTCTCAGCTCATATTTTAAGACATGTAGATGTCTCAGCTACTCAGCACATGTAGATGTCTCAGCTCCTACTGTAACACATATAGAAGTCTCAGCTCCTTTGTAACACATGTAGAAGTCTCAGCTCCTACGCTAACACATATAGAAGTATTCAGCTCCTACTGTAACACATGTAGAAATCTCAGCCACTGTAGCACATCTAGATGTCTCAGCTCCTACTGTAACACATGTAGAAGTCTGAGCTCCTACTTTAACACATGTAGAAGTCCCAGCTCCTACTGTAACACATGTAGAAGTCTCAGCTACTGTAACACATGTACAAGTCTCAGTTCCTATTGTAACACATGTAGATGTCTCAGCTACTGTAACACATGTAGAAGTCTCAGCTCCTAGTGTAACAAATGTAGATGTCTCAGCTACTGTAACACATGAAGAAGTCTCAGCTCCTATTGTAACACATTTAGAATTCTCTGCTCCTGTAACACATGTAGAAGTCTCAGCTCCTACAGTAACACATGTAGATGTCTCAGGTCCTATTGTAACAAATGTAGAAGCTTCAGCTCCCACTGTATCACATTTAGAAATCTCAGCTCGTACGCTAACACATGTAGATGTCTCAGCTCCCAGTGTAACACACATAGAAGTCTCAGCTCCTACTGTAAGACATGTAGATGTCTCAGCTAATGTAACACATATAGAAGCCTCAGCTCCTACTGTATCACATGTAGAAATCTCTGTCCTACTCTAACACATGTAGAAGTCTGAGCTACAGTAACACATGTAGAAGTCTCAGCTCCTATTGTAACATGTAGAAGTCTCAGCTACTGTAACATGCAGAAGTCACAGGTCCTACTCTAACACATGTGGAAGTCTCAGCTCTTGTAACATATGTAGATTTATCAGCTCCTACTGTAACACATGTAGAAGTCTCAGCTACTGTAATACTTAGAAGTCTGAGCTACAATAACAAATGTAGCTGTCTCAGCTCCTATTGTAACACATGTAGAAGTCTCAGATCCTGTAACACATGTAGATGTCTCATCTCCTACTGTAACACATGTAGAGGTCTCAGCTCCTATTCTAACACATGTAGATGTCTCAGCTCGTACTGTAACACATGTAGAAGTCTGAGCTACAGTAACACATGTAGAAATCGCAGCTCCTGTAACATGTAGACGTTTCAGCTACTACTGTAACACATGTAGAA
The DNA here is from genome assembly GCA_026770705.1 of Isurus oxyrinchus. Taxonomy (NCBI): domain Eukaryota; kingdom Metazoa; phylum Chordata; class Chondrichthyes; order Lamniformes; family Lamnidae; genus Isurus; species Isurus oxyrinchus. The sequence goes on from JANJGN010001168.1 coordinate 113,710, forward strand.
ATCTTAACTCCGATTGTAACACATGTAGAAGTCTCAGCTACTTTAACATGTAGAAGTCTTAGCTCCTACTCTAACACAGGTAGAAATCTCAGCCACTGTAACACATGTAGATGTCTCAGCTCCTGTAACACATGTAGATGTCTCAGCTCCTACTGTAACACATGTAGAAGTCTCAGCTCCTGTAACACATGTAGATGTCTCAGCTCCTACTGTAACACATGTAGAAGTCTCAGCTTCTACTGTAACACATGTAGATGTCTCAGCTCCTACTCTAACACACGTAGAACCCTCAGCTCCTACTGTATCACATGTAGAAATCTAAGCTCCTACTGTAACACATGTAGAAGTCTGAGCTACAGTAACACATGTAGAAGTCTCATCTCCTATTGTAACACGTAGAAGTCTCAGCTACTGTAACATGTAGAAGTCACAGGTCCTACTCTAACACATGTGGAAGTCTCAGCTACTGTAACACATGTAGATTTATCAGCTACTACTGTAACACATGTAGAAGTCTCAGCTCCTAATGTAACACATGTAGAAGTCTCAGCTACTGTAACATGTAGGAGTCTGAGCTACAATAACACATGTAGCAGTCTCAGCTCATATTGTAACACATAAAAATCGCAAATACTGTAACATGTAGAATTCTCACCTCCTACTGTAAGACATGTAGAAGTCTCAGCTCCTACTTTAACACTTGTAGATGTCTCAGCTACTGTAACACGAAGAAGTCTCAGCTCCTACACTAACACATGCAGAAGTCGCAGCTACTGTAACACATGTAGAAGTCTCAGCTCCTGCTGTAACACATGTAGAAGTGTCAGCTCCTGTAACAAATGTAGAAGTCTCAGCTACTGTAACATGTAGAAGTTAGAGATACAATAACACACGTAGCAGTCTCAGCTCCTATTGTAACACATGTAGAAATTGCAGCTACTGTAACATGTAGAAGTCTCAGCTCCAACTGTAAGACATGTAGCAGTCTCAGCTCCTATTGTAACACATGTAGAAATCGCAGCTACTGTAACATGTAGACGTTCAGCTACTACTGTAACACATGTTGAAATCTTAGCTCCGATTATAACACATGTAGAAGTCTCAGCTACTTTAACATGTAGAAGTCTTAGCTCCTACTCTAACACATGTAGAAATCTCAGCCACTGTAACACATGTAGATGTCTCAGCTCCTGTAACACATGTAGATGTCTCAGCTCCTACTGTAACACATGTAAAAGTCTCAGCTCCTACGGTAACACATGTAGATTTCTCAGCTCCTACTCTAATACACGTAGAACCCTCAGCTCCTACTCTATCACATGTAGAAATCTAAGCTCCTACTGTAACACATGTAGAAGTCTGAGCTACAGTAACACATGTAGAAGTCTCATCTCCTATTGTAACACATAGAAGTCTCAGCTACTGTAACATGTAGAAGTCACAGGTCCTACTCTAACACATGTGGAAGTCTCAGCTACTGTAACACATGTAGATTTATCAACTCCTACTGTAACACATGTAGAAGTCTCAGCTCCTAATGTAACACATGTAGAAGTCTCAGCTCCTAATGTAACACATGTAGCAGTCTCAGCTCCTATTGTAACACATAGAAATCGCAAATACTGTAACATGTAGAATTCTCACCTCCTACTGTAAGACATGTAGAAGTCTCAGCTCCTACTTTAACACTTGTAGATGTCTCAGCTATTGTAACACAAGTAGAAGTCTCAGCTCCTACTCTAACACATGTAGAAGTCTCAGCTCCTGTAACAAATGTAGAAGTCTCAGCTACTGTAACATGTAGAAGTCTCAGCTCCTACTCTAACACATGTAGAAATCTCAGCCACTGTAACACATGTTGATGTCCCAGCTCCTTTTGTAACACATGTAGAAGTCTGAGCTCCTACTGTAACACATGTAGAAGTCTCAGCTACTATAACACATGTACAAGTCTCAGCTCCTATTGTAACACATGTCGATGTCTCAGCTATTGTAACACATGTAGAAGTCTCGGCTCCTATTGTGACACATGTCGATGTCTCAGCTATTGTAACACATGTAGAAGTCTCAGCTCCTATTGTAACACATGTAGATGTCTCAACTACTGTGACACATGTAGAAGCCTCAGCTCCTACTGTATCACAGTTAGAAATCTCAGCTCGTACTGTAACACATGTAGAAGTCTGAGCTACAGTAACACATGTAGAAGTCTCAGCTCCCATTGTAACACATGGAGATGTCTCAGCTCCTGTAACACATGTAGATGTCTCAGCTCCTACTGTAACACATTTAGAAGTCTCAGCTCATATTTTAAGACATGTAGATGTCTCAGCTACTCAGCACATGTAGATGTCTCAGCTCCTACTGTAACACATATAGAAGTCTCAGCTCCTATTGTAACACATGTAGATGTCTCAGCCACTGTAACACATCTAGATGTCTCAGCTCCTACTGTAACACATGTAGAAGTCTCAGCTACTGTAACACATGTAGATGTCTCAGCTACTGTAACACATGTAGAAGTCTCAGCTCCTAGTGTAACAAATGTAGATGTCTCAGCTACTGTAACACATGAAGAAGTCTCAGCTCCTATTGTAACACATTTAGAATTCTCTGCTCCTGTAACACATGTAGAAGTCTCAGCTCCTACAGTAACACATGTAGATGTCTCAGGTCCTATTGTAACACACGTAGAAGCTTCAGCTCCCACTGTATCACATTTAGAAATCTCAGCTCGTACGCTAACACATGTAGATGTCTCAGCTCCTACTGTAACACATGTAGAAATCTCAGCTAATGTAACACATCTAGATGTCTCAGCTCCTACTGTAACACATGTAGAAGTCTCAGCTCCTATTGTAACACATTTAGAATTCTCTGCTCCTGTAACACATGTAGAAGTCTCAGCTCCTACAGTAACACATGTAGATGTCTCAGCTCCTATTGTAACACACGTAGAAGCTTCAGCTCCCACTGTATCACATTTAGAAATCTCAGCTCGTACGCTAACACATGTAGATGTCTCAGCTCCTACTGTAACACACATAGAAGTCTCAGCTCCTACTGTAAGACATGTAGATGTCTCAGCTAATGTAACACATATAGAAGCCTCAGCTCCTACTGTAACTCATGTAGAAATCTCTGTCCTACTCTAACACATGTAGAAGTCTGAGCTACAGTAACACATGTAGAAGTCTCAGCTCCTATTGTAACACGTAGAAGTCTCAGCTACTGTAACATGCAGAAGTCACAGGTCCTACTCTAACACATGTGGAAGTCTCAGCTCTTGTAACATATGTAGATTTATCAGCTCCTACTGTAACACATGTAGAAGTCTCAGCTCCTATTGTAACACATGTAGAAGTCTCAGATCCTGTAACACATGTAGAAGTCTCAGCTCAAATTGTAACACATGTAGAAGTCTCAGCTCTTACTGTATCACATTTAGAAATCTCAGCTCGTACTGTAACACATGTAGAAATCTGAGCCACAGTACACATGTAGAAGTCTCAGCTCCTATTGTAACACATGTAGAAGTCTCAGATCCTGTAACACATGTAGATGTCTCATCTCCTACTCTAACACATGTGGAAGTCTCAGCTACTGTAACACATGTAGATGTCTCAGCTCCTACTGTAACACATGTAAAAGTCTCAGCTCCTTCTGTAACACATGTAGAAGTCTCGGCTACTCTAACATGTTGAAGTCTGAGCTACAATAACACTTGTAGCAGTCTCAGCTCGTATTGTAACACATGTAGAAATCGCAGCTACTGTAACATGTAGAAGTCTCAGCTCCTACTGTAAGACATGTAGAAGTCTCAGCTCCTACTCTCTCACATGTGGAAGTCTCAGCTACTGTAACACATGTAGATGTCTCAGCTCCTACTGTAACACTTGTTGAAGTCTCAGCTCTGGCTGTAACACACGTAGAAGTCTCAGCTCCTGTAACACATGTAGAAATCGCAGCTACTGTAACATGTAGAAGTCTCAATCCTATTGTAACACATGTAGAAGTCTCAGCTCCTATTGTAACACATGTAGAAGTTTCAGCTCCTACTGTAACACATTTCGAAGTCTCAGCTACCGTAACATGTAGAAGTGTCAGCTGCTACCTCAACACATGTAAAAGTCTCAGCTACTGTAACATGTAGAAGTCTCAGCTCCTACTGTAACACATGTAGAAGTCTCAGCTACTGTAAGACATGTAGAAGTCTCAGCTCCTACTGTAACTCATGTAGAAGTCTCAAGCTACTGTAACATGTAGAAGTCTCAGCTCCTACTGTAAGACATGTAGAAGTTTCAGCTCCTACTGTAACACATGTAGAAATCTCAGCTACTGTAACATGTAGAATTCTCAGTTCCTACTCTAAGACATGTAGAATTCTCAGCTTTTACTGTAACACATGTAGAAGGCTCAGCTCCTACTGTAACACTTGAAGAAGTCTCAGCTCCTACTGTAAGAGTTGTAGAAGTCTCACAATGTCTGCTGCGGTGTAAGCTCAGACTGAGGTTATACAATAAAAAATAAAACGTTGCTGGTATTGGGCATCTGAAATAAAAACAGAGAATGCTGGGAAATCTCTTGAGGTCAAACAGCATTAGCGGGAAGAGAAACAGAGGCTAGAACTTTTTGCTCATTGGACCGGTGCACGTCAGACCTGTGCAAGTGTAAAATGATGCATGATGACATTGAGCAAGTGTCATGACTTCACCACCCTCACGTGATATTTCAGCCTATTAAGGTCATTAACAATGTCATTGATTCCAAATTTTCACAGCCCGTCCAAAGTTCTAATTGGCTGGCAGGCGAAAAGGCCAAGTAACCTTTGGATTTTTTGTGAAATCTCATTCACGGGTGGGACAAGGTTTCAATCAGTGATTTATAAAAATTAAAAAGTTTCAAACTAATTTCTAACACATGCCTGCTCATGTGACAGAGTCACGTGATGGGACATTATAAATATTTTAAAATTCTTTATTTTCATTTTTCAAAATCCGATTGCAGGCAGCGGGCGGCTTCCTGACCACTCCCACTCACCCCCACCAAACCCTCCCAATGAGGGCAAGATTCCTGCCCAATGTTAATGTTTCACTTCCTGAAGATCTTTCTGTTCTGATGCAGATCATCAAATCGAAATTTGAACACCAGTGCTTTTCCTCACTGATGCCACCTGACCCACTGAGCATTTCCAACATCATCCCAGTATCACAGGATCTTTACAGAATGAGGCTATTCGGCCCATCGAGTCTGCACTGGCTCTCTGAGCATTCCACTTAGTCCCACTCCCCTGCCTTATCCTGTAACCCTGCACATTCTCTCTTTTCAGGTAGCATTCCAATTCCCTTTTCAATATCTCAATTGAACCTGCCTCTCCCACCCTTTCAGGAAGTTTGTTCCAGACTCCAACCACCCTCTGGGTGAAAAAGTTTTTCCGTACATCACATTTACTCCTTTGGCCAAATATTTTGAATCTGTGCCCTCTAGTTCTTGATGTTCTCTTGAGTGGGAACAGTTTCTCACTACTTACCCTGCCCATACCCATCAGGATCTTGAATACCTCGATCAAGTCTCCTCTCAGCCTTCTTTTCTCCAACGAAAATAGTCCCAACCTCTCCAATCAACCTCATAGCTACAGTTCTTCATCCTGGGAACCTTTCTTGTGAATCTCTGTACTCTCTCCAATACTTCACATCCTTCCTCTAGTATGGCACCCAGAACTGGATGCAGTACTCCAGATGAGGCCTAACTAGTGTCTTATACAAGTTCATCATGACCTCCTTACCCTTGTAGTCAATGCCCCTATTAATAAAGCCTAAGTACTATATGCTTTATTAACTGGTCTCTCAACACACCCTGCCATCTTCAATGACCTATGTATGTATACACTGAGGCCCCTTTGTTCCTGCACCTCCTTTAGAGGCTCTCCCTTTATTTTATACTGTCTCACCATATCTTTCCAGCCAAAACGAATCACCTCACACTTCTCTGCATTGAACTTCATCAGCCACTTGTCTGCGCACTCCACCAACCTGTCTGTCCTTTTGAAGTTCAAGATTATCCCCATCACAGTTGGCAACATTTCCAATCTTTGTTTCATCTGCAAATTTTGAAATCATGCCCTGCACACCACAGTCTAGGTCATTAAAACACATCAGGAAAAGCAAAGGTCCCAACATTGAACCCTTGAGGAACTCCATTACAAGCATTCCTCTGATCTGAAAAACAACCATTCATCACTACTTTGTTTCCTGTCACTCAGCCAATTTCTTATCCAACTGTCTACTTTCCCTTTTATTCCATGGCCTAGAATTTGCTCACAAGTCTGTTGTGTGGCACTGTATCAAATGCCTATTGAAGATCCAGATACACCACATCAACCTTCTCTGTTAGCTCCTCAAAATACTTCAGCAGATTAGTTAAACATGATTTTCCCTTGATGAATCCATTTTGGCTTTCCTTAATTATTCTGCACTTGTCTAAGTGATTATTGATTTTATCCTGTACTATAGTTGCTTTTGTTTCTGAAGCTATGCAAATGCAGCTAATTTACATGCAAACTAAGATTGCCACAACATGATTGCAGATGCCAGTGTTCAAAGAGGTTTGCAATGTCTGACAACAACCCAGAAATCTGTCCTCCAACACATTACTTACAGTTTCCCTATTGGGAGTGACAGTGGTTCTGTGAGGCACAGACGTAATGTCCTAATGGATGACATGTCATGCCATCAGAACCACTCTGCCAGTGTCCTTGTTGTTGCCAATCAGCTGGTCCAGAGTACTGCCAGGTGGTGCAGTCCAAAGTCAGGACTTCTAGGGTCTGAGCTGTGTGAGGTCATTCTGCAAGGCAGTTATTGAAAGTCAGCAGACTTCCGACAGCCATGCAGTAGCCATTTGGTAGCACTATGAAGGAACGCTAGGGCAGGCAATAGCACTCAATCGACAGGCACTAAGGGAATGCACAAGGAATGTTGGCTGGTTTGATTTGTAACATTGATTTGCAATGTTTGTTTTGTGGTGTCCTTCCTTTCAGTATTGTGGCCAGAGGGCCCCTGTGATGGTCAGTAACTGAGGAACAGTAAGGTCTGGGGCTGGCGCTTGGTGAATTGGGATTATGTTCACTAGTACCACAGACGGATGATTGGGGATAGACTGGCTCCAAAGGGGATGTCATGGCTGCTTCCTCCCCCCCTCCCCCCCCACTCCCTCCATCCCTCCTCCTCCTCAGCTGTACACCTGGTGGAAAGGGCTGCACCTTCATGATGTGTTAGGTTGTGTAGGGTAGGGCAGACTATGATGAATAATGACACGTGCTCTGGTGTGTATGGGAAGATTCCACCAGAATGAGCCAAGCAGCGACAGCACTGTTAAGCACCCCGGTGGTCTGCTCAATGACAGTTCCTGTTGCCCATGTGTGGGTGGATTGGGCATTGGAGGCGCTTGAGTTAGATGGTCAACAATAGCACTTATTGCCCTTTGTTTTGCCATGTGGCTCAAATAGTGATGGTACAATGGAATTCCACAGAATACAATGTTTCCAGGATAGAAGCTAGTGAGCTGTCTGGCACAATGAGTACTGTCTCACATCAGCTGGAGCTCGAGGGACTGGAATTCCTTCTGTTTGTGGTAAATATCAGAATTTACAAGCGGTGCTCACAATGCGATGTATTTACTGTCAATGTGCCCCAAACCAAGGAGGAGCCTACAATGCTGAAGAAACCATGTGCTTGTTCCACCTCCTCCTGTGTGGCAAGAGAGAACATGGTCAGCTCTCCGCATGTAGAACCTCACTGACTCCCTTCACATGTCACTGGACAGTAAACTGGGAGATGCTTCAAACATTCCCTGCCCCATCCTGGAAGAAGCTCAATGCCTAAATGTTAAAGCCATTTTTACAGCTGCTGGCAATGCCATCCTCGCCCTGCTCTGTAGTTGCAGAAGCAGTTCAGCCAAGCAAGGGCGGCAGACTTGAATGTTTATCCAGTTGGTGAAGAGGAAATGTCTAACACACTCGTCCTCACTAAGGCTGAGAAATGCTCCCTGAAGATTGGAGGTGGATATGGCCAGCTGTTGAGATCCATTCTCCTAACCCCCACCCGGTCCTCCTTCTCCCTCTCTGAGCAACGTGTCACCCTCTGTTCATCCTGCTTGGCATGCCGCAGCTCACTGCCGTGACTACTGAACCCAGGTATGGGGGTTTGTGCAGTGTTCTCGAGGCTTTCACCACATGTAGTACCATTCCTGAAGAGTTCAGCACATTTAAATAGGAATTCAAACCACCAAGCACATCGACTAAGTTAGCAACAGCCAATAGAAATCAATCAGCAATTAACCTGGGAGGAGTTGGTCCCTTTAAGTAACGCTGGTGAGGGGTCCCCTTCCTGCTGCTCAACATGCTTTTCAAGCTGTTCAAGGTTGAGAGACGGCATTAACCAGAGCAACAAGGTCCAAAGCAGCATCACACACCGACTGATGTCACCGTCTCTCTAATCTACAGGATTTATACACAAGCTCCCAGGACCAGCATTAACACTGAGCAACATAGTGTGGCCAGCTCGAGAAATATTCACATTCAGAGCAGACCCTGCTTTGGACCTGAAGGCACTAAAATTACAGGCACTACACAACAAATTTTGTAGTGATTGTCAACAGGTCCGAGGCTGGGAAACCTGTGGTGAGTAACTCACCTCCTGATTCCCCAAAGCCTGTCCACCATCTACAAATCACAAGTCAGGAGTGTGATGGAATACTCCCCACTTACCTGGATGAGTACAGCTCCCACAACACTCAAGGAGTTTGAAACCGTCCAGGACAAAGCAGTCTGCTTGACTGGCACCACATCCACAAACATTCACTCCCTCCATCACCGACGCACAGTAGCAGCAGTGTGTACCATCTACAAGATGCACTGTAGGAACTCACCAAGGTCCTTAGACAGCATGACCACCACCATCCAGAAGGACAAGGGCAGCAGGCATATGGGAACACCACCACCTGGAAGTTCCCCTCCAAGCCACTCACCATCCTGACTTGTTCCTTCACTGTTGCTGGGTCAAAATCCTGGAACTCCCTCCCTAACAACACTGTGGGTGTACCTACACCACATGGACTGCAGCGGTTCAAGAAGGCAGCTCACCCCCACCTTCTCAAGGGCAATTAAAGATGGGCAATAAATGCTGGGCCCAGCCAGCGAAGCCCACATCCCATAAATGAATAAAGAATAAATAAACATCCTGTACAAATTTCACTGTCATTTTTTAAATTAACTAGCTAAAGTCTCATTTGGATGGAATGAAAACAGGTCAGGCAGCATCTGTGGAGAGAGAAACAGAGTTAACATTTCAGGTCGATAACCTTTCATTAGAGGAAAGCTGGAGAGGTCACAGGTTTTAAGCAAGGGCAGAGGTATAAAAAGAGAGGTGGTGGGTAAAGAACAAAAGGGAAGGTGTGTGATTGGCTGGGTGCAGGAGAGATTAAATAATGAAAGGGATGATGGTGCAAGACAAAAGGGGGTGATAATGGAACAAGGAAAGAAACAAAAGAGATGTCTAGAGGGGGTGTAAATGGTAGTGGCAGAATCGTCACCAATAGCTACTGTCCAAAATAATGGATACCAGAAGGCTATCTCATCGAAAGGTGAGGTGTTGTTCCCTGAGTTTGTGTCGACCTTCATTGAATAGAGCAGGAGACCAAGGGCAGCGAGTCAGAGTGAGAGTGGGGCAAAAACTTAAAACCACAACGACCAAAATCTCAGGCTGCACTTGCAATGTAGAGGAGGCTGCATGGTGAGCAGTTAATGCAGACTGCTATATTGAACAGGTAAATCGCTGCTTCACCTCCAAGGAATGTTTGGAGTATCGGACAGTGAGGAGAGAGGAGGTAAAAGATCACAAAAAGTGTGAATGTGTTAACAATCAGGGGGGCAAATGGAATATTGGCCTTTATTGTAAGGGGGGGGGTGGAATATAAAATTTGGATGGTCTTGCTACAGCTGTACAGGGCATTGGTAAGAGTGCACCTACAGTACTAAATACAATTCTGGTTTCCTTATGTAAAGAGGGATATACTCGCAATGGAAGAGAAGGTTCACTAGGTTGATTCCTGGGATGAAGGGATTGGCTTATGAGGAAAGGTTGAGCAGATTGGGCCTATACTCATTGGAATTTAGAAGAGTGAGAGGTAATCTTATCGAAACATATAAGGTTCTGAGGGGGTTTGACAGGGTAGATGCTGAACGTTTCCTCCTGTGGGGGAATCTAGAACTAGGGGGCACAGTTTCAGAATAAGGGGTCTCCCATTTAAGAGATGAGGAGGAATTTCAACACAGAGATAAAAACAAAAAACTGCGGATGCTGGAAATCTAAAACAAAAACAGAAATACCTGGAAAAACTCAGCAGGTCTGGCAGCATCGGTGGAGAAGAAAAGAGTTGACGTTTCGAGTCCTCATGACCCTTCAACAGAACTGGGTGAATCCAAGGAGAGGGGTGAAATATAAGCTGGTTTAAGGTGGTGGAGGGGGGGGGGGGGTTGTAGGGACAAACAAGCAGTGATAGGAGCAGATAATCAAAAAATGTCACAGACAAAAGAACAAAAGAACAAAGAGGTGTTGAAGTTGGTGATATTATCTAAGCGAATGTGCTAATTAAGAATGGATGGTAGGGCACTCAAGGTACAGCTCTAGTGGGGGTGGGGGGAGCATAAAAGATTTAAAAATATTTTAAAATAATGGAAATAGGTGGGAAAAGAAAAATCTATATAAATTATTGGAAAAAACAAAAGGAAGGGGGAAACAGAAAGGGGGTGGGGATGGAGGAGGGAGGTCAAGACCTAAAGTTGTTGAATTCAATATTCAGACCGGAAGGCTGTAAAGTGCCTAGTCGGAAGATGAGGTGCTGTTCCTCCAGTTTGCGTTGAGCTTCACTGGAACAATGCAGCAAGCCAAGGACAGACATGTGGGCAAGAGAGCAGGGTGGAGTGTTAAAATGGCAAGCGACACGGAGGTTTGGGTCATTCTTGCGGACAGACCGCAGGTGTTCTGCAAAGCGGTCGTGTTTCTGGGAGGGAGGAGAAGGCGTGAGGGCAGATGCCAGAAACCTTCCCAGAAACATGATAGGGTCCCCCTTGTCCTCACTTATCACCCTATCAGCTCTGCTTTCAAAGGATCATGCTCCGCCATTTCCACCAACTCCAGCATGATGCCACCACCAAACACATCTTCCCTTCACCCCCCATGTCGACATTCCGTAGGGATCGTTCCCTCCAGGACACCCTGGTCCACTCCTCCATCACCCCCTACACCTCAACCCCCTCCTATGGGACCTCCCCATGCCCACGCAAAAGATGCAACACCTGCCCCTTCACTTCCTCTCTCCTCACCGTCCAAGGGCCCAAACACTCCTTTCAAGTGAAGCAACATTTCATTTGCATTTCCCCCAACTTAGTCTACTGCATTCGTTGCTCCCAATGTGGTCTCCTCTACATTGGAGAGACCAAACGTAAACTGGGCGACCGCTTTGCAGAACACCTGCGGTCTGTCCGCAAGAATGACCCAAACCTCCCTGTCGCTTGCCATTTTAACACTCCACCCTGCTGTCTTGCCCACATGTCTGTCCTTGGCTTGCTGCATTGTTCCAGTGAAGCCCAACGCAAACTGGAGGAACAGCACCTCATCTTCCGACTAGGCACCTTACAGCCTTCCGGACTGAATAATGAATTCAACAACTTTAGATCTTGAACTCCCTCCTCCATCCCCACCCCCTTTCTGTTTCTTCCCCCTTCCTTTTGTTTTTTCCAATAATTTATATAGATTTTTCTTTTCCCACCTATTTCCATTATTTTTAAATCTTTTATGCTCCCCCATCCCCACTAGAGCTGTACCTTGAGTGTCCTACTATCCATTCTTAATTAGTGCATGCATTTAGATAATATCACCACCTTCAACACCTCTGTGTTCTTTTGTTGTTTTGTCTGTGACATCTTTTGATGATGTGTTCCTATCACTGCTTGTTTGTCCCTACAACCACACCACCCCCCCTCCACTTCTCTCCCCCCCCCCCCCACCACCCCCCACACCTTAAACCAGCTTATAATTCACCCCTCTCCTTGGATTCACCTAGTTCTGTTGAAGGGTCATGAGGACTCGAAACGTCAACTCTTTTCTTCTCCTCTGATGCTGCCAGACCTGCTGAGTTTTTCCAGGTAATTCTGGGTTTGTTTTAGGAGGAATTTCAACTCTTGAGAGCTGTAGTGTTTGGAATTCTGTTCCCCAGAGAGCAGTAGAGGCTGGGTCATTGAATATAGTCAGGGCTGAGTTAGACAGATTTTTGATCGACAAGGGAGTTGAGGGTTATGGGGGGTAGACAGGAAAGTGAAGTTAAAAGCACAGTTAGATCAACCATGATCTTATCGAATGGCAGAGCAGGCTCGAGGGGCTGAAAGGCCTACTCCTGCTCTTATTTCTTATGTTCCTATCTATTGGACCACCTGTGCTTGCATGGGAAGGTGCAGTAGGAAGAGGAAGGTTTGTCGAGGGTGACTGAGGAGCGGACCAGGCAGTCATGGAGAGAATGGTCCCTTCAGAACTCTGAAAGGGGAGGGGAAGATGTGTTTGGTGGTGACATCACACTGGAGATGGTGGAAATAGTGAAGGATGATCCATCGAATAGAATAGGATTGAAGGTAAGGATAAGGATCACCTTCTCCTGGTGCTGGCTGGGAGGGGAAGGAATGAGAGCAGAAATGCAGGAAATGGGTCAGACATAGTCAAGGGCCCTGTCAACCATGGTGGGGAGGGAATCCTCAGTTGAGGTAGAAGGAAGTCACCTCAGAAGAACAAGTAGGACAGGTTACATCATCAGAACAGATGCAATGGCTATGTAGAAACTGTGAGAACGGAATAGAGAGCTTGCAGGAACCCTGGGGCAAAATCTTTACCTTGGCAGGTGAGCGTACAATGACCGGCGAGTGTCCCAATGTCAATGCGCAGTTGCACGATATTTCGGTCAGTGGGCAGGCGCTGGAGTTGGCAGCGCGCCCACTCAAAATGAAGAGGCCGATTAAAAGAAATTTTCCGCTGCCTGTTCAACCTCACGGTCGGCGGGGAAAGCGCTAGGAAGCCTCATCCACGGGCGGGATGAGGTTTCCAACAGCAATTAAATATTAAATAAAAATTTTAAAACTTAATTAATAACATGTCCCTGTGTTTCATAACATTTTTAATTTCTTCATTATTTTAAAAAAAAGCTCTCCATCTCCCTGAGGCAGCTCTGCGCCTCAGGGAGATTTTCAAGCGCTCACGCGCCCGCATGTTCGCCCTCCTGCCCCCACCTGCACAGGTAGGCACTGAGCGCTGCCACTCACGGTTCATGCCAGGCGAGCTTTAACTAGCCCGCCAGCCTGAAATCACCTTCCGGCCTCGATCGTGGGCAGCTTCCTGACTGTCCATAGTGAGCCTGTCCAATAAGGGCAAAAGGTCTGCCCCAGGTCTGAGGAGGTGTCACTAAAGTAGCTGTGGGATTCAGTGGGTGTTGGTCCATAGCCTATCCCCAGAAATGGAGACAGGAAAGTCGAGGAAGAGAAGGGAAGAGTCAGAAACGGACTATGTCAAACTGAGGAGGGTGGAAATTGGAAGTAAAGTTGAGGAAATTTTCCAGTTCAGGGTGAGAGCAGGACACGGCACTGATACAGGATAGACCGGAAAAGGAGGTGAGGGAGGGGCTTGAGCAGGATCACACAAAGGCAGGCATGGTTAGGATCCACATGCGTTCCCATAGCAACATCTTTTACTTGGAGCAAGTGAGTGAAGACGATTAAAGAAGAGGCTGGTCAGTGTGAGAACAAGTTCAGGCAGGGGAGGGTGGTGATGGATGGGGGCTGGTTGTCATGGCAGGCGCTGGCTCTGAATCGGGTTGTGGAGGTGCAGAGATTGGCCCAAGGTTAAAAGGGGATGTCTGGACCCAGGAAACTGGAGAATTCTTTGCAATAATTTTCCCACCACCGAGTTAGGCCGTTTGGCCTGTAATTATCCATCCAATTCCTCCTTTTTTAAACAATGATACAACATTATCGGTCCTCCACATCCTGATTACTTAATGAATACTTTACATCAATTTTCACAAGAGAGTGGGATGAAGCAGGCATTGTAGTGAAGAAGGAGGAATGTGGAATATTGGATGGGCTAAGCATAACAAGAGAGGAAATATAAAGAGATTTGAGCATCTTTGAAAGCGGAATTGTATCCAAGGCTGCTAAGGGAGAAAATAGTGGAGACTCTGGCTGCTGTTTTCCAATCCTCTCTGGCTACAGGTGTGGCGCCAGATGTGGAGGACCGATAATGTTGTACCATTGTTTAAAAAAGGAGGAATTGGATGGATAATTACAGACCAAACAGCCTAACTTGGTGGTGGGAAAATTATTGCAAAGAATTCTTAGTGACAGTAAGGCACATCATTTAGAAAGGAACACAATAATCAAGGAGAGCCAGCGTGGGTTTGTTAAGGGGAGATCGTGTCTGATTAAATTGTTTGAATTTTTTGAAGAGGTAACAAGGAGGGTCAATGATGGTAGTGGATTTGATGTAATCTACATAGGTTTTGGCAAAGCTTTTGATTAAGTTCCGCATGGCAGACTGGTCAATGAGTGAAAAGTTCATGAGATCCAAGGACAAGTGGCAAGCTGGATCCAAAACAGACTCAGTGACAGGAAGCTAAAGGTTATGGTTAGTGGGCATTTTTGTGACTAGGAGGCTGTTTCCAGTGAGGTTCCATTTGACTCAGTGCTGGGTCCCTTGCTTTCTGTGGAATATTTCAATGATTCAGACTTAAATATGGGGACGTAATTAAAAGGTTTGCAAATGATACGCTAATTGGCCCTGTGGTTGATAGTGAGAGAGAGCTGTTCGACTGCAGGATGATATTAATGGTGGTTAGAGAAGTAGCAAATGGAATTCCATCCAGAGAAGTGTGAGGTCATGCATTTGGGGAAGACAAACAAGGCAAGGGAATACAATAAATGATTGGATCTTGAGAAGTGTAGAGGGACAGAGATGTCTACAGATCCCTGAAGGTAGCAGAACAGGTGGATAAGGCAGTCTTGAGGTGTACTGGATAGTTATTGGCCAAGGCCTGGAATATAAGAGCTGGGAGGTAATGCTAAGACAGTAACAAACACTAGTTAAAGTGCAACTAGAGTATTGTGTGCAGTTCTGGACACCACGTTACATGAAGGATGTAATCACACCAGAGAGGTTAGAGAGGAGATTTATGAGGATGTTGCTAGGAATGAAGAATGTTATGTTTTTATATGTTGCATCCCATGTATTTGCATGGGATGGTGCTATGGGAAGGGAAGGTGTTGGTGAATTTTATTTGTAAGGAAATATTGAATAGGCTGTTTTGGCTTTCTTTAGAACAGAGGAGGCTGAGGGGAGGTTTAATTGTGCTGCTTAAAATTATGAGGGACCGAGACAGAGTGGAGGGAAGATCTATTAACCTTAGCGGAGAGAACAATAACCAGGGAGCATAGACTTAAAGTAATTGGTGAAAATTTAGAGAGGAGTTGAGGAGTAATATTTCACCCAGAAGGTGGTGGGGGTTTGGAACTCACAGCCTGAAAGATGGTGAAGGCCAGAACCCTCACTGTATTTGAAAAAAACACTTGGCTATGCTTTGAACTGCAGTGAGCTACAGGGCTACTGACCAAGAGCTGGAAGGTGGGATTAGACTGGATAATGTTTCACTGGCTGGCAGAAGTACAATAGGCCTAATGGCCTCCCTCTGTGTCTGTTTCTTTATGAGACAGAAAGAAATCACTTCTGTTGGGTGAGAACAAGCTGAAACAAAAGTTCTGCCAGGACAGTTCTGTTAGTGGATCTCATGAAGGAGGTGGGAGTGGACTTCTGGGGTCAGGGGGTTATGAGGCTGGAGACTGAGGAGGGAAGATCTCCAGAGGAGATGAGGTCAGTGAGAGTCCTGGCTTGATGTTTGGTAGTGGGGTGATGGTCAGCGGGGAGGTGGGAGAAAGTGTCGGAGAGTTAGTGTTCAGCCTCTGGAAGGTACAGGCCAGTTTGTCAAATAACAACAGCCACCACCACCAGCCTTCCCCCCCCCCCACCCCACCCCCACCGCCTTGTCAGCAGGTTTACTGACTGAGAGAAAGGAATGCAGGAATCTCAAAGGAAGGTCGGTTCGAGTGAGTGAGGGGAACAGAGAAATTGAGACTGCCGATGTTATGCCAACATTTTAGAGAGGGTAAGAGGCCAAAGGGAGGGGTCCAGGAGGAGGGAGAATCTGGGAGACGGGTAAAAAGGTGCGCTGTGCAGAGGAGTGAAACCCTGGGTGAGGAGGTGAATGAAGTGGTGATGAGAGTGGAACTCAGCATCACACTCAACTCGAAACTCATTGACATGGGGGGGGCGCAGGGGGTAAAACTGAACCCTCTGAGGACAGATTGTTCAGAGCCAGAGAGGGGACGATCAGGGGGGATTACTGAAACTTGCAAGGGGTGAGATTGGAAGAAGGGATGGTGCCAGATGAAAGGGAAGGAGAAGAAAGATTGGAGGAATGTTGGGAAGCAAGATTGTGTTCCTTCACATCTGAAAGGGAATAAAAAGTTTTCAAAGTGCTGGGTGAGGACCTCGTATTGCTTTGCTGGATGCAGAGGGGGTGAATCCTCACACTGAACTGACAGCTTCTGACCTACAGTGAAAAAGGTGAAGTCCTGTTGTAGCCTGGTGTGGAAGCCAGGGTCTCCATGGTTACCAGAAAGCAATGGGGCCCTCGGCACTTCGATCCTCATTCACTCCACGATGCCTGGGAACTGATCTATCGGAGACCTCGGCAACATACCCGAGAGATATTCTACAGCAATTGAATTTTCAGGTTTTTTTTGTTTGTTTCTGAGGTATAAACAGGTCAATGTCCTGAATAAAAGGTGCCTCTATCCCCTCCGCAATTTCCCCTTCACATTGATTCCTTCTTTGGAATGATTTGCTGTTAATAAAGTGGTCCTGATGGCGAGTCTACCTGCCCCACTTCTAACCTAACCCACCAGCCAAGAACACGGCTGAATGACAAATCGGGGGTGGAGGGCAGTGAAAATCAGGGGGGGGTATAAATGGAGGGATAGTGAAAATCAGGGAGGGGTATAAACCTGAGGGGGGGAGGGCAGTGAAAAGCAGGGAGGGGTATAAGTGGAGGGATAGTGAAAATCAGGGAGGGGTATAAATTAGGAGGGGCAGTGAAAATCAGGGAAGGGTATAACTCAGGTGGGGGAGGGGCAGTGTAAATTGGGATGGGGTGTTAATAGGGGGAAGTGATGTAACTGAAACATTGTGTATGTCAGATCCCATGGGTGTCTATCCGAACTGGTTTAACAGCAGCACACTCAGCTCCGAGCAATCCTTTTCCTAATCCTGATGTGTTCTAACATTCTGGCCTCACACTGGAAACAGTCGCAGAGTCTGGGTCATGGGGTGCAGACACTGAGATTGTGGAAATCTTAACGCCCTCAGTGTATGTGGGAAAAACAGGATGCAGTTAAACGCTGCTTATTGTAACGCCATGAGGCTTCAGTAGACATGAGCACATGCTCCTTGACATTAAGTCAGGCAGTTACACCCTGACAGATGCCATGAACACCCTGACGGCTATACACACATTCAAGCTGACTTGAAGTGGAATGGCCAAAAAAAACCCCCAAACAAATGGCTATTCACTTTCAGATCCCTCATCCCTTTCAGACTCCCTGCCCATGACCTGCTGTTGACCCACACTGACTACCCCGGTTCCGTGATTGAATACACTGTGCCTGTGTGACATCCTGTCCTCACCCGCACTAACTGTCCAGATCGGAAGAATACAGACACACAGGACAAAACTGATGCTGGGCCCTGGGTACCAGTCATAGGACAACCCCCGCTTATGCCACAAAACTCAAAACTCTGCACCAAGAAGAGACAATATTTCCACTAAGTTTGGAAAGTCCCTTATGCAATCAACCCAATTTCAGAACTGGGTACCCCCACCTCACCCAGGGCAATCGAAGCAATTCAGAAATTCAAAAAAGTTCAGCTCCATAAGATGTGGGACAGAAAACCACCGATGTAGCCTTATTCCTTAACATGGCTGGGGCCACAATGAAGTATTTAATTTATGAAATTTATTCGTACTTCAGTGCCTGGAATGTAGCAGAGGCAATTTCAATATAATTTCAGTTCAACATTAGCCTTCCTTTAATATCCCTCCCACCACTCCCCGTTACCCACTGAGTTTGTTTGTCTATTTTTGTTAATATGTAATTGTCACTTGTTGCCTGTTATAAACCTGATTACTTAGTAAATTTTTTATTGTAAATTACACTGCAGTTCAGGCTGTATACCTGTTTCTTGAATAAAGTACCATTCTGATAACATGGGGGCCTAGTTAATCAGAGAGACATAAAATGAGGAGAGATGTCAATCAGGGTTGTGAAGCAGCTGGATTAAGATGGGTGTAACACAGTGCTATGTTTAAATTGAGGGGCTGTTTAAAATGAGGGCGATGTAATTTTTGGGGGTGGGAGGGGTATGAATGGGGTGCGGGTGTGGGGGCGGAGATAGGGGAGGGGGGCGTGCGATTTTAACTCATTGGACAGAATTAAAATGGGGTCCGGGATGTCTCATCCAACTCAGAGTTTAGAAGCCCCACCGATGCTGTGTAAAGTGTTTTGGTCTTTTTCTTTCAAGACAGATCAGGACTTGGCGATCGGGCTTGGCGTGGGTGTACCCTTGTTTCTGTTGGTGATGGGACTCCTCGCAGCAACTGCTTATGTTTATCTAAAAAAGAAAAAACAGGTAAAAATGGAACCTTAACTTCTTCGGAGTTTAGAGGAATGAGAGGTGATCTTATTGAAATGTAAGATCCTGAGGGGGTTTGACAGGGTGGAGGCTGAGAGGGTGTTTCCCTTTGTGGAGGAATCTAGGACTAGGGGGCACAGTTTCTTAATAAGGGGTCTCCCAATTAAAACGGAGATGAGGAGGAATTTCTTCTCTCAGTGGGTCATTAGTCTGACAGTCGATTTATCAGTTATTGATGTAAGGGACAGGGATGCAATTGGTTGGAATAGATTTGTCCTTTTTTTGCATTGTTACAGGAGAAGCAAATATAATTAAAAAGACAGAGATGAACAATACTCCAGAGAGGGAGTCAAGGAGGGGATTTAACCGTTGGTTTTAAGTCTTTGAGTCAATAGAGAAATACTGGGCAGGATTTTTCACTGAGACTAGTGGAGGCGATGCTATCTGGCATTGTCACAGGACTCGTAATCCAGAGACCCAGGGTAATTGGGGACTTAGGTTCAAACCACACCACAGCAGGAAATCTGCAATTAAAAGTCTAATGGTGACCATGATACCATTGTCGATTGTTGTAAAAACCCATCTGGTTCATTAGTGACCTTCAGGGAAGGAAATCTGCTGTCCTTACCTGGTCTGGCCTACATGTGTCTCCAGACCCACAGCCATGTGATTGCCCTGAAATGGCCTCAGTTATAACAATCCGCTAAAAAGTCAATAAAAAAGAATGAAACCAGACAGAACACCCGGCATTGACCTAGGCACCAGAAACAACAACGGTAAACTCAGCCCTGTCAACCCTGCAAAGTCCTCCTTACTAACATCTGCGGGCTGGTGCCAACATTGGGAGAGCTGTCTCACAGACTAGTCAAGCAACAGCCTGACATAGTGATGCTTACGGAATTATACCTTACAGATAATGTCCCAGACACCACCATCACCATCCATGGGTATGTCCTGTCCCACCAGCAGCAGGACAGGCCCAGCAGAGGTGGTGACACAGTGGTATACAGTCAGGAGGGAATTGCCCTGGGAATCCTCAACTTTGACTCCAGACTCTATGAAGTCTCATGGCATCAGGTCAAACATGGGCAAGGAAACCTCTAGCTGATTACCACATACCGCCCTCCCTCAGCTGCTGAATCAGTGCTTCTCCATGTTGAGAACCACTTGGAGGAAGCACTGAGGGTGACAAGGGTGCAGAATGTACTCTGGGTGGGGACTTCAATGTCCATCACCAAGAGTGGCTCGGTAGCACCACTACTGACTGAGCTGGCCGAATCCTAAATGACATAGCTGCTAGACTGGGTCTGCGTCAGGTGGTGAGGGAACCAACAAGAGGGAAAAACATACTTGACCTCATCCTCACCAACCTGCCTGCTGCAGATGCATCTGTCCATGACAGTATCGGTTGGAGTGACCACTGCACAGTCATTGTGGAGATGAAGTCCCGTCTTCACATTGAGGATACCCTCCATCGTGGATGATCCATCTCAGCCTCCTCCATAAGTTCCCAGTATCACAGATGCCAGTCTTCAGCCAATTCCATTCACTCCACATCACATCAAGAAATGGCTGAAGGCACTGGGCACTGCAAACACTATGGGTCCTGACAACATTCCAGCAAAAATACTGAAGACTTGTGCTCTAGAACTTGCTGTGCCCCTAGCCAAGCTGTTCCAGTACAGCTACAACACTGGTATCTACCCGCCTATGTGGAAAATTGCCCAGATATGTCCTGTGCACAGTAAAGTGATGGAAGGGGTCATCAATGGTGCTGTCAAGTGACACTTACGCAGCAATATCCAGGCTTGGGCTGACAAGTGGCAAGTAACATTTGCACCACACAAGTTCCAGGCAATGACCATCTCCAACAAGAGAAAACTTCAACATTGCCCCTCGGCATTCAATGGCATTACCATCGCTGAATCCCCCATTATCAACATCCTGGGGGGTTACCATTGACCAGAAACTGAACTGGACTAGCCATATAAATACTGTGGCTACAAGAGCAGGTTAGAGGCTAGGAACCCTGTGGCAAGTAACTCACCTCTAGACTCCTCAAAGTTTGTCCACCAAGTCAGGCACAAGTCAGGAGTGTGATGGAATACTCCCCACTTGCCTGAATGAGTGCAGCTCCCACAACACTCAAGAAGATCAACACCATCCAGGACAGCAGCCTGCTTAATTGGCACCACATCCACAAACATTCACTCCCTCCACCACCATTGACACACAGTAGCAGCAGTGTGTACCAGCTACAAGATGCACTGCAGGAATTCACCAAGACTCCTTAGACAGCACCTTCCAAACCCACAGCCATTACCATCTAGAAGGACAAGGGCAGCAGACAGATGGGAACACCACCATCTGGAAGTTCCCCTCCAAGTCACTCACCATCCTGACTTGGAAATATATCGCTGTTCCTTCACTGTCACTGGGTCAAAATCCTGGAACTCCCTCCCTAACAGCACTGTGGGTGTACCTACACCACATGGACTGCAGCGGTTCAAGAAGGCAGCTCACCACCACCTTCTCAAGGGCAGTAAGGGATGGACAATAAATGCTGGTCCAGCCAGCAAAGCCCACATCCCGTTAAAGCATTTAAAAAAGCTAGCTTTATATTCCTGTTTTACTAATTGAATTTAAATTCCACCTGCTGTCACTGTGAAATTTGAACCAACATCCCCTAGACATTCCCCTGGACCTCAGGATTATTAGTTTAGTGACATTAGCACTGCACCACTGTCTCCCCAGCTCCAGGCAATGCTGATTCTGATCAGTGGGTATTTGGTCATCTGAACTCTCTCCCCTTAATCTCCAATCATCTCCGCACCAAATATTTACCCAACAACTTTTGGAAAGAGTTAGTCTCCACAGCTCCCTGATTCTGTCACTCCCCTCATCTCAAACTGGAATGATTCTCAACAAGAGTGAGAAGAAACCAACCTGAGAATTGTCTTAGCCTGGGACCTAGTGCCTCTTGAATTTGCATTTAATAAGCTGCATGTTAATTTATCAGCTGGGGCTGATTGTTCTCTTTTTTATGTCTTGTGACTTCCTCTTCTGTTTCATAGAAACAAGAATCTCTGTAACCTGATCAGTGCTATTCCTGAGCTTTGTGTTCACAGGCAGGTATCATGCTGTCCACAGCTCTCCGCCTATAGAATAGAATCACAGAATGGTACAGCAGAGAAGGAGGCCATTCAGCCCATTGAGATTGCAGCAGAGGCAACCCACAGCCCTGCAAGTACCTCAGGCAGTACCAGCACGGACACATTATTTTTTTTGTTGAAAAATATACTTTATTCATAAAATATCTGGAAGAACATTCCAAAACATTTCAAAATCACCATCACAAAGTACAATCAGATTCAGCTTTTACATATGGATCACAAGGTGCATCAAAACAATCAATGAATATTACAGTCATTTCAGTATGGTCATTACAGACAATCAGACAATGGGATTGGAGTTATCGACATACATCAGTACCAGCACTGACACATTGCCTACACCAGCAGCATAACCTCACCAATACTCTGGCTATGACCCTTGCCAGCATCTTCAGCAATGCCAGCAACATCGCTAACAAACTCGACATGAGAAACAAGGTTTAAAAATAAACACCAGCAGAGAACAGCCATAAAGAAGGGTTGGGGTTGGTGACTAAACTCAAATTCCCTTTTTAGTTCCCAAATTTGTTGAGATTGGAAATGTTTTCCTCTTTTCAGACTCTGACCCCTCCCATATAAACTGTCAACAAATAACCTACCCTGAACCCATTGTTCGCACTAACTACTGGCCCATAGTCAAACATCCTTTCCTCTGCAACTCTCTTCACCTCTTTAGGCTGAAAATTGGATTGTGTCATTGTCGAACCAGGCTCTGGGCGGCTTCCTAGCCAAACAAAACAAACTTTATTTATATGAGAGCTTCCAGGGCTGTTTGAGTTTGGCCAGCCCCTCCCCCTCCTACAGCCATCGCCTCCCAGGAAACCCAGCCACAGAATTGGTTCCCCTGCGCTAGCCACTCATTGGTTGAACAAGTCATGTTACCCCTACTCAGTTCAACTGGTCTTAGAGTGACAGTCATCACAACCATTGTTTGGACACAGAGGCTGTGATTCATGACCTGCTGATTCCCTCTCTCCCTAACCCAGTGGTCACTGGTCAGGACAGGACCCCTGGCTCACTCCCTCTCTCCCTAACCCAGTGGTCACTGGTCAGGACAGGACCCCTGGCTCACTCCCTCTCTCCCTAACCCAGTGGTCACTGGTCAGGACAGGACCCCTCGCTGATTCCCCCTCTCTTGAACCCAGTGGTCACTGGTCAGGAACTGGAACACTGGTTGATTCCCCCTCTCCCTAACCAAATAGTCACTGGTCAGGAACAGAACCCCTAGCTGATTCTCCCTCTCTCTAACCCAGTGGTCACTGAACAGTGATGAGGAGCAGGAACACTGGCTGATTCCTTCTGTCTAACCCAGTCTTTGGGATCACCACTGTTGAGGGCAACTAATTTAGCACAGACTGTGAATTCAACCGAAAGTGATACTGAACTAAGTGGCCAAGAGCTCGCAACAGGCATTATTACTTCCCTCGCACACCGGGCAGTATAACTCCCCTCGCACACTAGGCAGTATAACTCCCCTCACACACTGGGCAGTATAACTCCCCTCGCACACCGGGCAGTATAACTCCCCTCGCACACTAGGCAGTATAACTCCCCTCGCACACTGGGCAGTATAACTCCCCTCGCACACCGGGCAGTGTAACTCCCCTCGCACACTGGGCAGTATAACTCCCCTCGCACACCGGGCAGTATAACTCCCCTCACACACCAGGCAATATAACTCCCCTCGCACACCGGGCAATATAACTCCCCTCGCACACTGGGCAGTATAACTCCCCTCGCACACCGGGCAGTATAACTCCCCTCGCACACCGGGCAGTATAACTCCCGTCGCACACTGGGCAGTATAACTTCCCTCGCACACCGGGCAGTATAACTCCCCTCACACACCAGGCAATATAACTCCCCTCGCACACCGGGCAATATAACTCCCCTCGCACACTGGGCAGTATAACTCCCCTCGCACACCGGGCAGTATTACTCCCCTCGCACACCGGGCAGTATAACTCCCCTCGCACACCGGGCAGTATAACTCCCCTCACACACCAGGCAATATAACTCCCCTCACACACCGGGCAATATAACTCCCCTCGCACACTGGGCAGTATAACTCCCCTCGCACACCGGGCAGTATAACTCCCCTCGCACACTGGGCAGTATAACTCCCCTCGCACACCGGGCAGTATAACTCCCCTCACACACCAGGCAATATAACTCCCCTCGCACACCGGGCAATATAACTCCCCTCGCACACTGGGCAGTATAACTCCCCTCGCACACCGGGCAGTATTACTCCCCTCGCACACCGGGCAGTATAACTCCCCTCGCACACCGGGCAGTATAACTCCCCTCACACACCAGGCAATATAACTCCCCTCACACACCGGGCAATATAACTCCCCTCGCACACTGGGCAGTATAACTCCCCTCGCACACCGGGCAGTATAACTCCCCTCGCACACCGGGCAGTATAACTCCCCTCGCACACCGGGCAGTATAACTCCCCTCACACACCAGGCAATATAACTCCCCTCGCACACCGGGCAATATAACTCCCCTTGCACACTGGGCAGTATAACTCCCCTCGCACACCGGGCAGTATTACTCCCCTCGCACACCGGGCAGTATAACTCCCCTCGCACACCGGGCAGTATAACTCCCCTCACACACCAGGCAGTATAACTCCCCTCACACACCAGGCAATATAACTCCCCTCGCACACCGGGCAATATAACTCCCCTCGCACACCGGGCAGTATTACTCCCCTCGCACACCGGGCAGTATAACTCCCCTCGCACACCGGGCAGTATAACTCCCCTCACACACCAGGCAATATAACTCCCCTCACACACCGGGCAATATAACTCCCCTCGCACACCGGGCAGTATAACTCCCCTCGCACACCGGGCAGTATTACTCCCCTCGCACACCGGGCAGTATAACTCCCCTCGCACACCGGGCAGTATAACTCCCCTCACACACCAGGCAGTATAACTCCCCTCACACACCAGGCAATATAACTCCCCTCGCACACCGGGCAATATAACTCCCCTTGCACACCGGGCAGTATTACTCCCCTCGCACACCGGGCAGTATAACTCCCCTCGCACACCGGGCAGTATTACTCCCCTCACACACCAGGCAGTATAACTCCCCTCACACACCAGGCAATATAACTCCCCTCGCACACCGGGCAATATAACTCCCCTCGCACACCGGGCAGTATTACTCCCCTCGCACACCGGGCAGTATGACTCCCCTCGCACACCGGGCAGTATGACTCACCTCGTACACCGGGCAGTATGACTCCCCTCGCACACCGGGCAGTATGACTCCCCTCGCACACCGGGCAGTATGACTCCCCTCGCACACCGGGCAGTATAACTCCCCTCACACACCAGGCAGTATTACTCCCCTCACACACCAGGCAATATAACTCCCCTCGCACACCGGGCAATATAACTCCCCTCGCACTCCGGGCAGTATTACTCCCCTCGCACACCAGGCAGTATAACTCCCCTCGCACACCGGGCAGTATAACTCCCCTCACACACCAGGCAATATAACTCCCCTCGCACACCGGGCAATATAACTCCCCTCGCACACCGGGCAGTATTACTCCCCTCGCACACCGGGCAGTATGACTCCCCTCGCACACCGGGCAGTATGACTCACCTCGTACACCGGGCAGTATGACTCCCCTCGCACACCGGGCAGTATGACTCCCCTCGCACACCGGGCAGTATGACTCCCCTCGCACACCGGGCAGTATAACTCCCCTCACACACCAGGCAGTATTACTCCCCTCACACACCAGGCAATATAACTCCCCTCGCACACCGGGCAATATAACTCCCCTCGCACACCGGGCAGTATTACTCCCCTCGCACACCAGGCAGTATAACTCCCCTCGCACACCGGGCAGTATAACTCCCCTCACACACCAGGCAATATAACTCCCCTCACACACCGGGCAATATAACTCCCCTCGCACACCGGGCAGTATAACTCCCCTCGCACACCGGGCAGTATTACTCCCCTCGCACACCAGGCAGTATAACTCCCCTCGCACACCGGGCAGTATAACTCCCCTCACACACCAGGCAGTATAACTCCCCTCGCACACCGGGCAATATAACTCCCCTCGCACACCGGGCAGTATTACTCCCCTCGCACACCGGGCAGTATAACTCCCCTCGCACACCGGGCAGTATTACTCCCCTCACACACCAGGCAGTATAACTCCCCTCACACACCAGGCAATATAACTCCCCTCGCACACCGGGCAATATAACTCCCCTCGCACACCGGGCAGTATTACTCCCCTCGCACACCGGGCAGTATAACTCCCCTCGCACACCGGGCAGTATAACTCCCCTCGCACACCGGGCAGTAAAACTCTCCTCGCACACCGGGCAGTAAAACTCCCCTCGCACAGCGGTCCGCACTGTTGTGAATGGTTCATTGTTTCAATGAAGACATTGTTATTTTCTGAGTGAGGAGATTGGAAATTGGAGATTTGAACTCGATTTCTTGTTCCAGAGAGAGCCAAGACGTGCTGATGAGAAACAAAGCGATGATCAACACTTGACGGTAGGTCTATTGCTGCATAACCTCACCCTAGCCACTGCTTCCTCACCAACACCCTTCCCTTTCACTGACGCTTTATTTACTTGCTGTTAGAGGGGTCTGATCTTTAACCATCTGGCCAGCTCAATGGTAATGACACTGAACACCGAATATTAGTTGCGTCTCAAGCTCACCGTCCAGGTACAGGGATCACTCCCTGTGCACCTCATGTGCTCAGGATCACAATCCCCAGACAGCTGGACAGTACTGAGGGAATGCCGTACTGTCAGAGGCACCATCTTTCAGATGAGATGTTAAACTGAGGCCTGGCACCCATCTCAAGTGGATGTAAAAAAAACTCCCACGGTGTGATTGGGAGGAGAGCAAAGGTGTTCTCCCTAGTGTCCTGGCCAAAATCTATCCCTCAACCAACATTGCTAAAACAGATATAAAACCAGAAAATGCCAGAAAAACTCAGCAGGTCTGGCAGTGTCTGTGGGGAGAGAAACAGAGTTAACCTGTCAAAGTTCTGATGAAGAGTCAAACAGAATCAAAACGTTAACTATTTCTTGCTCCACAGATGCTGCCAACCTGTTGAGTATTTCCAGCATTTTCTGGTTTTATTTTAGATTTCCAGCATCTGCAGTATTTTGCTTTTATTTTCGTGACTAGAACAGTTTATCTAGTCATGATGACATTGCTGTTTTTGGGATCTTGCTGTGTACAAATTGGCAGCTGCGTCTGCTACATTACACCAGTGGCTACAGATTCCCTCAGATGTACCTCAGTGAATGGGACACCCAGAGAAGGCTGACTGGGTTGTGTGCAAGTTCCTTCTCTTTTAAAACATCTCTGAAAAGGCATTAGGTTTGTCTGGACAATGGCCTGGCCAGCAAGGGGCATTTCACCTCATTACTCTTACTCTGGGGTATATGACAAGGAGAGAGCAGTGTCTGACCAAACTCCCGATGATTGTTGATTTCTGAGTGCTGTATGTCACATGTACAACCACAGCTTTAACACCTTTTTACTTTTTCACCAGACTAAGCAAAGAAATCCAGACGATGACTATGCACACACTATAATTCATCACAACCAGGTGAGAATTTATCCACTTCTCTCAATTAACTGAAATTATACTCCACCAGCAACCACCCCCACCTTAATTTACCAAATTTCACATTCCCCTTTCTGCTTCAGCAAGGAAGATATGGACTCTCACTGGGGTAGAGGTTCCACACACACTGACTCTCACTGGGGTAGAGGTTCCACACACACTGACTCTCACTGGGATACAGTTCCACACACACTGACTCTCACTGGGATACAGTTCCACACACACTGACTCTCACTGGGGTAGAGGTTCCACACGCACTGACTCTCACTGGGGTAGAGGTTCCACACACACTGACTCTCACTGGGATACAGTTCCACACACACTGACACTCAGTGGGGTAGAGGTTCCACACACACTGACTCTCACTGGGATACAGTTCCACACACACTGACTCTCACTGGGACACAGTTCCACACACACTGACTCTCACTGGGATACAGTTCCACACACACTGACTCTCACTGGGATACAGTTCCACATACACTGACACCCACTGGGATACAGTTCCACACACACTGACTCTCACTGGGTACAGTTCCACACACACTGACTCTCACTGGGATACAGTTCCACACACACTGACACCCACTGGGATACAGTTCCACACACACTGACTCTCACTGGGATACAGTTCCACACACACTGACTCTCACTGGGATACAGTTCCACACACACTGACACCCACTGGGATACAGTTCCACACACACTGACTCTCACTGGGTACAGTTCCACACACACTGACACCCACTGGGATACAGTTCCACACACACTGACTCTCACTGGGATACAGTTCCACACACACTGACTCTCACTGGGATACAGTTCCACACACACTGACACTCACTGGGGTACAGTTCCACATGCACTGGCTTTCACTTAGGTATAGTTCTACACACACTGACTCTCGCTGGGGAACGGGTTCCACACAAACTGACACTCACTGGGGTGCGAGGTCCACACACACTGACTCTCACTGGGGTACAGCTCCACACACACTGACTCTCACTGGGGTACATTTCCACACACACTGACTCTCACTGGGGTACAGCTCCACACACACTGACTCTCACTGGGGTACATCTCCACACACACTGACTCTCACTGGGGTACATCTCCACACACACTGACTCTCACTGGGACACAGTTGCACATACAGTGATTCTCATTGGGTTACGGTCCACACGCACTGACTCTTACTGGGGTACAGTTCCACCTGCACTAACTCTCACTGGGCTACAGTTGTGCACACACTGATTCTCATCTGGGTACAGTTCCATACGCACTGACTCTCAGTGGGATACATATGAACAGGCAGTGACTCTCACTGTCATACAGTTCTACACACACTGACTCTGACTGGGATATAGTTCCAGAAAGACTGACTCTCACTGGGGTATGGTTTTCACACACACTGTCTCTGACAGGGGTACGGGTTCCACACACACTGTCTCTCACTGGGGTACAGTTCCACACACACTGACTCTCACTGGGGTACAGTTCTACACAAACTGACTCTCACTAGGGTAAGGGTTCCACAGACACTGACTCTCACTGCAGTACACTTCTACACATACTGATTCTCACTGACATACAATTGAAGAATACTGACTCTCACTGGGGTACAGTTCTACACACACGCTGGCACTCACTGGGCTACGGGTTCCAGGCACACTGACTCCCACTGTAGCACAGTTCCAGACATTGGCTCTCACTTGGATACGGTTCCATGAACACGTGTTGCCTCTGGGGTACAGTTTTACGCATACTGGCTCTCACTCAAGTACAGTTCTGCACACACTGACCCACACTGGGGTACATTTCTAGAGGCACGGACTCTCACTGGATACAATTCTACACACACTAGTTCTCACTGAGGTACAGTTCCACATGCACTGATTCCCACTTGGGTACAGTCCCACGTGCACTGACTCTAACTGGGAAAAATTTCCAGAGGCATGGACTCTCACTAGGGTACATTTTTACACACACTGGCTCTCACTAGGTTACAGTCCCACAAACACTGATTCTCACTGGGGTACAGTTCTACACATACTGACTCTCACTGTGGTACAGTTCTACACTCGCTGACTCTCACGGAGATACTGTTGCTGGATCCACACACACTGTCACTCACAGGGTTACAATTACACAGACACTAACTCTCACTGAAGTATAGCTCCACACACACTGACTCCCACTGGGGTCCAGCTCCACAGATACTGACTTATACTGGAGTACAGTTTGATACACACTGTCTCACACAGGGGTACAGATTCAGAAGCACTGATTCTCACTGGGGTACAGTTCCACAGGCACTGACGCTCACAGGGGTACAGTCCCATGCACAGTTACCCCCTCTGGGGTACAGTTCCACAGGCAGCAACTGTCACTGGGCCACAGTTTTACACACACTGACTCCCTCTGGGGTACAGTTCTACAGATAGTGAATTGAACTGGGGCCTCAGCTCTTTACAATCCATGTTAATGTCTTCGGTGAAGAGACAGAGAATAATGTATCCAGATTTGGTGTCAGTACATAGTGGGCGGGAATATAATCTGTGATGAGGACACAGATGCTGTGAAGAGAGAGAGACAGGTGAAGTGGTTAAAAAACAAAGTGGCAGATAGAGTATAATGTGGCAAGTGTTGTTTTACTTTACACTTTTTGAAAGTCAGATTCTTTTTTAAAATGTGTGAAACTTCTAAGTGTTGATGTTCAGTGAACCTTGGTGTATTTTTACAAGGAGCACAGAAAGTGAGCAGGCAGAAGCAGCAACTGATTACAGAGGCAAATGATATGTCGGCCTTTATTGTTAGGGGATCAGAGTACAGGAATAAACAAGACTTGCTGCTGTTGTACAGGCTTTTGTGACTCTATATCTGGAATTCTGTGCACAGTTTTGGCTCCACATTTAAGGAAGGATATACTTGCCTTGGGGTTGGAACAGCGAAGGTTCACTAGGTTGGCCCTGGGAGTAGGGGTTTGGTCTATGATGAGGGGCTGAGTAAATTGGGCCGATATTCTCTGGAGTTTAGAAGAATGAGAGGTGATCTCATTGGAATGTATAAGATTCTGAAGGGGTTTGACAGGGTGGACTCTGAGAGGTTGTTTCCCCTGGTTGGGGAGTCTGAAACACGGAGGGCGTGGTCTCAGGATAAGGGGGCCAATTATTCAGGACTGAGATGAGGAGAAATTTCTTCACTTTAAGGGTTGAGAATCTTTGGAATCCTCTACCCCAGAGAGTTGTGGATGCTCCATCACTGAATATAATTAATGCTGGGATAGACAGATTTGGGTCTCTCAGGGAATCACAGGGTATGGAGAGCAGGGGGGAAAGTGGAGTTGAAGTCCAAGATCAGCCAGGGTCGTACTGAATGGGGGAGCAGGCTCGAGGGTCTGTATGGTCCTGTTCCTCCCCTACAGCCAGCAGGTGCACTGAGCCCCAAATTGTCACCACTGTCTGTTCTGGGCAACAGCTCGTTGATCTCACATCCTAAACTTGGAGCTTCATTCAGTAATATTTATACAGTTTTATTAGAATTTAAGAGTTTGACACAGTTAAATCCACGTTGCGTTGAAACAGGAGGGAATAAGGGATGGTCATCTGGAAACTTGTGTTTCCTTTGAATAAGGCAGCTCAGGAAAAGGCCATTTGGACATTGTGCCACCTCCTTGAAAGAGATGGCCATTCAGCCCACTTCCCTATTCTCGTATCAGCTGTAGCTCAGTTTGGAAACTTCTCCACTTTGGGAGTAAGAATGTAAAAGGGGACTTGCTGAAAGGTTTACAATGAATCAAATTTACTAATTTACTGTGACCCATTCTAACAGGCTAACAGTTCTGCAGGTGTTTTAAATCTTATTTTCAGTAATTTAAAATTGGGTTGCTTACATGGACTGACGCTGTGATTATAAGTGGCTATATTTTTGCAATCAGTCCATTTTCAGTTGCATTAATCAAGCTTCTGAGTTGCTGTTCTTAAAGATATCCAGGAATATTTTGAAAGTAACATCTTTTTTCCAGTGTCCAATTGCTCTGGCTCATGGCTAGCTTTGTGTTCGACGCTATGCAAGTGACGGAACAAAAATCTTGGAGAGACGGGGGTGGGGGAGAGGGGAACATCACTTTTCAAAACAGCCAAAATTTTCAATACAATTGCGTTGGAATTTGTTGAATGTGTCCAAGATAGAAACTCTACCCCTGCACCGCTTGTCATCCAAGGAACTCTGGCTTTAGGCGCCCTTCCTTTCCATCTCATGTGTCTCATCTGTGCACCAACCATATTCTTTGAAGGCTCTCATTGCTCATTTAGCTGACAACCTTCATTTCCAATTGACCGCGGCCAGATTTCTTATCTCACTGAATTTAGTCCCCTTTCTGTTCAGTATTTTTCCACATTTGATTGCCCATTGCCAATTTTGCATAGTTACTCTAAACCAAACTGCTGTTTCCCAAATGATCTCGGACTGAAACATGTTCCACTTGGCCCACTCCATCACATTGAGCACTGCTTCCTTCCTCAGGGAGCTGGACACATGCTCATCAAGTAAGTCCTGCACACGTTTCAGGAATTCCTGTCCTCTTTCGTCCTTTACCTCCCAATCAATTTCTAACCCAAGTCAAACAGTCACATCCAATTCCATGCTCTCTCTCTCAGTTTTGCTACTAATTTTTGCCGTTCAATTTTACTTTTGGCTTTTTGGATATCTATAGAGATAACGTCCAGAGACACTCACTTATCCACCTTTTTAGTGACCTCCTCAAATATTCAACTGAATTAGTTGACATGACTTACCCTAATGCAAATGAATCTGATTGTCCTGTCTTTACGGTGAGATTCTAATCTGTTTCTCTCTCTCCTGTAGGCTGCAGCTCATGGTACTCCAGACCAACCGGTAAGTTAATTTCAAAACAGCTCAGTCTTGGATTGGTTCTCCAGTCTTCCCTCTTCACAACATCTGGTCAGTTGCTGTCCTGTGGTCAGTCATTGTCCTGTGGTGAATCACTGTCCTGTGCACAATCACTGTCTTGTGGACAATCACTGTCCTGTGGTCAGTCTCTGTCCTGTGGTCAGTAAATGTCCTGGGGTCAGTCGCTGTTCTGTGGTCAGTCACTGTCTTGTGGTGAATTGCTGACTTGTGGTCAGTTGCTGTACTGTGGTCAGTGGCTGTCCTGCATTTAGTCTCTATCCTGTGGTCAGTCACTGTCTTGTTGTCAGACACTGTCCTGTGGTCAGTCGCTATTCTGTGGTCAGTTGTCATCCTGTGGTCAGTAACTGTCCTGTGGTCAGTCACTATCCTGTGGTCAGTCTCTGCCCTGCTGTAAGTAGCTGTCCTGTGGTCAGTCTCTGTCCTGTGGTCAGTCACTGTCCTGCTGTAAGTAGCTGTCCTGTGGTCAGTCTCTGTCCTGTGGTCAGTCTCTGACTTGCAGTCAGTTGCTGTCTTGTGGTCAGACACTGTCCTGTGGTCAGTCGCTGTCCTGTGGTCATCACCAACCTATGGTCAGTCGCTGGCCTGCGATCAGTGGCTGTCCTGTGGTCAGTCTCTGTCCTGTGGTCAGTCACTGTCCTGTGGCAAGTCTCTGTCCTGTGGTCAGTCTCTGTCCTGTGGTCAGTCACTGTCCTGTGGTCAGTCACTGTCTTGCTGTAAGTAGCTGTCTTGTGGTCAGTAACTGTCCTGTGGTCAGTAAATGTTCTGAGGTCAGTGGCTGTCCTGTGGCAAGTCTCGGTCCTGTGGTCAGTCTCTGTCCTGCAGTCAGTTGCTGTCTTGTGGTCAGACACTGTCCTGTGGTCAGTCGCTGCCCTGTGGTCATCACCAACCTATGGTCAGTCGCTGGCCTGCGATCAGTGGCTGTCCTGTGGTCAGTCTCTGTCCTGTGGTCAGTCACTGTCCTGTGGCAAGCCTCTGTCCTGTGGTCAGTCTCTGTCCTGTGGTCAGTCACTGTCCTGTGGTCAGTCACTGTCTTGCTGTAAGTAGCTGTCTTGTGGTCAGTAACTGTCCTGTGGTCAGTAAATGTTCTGAGGTCAGTGGCTGTCCTGCAGTCAGTCGTTGTCCTGTGGTCAGTAAATGTCCTGTGGTCAGTCACTGTCTTGCTGTAAGTAGCTGTCTTGTGGTCAGTAACTGTCCTGTGGTCAGTAAATGTTCTGAGGTCAGTGGCTGTCCTGTGGCAAGTCTCGGTCCTGTGGTCAGTCTCTGTCCTGCAGTCAGTTGCTGTCTTGTGGTCAGACACTGTCCTGTGGTCAGTCGCTGTCCTGTGGTCATCACCAACCTATGGTCAGTCGCTGGCCTGCGATCAGTGGCTGTCCTGTGGTCAGTCACTGTCCTGTGGCAAGTCTCTGTCCTGTGGTCAGTGGCTGTCCTGTGGTCAGTCTCTGTCCTGTGGTCAGTCACTGTCCTGTGGTCAGTCTCTGTCCTGTGGTCAGTCTCTGCCCTGTGGTCAGTCTCTGTCCTGTGGTCAGTCTCTGCCCTGCTGTAAGTAGCTGTCCTGTGGTCAGTCACTGTCCTGTGGTCAGTCTCTGTCCTGTGATCAGAATCTGTCCAGTTCTCAGTCACTGTCCTGTCGTCAGTCACTGTCCTGCAGTCAGTTACTGTCCTGTGGTCAGACACTGTCCTGTGGTCAGACACTGTCCTGTGGTCAATCACTGTCCTGTTGTCAGTCTCCAACCTATGGTCAGTTGCTGACCTGCTGTAAGTAGCTGTTCTGTGGCAAGTTTCTGTCCTGTGGTCAGTCTCTGTCCTGTGGTCAGTCTCTGTCCTATGTTCAGTTGCCAACCTGTGGTCATTCGCTGACCTGTGGTCATTCGCTATCCAGTGGTCAGTCACTGTCCTGTGGTGAATTGCTGACTTGTGGTCAGTTGTTGTCCTGTGCTCAGTGGCTGTCCTGCATTTAGTCTCTGTCCTGTGGTCAGTCACTGTCTTGTTGTCAGACACTGTCCTGCGGTCAGTAGCTGTCCTGCGGTCAGTCGCTATTCTGTGGTCAGTTGTCATCCTGTGGTCAGTAACTGTCCTGTGGTCAGTCACTATCCTGTGGTCAGTCTCTGCCCTGCTGTAAGTAGCTGTCCTGTGGTCAGTCACTGTCCTGTGGTCAGTCTCTGTCCTGTGGTCAGTCACTGCCCTGCTGTAAGTAGCTGTCCTGTGGTCAGTCTCTGTCCTGTGGTCAGTCTCTGCCCTGATGTAAGTAGCTGTCCTGTGGTCAGTCACTGTCCTGTGGTCAGTTGCTGTCCTGTGGTCAGTTGCTGTCCTGTGGTCAATCGCTGTCCTGTGGTTAATCACCATCCTCTGGTCAGTGGCTGTCCTGTGGTCAGTCATTGTCTTGTGGTCAGTAACTGTCCTGTGGTCAGTAAATGTTCTGAGGTCAGTGGCTGTCCTGTGGCAAGTCTCGGTCCTGTGGTCAGTCTCTGTCCTGCAGTCAGTTGCTGTCTTGTGGTCAGACACTGTCCTGTGGTCAGTCGCTGTCCTGTGGTCATCACCAACCTATGGTCAGTCGCTGGCCTGCGATCAGTGGCTGTCCTGTGGTCAGTCTCTGTCCTGTGGTCAGTCACTGTCCTGTGGCAAGTCTCTGTCCTGTGGTCAGTCTCTGCCCTGTGGTCAGTCACGGTCCTGTGGTCAGTCTCTGCCCTGTGGTCAGTCTCTGTCCTGTGGTCAGTCTCTGCCCTGCTGTAAGTAGCTGTCCTGTGATCAGAATCTGTCCAGTTCTCAGTCACTGTCCTGTGGTCAGTCACTGTCCTGCAGTCAGTTACTGTCCTGTGGTCAGTCACTGTCCTGTGGTCAATCTCTGCCCTGTGGTCAGTCACTATCTAGTGGTCAGTCACTGTCCTGCAGTCAGTTACTGTCCTGTGGTCGGTCACTGTCCTGTGGTCAGTCACTGTCCTGTGGTCGGTCACTGTCCTGTGGTCAGTCACTGTCCTGTGGTCAATCTCTGCCCTGTGGTCAGTCACTATCTTGTGGTCAGTCACTGTTCTGCAGTCAGTTGCTGTCCGGTGGTGAATCGCTGGCCTGTGGGCAATCACTGTCCTGTGGTCAGTTTCTGTCCTGTGGTCAGTTTCTGTCCAGTGGTCATTTGCTGTCTTGTGGTCAATCACTATCCTGTGGTCAGTTGCTGACCTGCTGTAAGTAGCTGTCCTGCAGTCAGTTGCTGTCCTATGGACAGTCTCTGTCCTGTGGTCAGTCTCTGCCCTGTGGTCAGTCACTGTCCTGCTGTATGTCGCTGTCCTGTGGTGAATTGCTCGCCTGTGGACAATCACGGTCCTATGGACAGTCACTGTCCTGTGGTCATTCTCCGACCTATTGTCAGTTGCTGACCTGCTGTAAGTAGCTGTCCTGTGGTCAGTCTCTGTCCTGTGGTCAGTCTCTGTCCTATAATCAGTAGCTATCTTGCACTTAATCTCTGTCCTATGGCCAGTCACTGTCCTGTGGTCAGTCTCTGCCCTGCTGTAAGTAGCTGTCCTGTGGTCAGTCGCCATCCTGTGGTCAGTTGCTGTCGTGCGGTCAGTCACTGTCCAGTGGATGAATTGCTGGCCTGTG
The DNA here is from genome assembly GCA_026770705.1 of Isurus oxyrinchus. Classification (NCBI taxonomy): domain Eukaryota; kingdom Metazoa; phylum Chordata; class Chondrichthyes; order Lamniformes; family Lamnidae; genus Isurus; species Isurus oxyrinchus. Next base: position 149,886 of record JANJGN010001168.1, read on the forward strand.
GACAATCACTGTCCTGTGGTCAGTTGCTGTCCTGTGGTCAGTCGCTGTCCTGAGGTCAATCACCATCCTGTGGTCAGACTTTGTCCTGTGGTCAGTCATTGTCTTGTGGTCAGTAACTGTCCTGTGGTCAGTAAATATCCTGAAGTCAGTGGCTGACCTGTGGTCAGTTGCTGTGCTGTGGTCAGTCGCAGTCCTGTGGTCAGTAAATGTCCTGCGGTCAGTGAATGGCCTGTGGCAAGAATCTGTCCTGTGGTCAGTCGCTGTCTCATGGTCAGTTCCTGTCCTGTGGTCAGTCGATGTCCTGTGTACATCACTGCCCTGTGGTCAGTTTCTGTCCTGCAGTCAGTGACTGTCCCATGGTCAGTAAATGTCCTGCGGTCAGTCGCTGTCCTGCGGTCAGTCAGTGTCCTGTGGTCAGTCACCGTTTTGCTGTAAGTAGCTGTCCTGTGGTCAGTCACTGTCCTGTTGTCAGGCAATGTCCTGCAGTCAGTCGCAGTCCTGCGGACAGTCATTGTCCTGTGGTCAGTAAATGTCCTGCTATCAGCGGCTGTCCTGTGGTCAGTAAATGCCCTGTGGTCAGCGGATGGCCTGTGGCAAGTCTCAGTCCTGTGGTCAGTCGTTGTCTTGTGGTCAGTCACTGTCCTGTGGTCAGTTGCCGACCTATGGTCAGTCGATATCTTGTGTACATCACTGTCCTGTGGTCAGTTTCTGTCCTGCAGTTAGTGGCTGTCCTGTGGTCAGTGGCTGTCCTGCGGTCAGTAACTGCCCTGTGGTCAGACACAGTCTTGCAGTCAGTCGCTGTCGTATGGTCAGTCACTGTCCTGTGGTCAGTAAATGTCCTGCGGTCAGTTGCTGTCCTGCGGTCAGTTGCTGTCCTGTGGTCTGTCACCCTCTTGCTCTAAGTAGCTATCCTGTGGTCACTATATGTCCTGTGGTCAGTGGCTGTCCTGTGTTCAGTTTCTGCCCTGCGGTCAGTGGCTGTCCTGTGGTCAGTCGCTGTGCTGTGGTCAGTAAATGTCCTGCGGTCAGTCGCTGTGCTGTGGTCGGTCACTGTCCTGTGGTCAGTCTCTGCCCTGTGGTTAGCCGCTCTCTTGTGGTCAGTAACTGTCCTGTGGTGAATCACTGGCCTGTGGACATTCACTGTCCTGTGGTCAGTCACTGTCCTGTGGTCAGGTGCTGTCCTGTGGTCAGTAAATGTCCTGTGGTCAGTCACTGTCCTGTGGTCAGTCACCGACCTATGGTCAGTTGCTGACCTGCTGTAAGTAGCAGTCCTGTGGCAAGTCTCTGTCCTGTGGTTGGTCACTGTCCTGTGGTCAGTCTCTGCCCTGTGGTCAGTCTCTGTCCTGTGGTCAGTCTCTGCCCTGTGGTCAGTCACTGTCCTGCTGTATGTCGCTGTCCTGTGGTGAATTGCTCGCCTGTAGACAATCACGGTCCTGTGGTCAGTCGCTGTCCTGTGGTCAGTTGCTGACTTACTGTAAGTAGCTGTCCTGTGGTCAGTCACTGTCCTGTGGTCAGTCACTGTCCTCCAGTCAGTTGCTGTCCTGAGGTCAGTCTCTACCCTGCAGTCAGTCTCTGCCCTGCGGTCAGTCGCTGTCCTATGGGCAGTTGATGTCCTGTGTTCATCACTGTCCTATGGTCAGTCTCTGTCCTGTGGTCAGTAACTGTCCTGTAGTCAGTTGCTGCCAAAAGGTCAGTCACTGTCCTGCAGTCAGTAAATCTCCTGTGGTCAGTTGCTGTCCTGTGGTCAGTCACCATCTTGCTGTAAGTAGCTGTCCTGTGGTCAGTAAATGCTCTGCAGTCAGTCGCTGTCCTGTGGTCAGTTGCTGTCCTGTGGTCAGTTGCTGTCCTGTGGTCAGTCACCATCTTGCTGTAAGTAGCTGTCCTGTGGTCAGTAAATGTTCTGCAGTCAGTCGCTGCCCTGCTGTAAGTGGCTGTCCTGTGGTCAGTATCTGTCCTGTTCTCAGTCACTGTCCTGCTGTATATCACTGTCCTGTGGTCAGTCACCATCCTGTGGCCAGTTACTGACTTGCTGTAAGTAGCTGTCCTGTGGTCAGTCACTGTCCTCCAGTCGGTTGCTGTCTTGAGGTCAGTCACTGTCCTGTGGTCAGTCACCGACCTATGGTCAGTTGCTGACCTGCTGTAAGTAGCAGTCCTGTGGCAAGTCTCTGTCCTGTGGTTGGTCACTGTCCTATGGTCAGTCACTGTCCTGTGGTCAGTCTCTGCCCTGTGGTCAGCCGCTGTCTTTTGGTCAGTCACTGTCCTGCTGCATGTCGCTGTCCTGTGGTCAGTTGCTGTCCTGTGGTGAATTGCTCGCCTGTGGACAATCACTGTCCTGTGGTCAATCACTGTCCTGTGGTCAGTTGCTGAATTACTGTAAGTCACTGTCCTGTGGTCAGTCTCTGTCCTGTGGTCAGTTGCTGACTTACTGTAAGTCACTGTCCTGTGGTCAGTCTCTGTCCTGCAGTCAGTAACTGTCCCGTGGTCAGACACTGTCCTGTGGTCAGACACTGTCCTGTTGTCAGTCACCAACCTATGGTCAGTTGCTGACCTGCTGTAAGTAGCTGTTCTGTAGCAAATCTCTGTCCTGTGGTCAGTCTCTGTCCTATGGTCAGTCTCTGTCCTATGGTCAGTCACTATCCTACACTTAATCTCTGTCCTATGGCCAGTCACTGTCCTGCAGTCAGTCTCTGCCCTGCTGTAAGTAGCTGTCCTGTGGTCAGTCACTGACCTATGGTCAGTCGCCACCCTGTGGTCATTTGCTGTCCTGTGGTCAGTCTCTGTTCAGTAGTAAATCGCTGACCTGTGGACAATCACTGTCCTGTGGTCAGTCGCTGTCCAGTAGTAAATTGCTGTCCTGTGGTCAATCATCATCCTGTGGTCAGTTGCTGTCCTGTGGCAAGTCTCTGTCGTGCGGTCAGTCACTGTCCAGTGGGTGAATTGCTGGCCTGTGGACAATCACTGGCCTGTGGTCAGTTGCTGTCCTGTGGTCAGTCACTGTCCTGTGGTCAATCATCATCCTGTGGTCAGTGGCTGTCCTGCGGTCAGTCTTTGTCCTGTGGTCAGTCATTGTCTTGTGGTCAGTCACTGTCCTATGGTCAGTAAATGTCCTGCAGTCAGTTGCTGTCCTGTGGTCAGTGGCTGTCCTGTGGTCAGTCTTTGTCCTGTGGTCAGTCATTGTCTTGTGGTCAGTCACTGTCCTATGGTCAGTAAATGTCCTGCAGTCAGTTGCTGTCCTGTGGTCAGTCGCTGTCCTGTGGTCAATCACCATCCTGCAGTCAGTTGCTGTCCTGTGGCAAGTCTCTGTCCTGCGGTCAGTCACTGTCCAGTGGGTGAATTGCTGGCCTGTGGACAATCACTGGCCTGTGGTCAGTTGCTGTCCTGTCGTCAGTCACTGTCCTGCAGTCAGTCTCTGTCCTGCAGTCAGTAACTGTGCCGTGGTCAGTAACTGTCCTGTGGTCAGTTGCTGCCAAAAGGTCGGTCACTGTCCTGCAGTCAGTCCCTGCCCTGTGGTCAGTAAATGTCCTGCAGTCAGTCCCTGTCCTGTGGTCAGTAAATGTCCTGCAGTCAGTCCCTGTCCTGTGGTCAGTCGCTGTACTGTGGACAGTAACAGTCCTGTGTTCAGTCACTGTCCTGCAGTCATCTCTGTCCTGTGGTCAGTGACTGTCCTGTGGTCAGTTGCTGCCAAAATGTCCGTCACTGTCCTGCAGTCAGTCCCTGCCCTGTGGTCAGACACTGTCCTGTGGTCAGTCACTGTCCTACAGTCAGCCACTGTCCTGTGGTCAGTAAATGTCCTGCAGTCAGTCCCTGTCCTGTGGTTAGTCAATGTTGTGTGGTCAGTGGCTGCACTATGATCAGTCATTCACCTGTGGTCAGTCGCTATACTGTGGACAGTAACAGTCCTCTAGTCAGTCACTGTCCTGCGGTAAGCCACTGTCCTGTGGTCACTCACTGTCCTGTGGTCAGTCGCTATCCTATGATCAGTCGCTGCTCTGTGGTCAGTCGATTGTCCTATGGCCAGTAACTGTCCTGCAGTCAGCCACAGTCCTGTGGTCACTCACTGTCCTGTGGTCAGTCGCTATCCTATGATCAGTCGCTGCTCTGTGGTCAGTCGATTGTCCTATGGCCAGTAACTGTCCTGCAGTCAGCCACTGCCCTCTGGTCAGTTGCTGTCCTGTGGTCAGTCACTGTCCTGCGGTCAATCACCATCCTGTGGTCAGTCTCTGTTCTGTGATCAGCCTCTGTCCTGTGGTCAGTCACTGTCCTATGGTCAGTCTCTGTCCTGTGGTCGGTCGCTGTCCTATGGTCAGCCTCTGTCCTGTGGTCAGTCACTGTCCTCTGGTTAGTCTCTGTCCTGTGGTCAGTAAATGTCCTGTAGTCAGTCGCTTTCCTCTGGTCAGTCACTCTCTTGCTGTAAGTCACTGTCCTGTGGTCAGTAAATGTCCTGCGGTCAGTCACTGTCCTGTGGTCAGTAAATATCCTGTGGTCAGTCGCTGTCCTGCGGTTGCTGTCCAGCGGTCAGTATCGGTCCTGTGGCAAGCCTCTGTCCTGTGGTCAGTCTCTGTACTGTGGTCAGTCACTGTCCTGTGGTCAGCCACTGTCTTGTGGTCGGTCACTGTCCTATGGTCAGTCTCTGTACTGTGGTCAGTCGCTATCCTGAACTTAATCTCTGTCCTATGGTCAGTTTCTGCCCTGCTGTAAGTATCTGTCCTGTGGTCAGTCTCTGTCCTGTGGTCAGTCTCTGTCCTGTGGTCAGTCACTGTCCTGTGGTCATTTGCTGGCCTGTGGGAAATCATTGTCCTGTGGTCAGTCTCTGTTCTGTGATCAGCCTCTGTCCTGCGGTCAATCACCATCCTGTGGTCAGTTTCTGTTCTGTTCTCAGTCACTGTCCTGCAGTCAGTCACTGTCCTATGGTCGGTCACTGTCCTGTGGTCAGCCACTGTCTTGTGGCCGGTAACTGTCCTATGGTCAGTCTCCCTGTGGTCAGTCTCTGTACTGTGGTCAGTCACTATCCTGAACTTAATCTCTGTCCTGTGGTCAATCTCTGTCCTGTGGTCAGTCTCTGTACTGTGGTCAGTCACTATCCTGAACTTAATCTCTGTCCTGTGGTCAGTCTCTGCCCTGCTGTAAATATCTGTCCTATGGTCAGTCTCTGTCCTGTGGTCAGTCACTATCCTGAACTTAATCTCTGTCCTGTGGTCAGTCTTTGTCCTGTGGTCAGTCTCTGTACTGTGGTCAGTCACTATCCTGAACTTAATCTCTGTCCTGTGGTCAGTCTCTGTCCTGTGGTCAGTCTCTGTACTGTGGTCAGTCGCTATCCTGAACTTAATCTCTGTCCTATGGTCAGTCTCTGCCCTGCTGTAAGTATCTGTCCTGTAGTCAGTCTCTGTCCTGTGGTCAGTCTCTGTCCTGTGGTCAGTCACTGTCCTGCTGTAAGTATCTGTCTTGTGGTCAGTGACTGTTCTGTTCTCCATCACTGTCCTGTGGCCAGTCTCTGTCCTGTGGTCGGTCACTGTCCTGTGGTCAGCCACTATCTTGTGGCCGGTCACTGTCCTATGGTCAGTCTCTGCCCTGTGGTCAGCCACTGTCTTGTGGTCAGTCACTGTCCTGCTGTAAGTCGCTGTCCTGTGATCAGTCACTGTCCTATGGTCAGTCTCTGTCCTGTGGTCAGTCTCTGTCCTGTGGTCAGTTGCTATCCTGTGGTCAGTTGTTGACCTGCTGTAAGTAGGTGTCCTGCGGTCAGTCACTGTCCTGTGGTCAGTCACTGTCCTGTGGTCAGTCGCTGTCCTGTGGTCAGTTGCTGTCCCGTGGTCAGTCACCATCCTGTTGTCAGTCACTGTCCTATGGTCAGTTGCTGTCCTGTGGTCAGTTGCTGTCCCGTGGTCAGTCACTGTCCTGCGGTCAATCACCATCCTGTGGTCAGCCTCTGTCCTGTGGTCAGTCACTGTCCTATGGTTAGTCTCTGTCCTGTGGTCAGTAAATGTCCTGTAGTCAGTCGCTTTCCTCTGGTCAGTCACTCTCTTGCTGTAAGTCACTGTCCTGTGGTCAGTAAATGTCCTGCGGTCAGTTGCTGTCCTGTGGTCAGTATCTGTCCTGTGGCAAGCCTCTGTCCTGTGGTCAGTCGCTATCCTGTGATCAGCCTCTGTTCTGTGGTCAGTCTCTGTCCTGTGGTCAGTCTCTGTCCTGTGGTCAGTCGCTATCCTGAACTTAATCTCTGTCCTGTGGTCAGTCTCTGCCCTGCTGTAGGTAGCTGTCATGTGGTCAGTATCTATTCTGTTCTCAGTCTCTGTCCTGTGGTCATTCACAGTCCTGCAGTCAGTCACTGTCCTGTGGTCAGTCGCTGTCCTGTGGTCAGTCACTGTCCTGTGGTCAGTCACTGTCCTGTGGTCGGTCACTGTCCTGTGGTCAGCCACTGTTTTGTGGTCAGTCACTGTTGTATGGTCACTCTATGCCTTGTGGTCAGCCACTGTCCTGTGGTCAGCCACTGTCCTATGGTCAGTCTCTGCCCTGTGGTCAGTTGCTGTCCTGTGGTCAGTTGTTGACCTGCTGTAAGTAGGTGTCCTGCAGTCTGTCACCGTCCTGAGGTCAGTCACTGTCCTGTGGTCAGTCTCTGTCCTGGGGTCAGTCACTATCCTGAACTTAATCTCTGTCCTGTGGTCAGTCTTTGTCCTGTGGTCAGTCTCTGTACTGTGGTCAGTCACTATCCTGAACTTAATCTCTGTCCTGTGGTCAGTCTCTGTCCTGTGGTCAGTCTCTGTACTGTGGTCAGTCGCTATCCTGAACTTAATCTCTGTCCTATGGTCAGTCTCTGCCCTCCTGTAAGTATCTGTCCTGTGGTCAGTCTCTGTCCTGTGGTCAGTCTCTGTCCTGTGGTCAGTCACTGTCCTGCTGTAAGTATCTGTCTTGTGGTCAGTGACTGTTCTGTTCTCCATCACTGTCCTGTGGTCAGTCTCTGTCCTGTGGTCAGTCACTGTCCTGCGGTCAATCACCATCCTGTGGTCAGTCTCTGTCCTGTGGTCAGCCTCTGTCCTATGGTCAGTCACTGTCCTATGGTTAGTCTCTGTCCTGTGGTCAGTAAATGTCCTGTAGTCAGTCGCTTTCCTCTGGTCAGTCACTCTCTTGCTGTAAGTCACTGTCCTGTGGTCAGTAAATGTCCTGCGGTCAGTTGCTGTCCTGTGGTCAGTATCTGTCCTGTGGCAAGCCTCTGTCCTGTGGTCAGTCGCTATCCTGTGATCAGCCTCTGTTCTGTGGTCAGTCTCTGTCCTGTGGTCAGTCTCTGTCCTGTGGTCAGTCGCTATCCTGAACTTAATCTCTGTCCTGTGGTCAGTCTCTGCCCTGCTGTAGGTAGCTGTCATGTGGTCAGTATCTATTCTGTTCTCAGTCTCTGCCCTGTGGTCAGTCACTGTCCTGTGGTCAGCCACTGTCTTGTGGTCAGTCACTGTCCTGTGGTCAGCCACTGTCTTGTGGTCGGTCACCGTCCTATGGTCAGTCTCTGCCCTGTGGTCAGTCACTGTCCTGTGGTCATTCACAGTCCTGCAGTCAGTCACTGTCCTGTGGTCAGTCGCTGTCCTGTGGTCAGTCACTGTCCTGTGGTCAGTCACTGTCCTGTGGTCAGCCACTGTTTTGTGGTCAGTCACTGTTGTATGGTCACTCTATGCCTTGTGGTCAGCCACTGTCCTGTGGTCAGCCACTGTCCTATGGTCAGTCTCTGCCCTGTGGTCAGTTGCTGTCCTGTGGTCAGTTATTGACCTGCTGTAAGTAGGTGTCCTGCAGTCTGTCACCGTCCTGAGGTCAGTCACTGTCCTGTGGTCAGTCTTTGTCCTGGGGTCAGTCACTATCCTGAACTTAATCTCTGTCCTGTGGTCAGTCTTTGTCCTGTCGTCAGTCTCTGTACTGTGGTCAGTTGCTATCCTGAACTTAATCTCTGTCCTATGGTCAGTCTCTGCCCTCCTGTAAGTATCTGTCCTGTGGTCAGTCTCTGTCCTGTGGTCAGTCTCTGTCCTGTGGTCAGTCACTGTCCTGCTGCAAGTATCTGTCTTGTGGTCAGTGACTGTTCTGTTCTCCATCACTGTCCTGTGGTCAGTCTCTGTCCTGTGGTCGGTCACTGTCCTGTGGTCAGCCACTATCTTGTGGCCGGTCACTGTCCTATGGTCAGTCTCTGCCCTGTGGTCAGCCGCTGTCTTGTGGTCAGTCACTGTCCTGCTGTAAGTCGCTGTCCTGTGATCAGTCACTGTCCTATGGTCAGTCTCTGTCCTGTGGTCAGTCTCTGTCCTGTGGTCAGTTGCTGTCCTGTGGTCAGTTGTTGACCTGCTGTAAGTAGGTGTCCTGCGGTCAGTCACTGTCCTGTGGTCAGTCACTGTCCTGTGGTCAGTCGCTGTCCTGTGGTCAATCACCATCCTGTTGTCAGTCACTGTCCTGTGGTCAGTTGCTGTCCTGTGGTCAGTTGCTGTCCCGTGGTCAGTCACTGTCCTGCGGTCAATCACCATCCTGTGGTCAGTCTCTGTACTGTGGTCAGCCTCTGTCCTATGGTCAGTCACTGTCCTATGGTTAGTCTCTGTCCTGTGGTCAGTAAATGTCCTGTAGTCAGTCGCTTTCCTCTGGTCAGTCACTCTCTTGCTGTAAGTCACTGTCCTGTGGTCAGTAAATGTCCTGCGGTCAGTTGCTGTCCTGTGGTCAGTATCTGTCCTGTGGCAAGCCTCTGTCCTGTGGTCAGTTGCTATCCTGTGATCAGCCTCTGTTCTGTGGTCAGTCTCTGTCCTGTGGTCAGTCTCTGTCCTGTGGTCAGTCGCTATCCTGAACTTAATCTCTGTCCTGTGGTCAGTCTCTGCCCTGCTGTAGGTAGCTGTCATGTGGTCAGTATCTATTCTGTTCTCAGTCTCTGTCCTGTGGTCAGTCACTGTCCTGTGGTCAGCCACTGTCTTGTGGTCGGTCACCGTCCTATAGTCAGTCTCTGCCCTGTGGTCAGTCACTGTCCTGTGGTCATTCACAGTCCTGCAGTCAGTCACTGTCCTGTGGTCAGTCGCTGTCCTGTGGTCAGTCACTGTCCTGTGGTCGGTCACTGTCCTGTGGTCAGCCACTGTTTTGTGATCAGTCACTGTTGTATGGTCACTCTATGCCTTGTGGTCAGCCACTGTCCTGTGGTCAGCCACTGTCCTATGGTCAGTCTCTGCCCTGTGGTCAGTTGTTGACCTGCTGTAAGTAGGTGTCCTGCAGTCTGTCACCGTCCTGAGGTCGGTCACTGTCCTGTGGTCAGTAAATGTCCTGGGGTCAGTCTCTGTCCTGTGGTCAGTCTCTGCCCTGCTGTAAGTAGATGTCCTGTGATCAGACTCTGTCCTGTGGTCAGTAGCTGTCCTGTGGTCATTCTCTGTCCTGTGGTCAGTAGCTGTCCTGCGTTCAGTCACTGTCCTGTGGTTAGTCTCTGCCCTGCTGTAAGTAGCTGTCCTGTGATCAGACTCTGTCCTGTGGTCAGTCACTGTCCTGTGGTCAGTCTCTGCCCTGCTGTAAGTAGCTGTCCTGTGATCAGACTCTGTCCTGTGGTCAGTCACTGTCCTGTGGTCAGTCTCTGCCCTGCTGTAAGTAGCTGTCCTGTGATCAGACTCTGTCCTGTGGTCAGTCACTGTCCTGTGGTCAGTCACTGTCCTGTGGTCAGTTGCTGTCCTGTGGTCAATCGCTGTCCTGTGGTTAATCACCATCCTCTGGTCAGTGGCGGCCCTGTGGTCAGTCATTGTCTTGTGGTCAGTGACTGTCCTGTGGTCAGTAAATGTTCTGAGGTCAGTGGCTGTCCTGCAGTCAGTCGTTGTCCTGTGGTCAGTAAATGTCCTGTGGTCAGTCACTGTCTTGCTGTAAGTAGCTGTCTTGCGGTCAATGAATGTCCTGTGGTCAGTAAATGTTCTGAGGTCAGTGGCTGTCCTGTGGCAAGTCTCGGTCTTGTGGTCAGTCTCTGTCCTGCGGTCAGTTGCTGTCTTGTGGTCAGACACTGTCCTGTGGTCAGTCACTGTCCTGTGGTCAGTCTCTGTCCTATGGTCAGTCGCTGGCCTGCTGTAAGTCTCTGTCTTGTGGTCAGTATCTGTTCTGTTCTCAGTCACTGCCCTGTGGTCAGTCTCTGTACTGTGGTCAGTCGCTATCCTGAACTTACTCTCTGTCCTGCGGTCAGTCTCTGTCCTGTGGTCAGTCTCTGCCCTGCTGTAAGTCGCTGTCTTGTGGTCAGTATCTGTTCCGTTCTCAGTCACTGTCCTGTGGTCGGTCACTGTCCTGTGGTCAGTCACTGTCCTGTGGTTGGTCACTGTCCTGTGGGAAATCATTGTCCTGCGGTCAGTCACTGTCCTACGGTCAGTCACTGTCCTGTGGTCGGTCACTGTCCTGTGGGAAATCATTGTCCTGTGGTCGGTCACTGTCCTACGGTCAGTCACTGTCCTGTGGTTGGTCACTGTCCTGTGGGAAATCATTGTCCTGCAGTCAGTCACTGTCCTGCGGTCAGTCACTGTCCTGTGGTCGGTCACTGTCCTGTGGGAAATCATTGTCCTGCGGTCAGTCACTGTCCTGCGGTCAGTCACTGTCCTGTGGTCGGTCACTGTCCTGTGGGAAATCATTGTCCTGTGGTCAGTCACTGACCTGTGGGCAATTGCTGTCCTGTGGTCAGTCACTGTCCTGCGGTCAATCACCATCCTGTGGTCAGTCACTGTCCTATAGCCAGTCACTGTCCTGTGGTCAATCACTGTCCTGTGGTCAGTCACTGTCCTGTGGTCATTTGCTGGCCTGTGGGAAATCATTGTCCTATGGTCAGTTGCTGTCCTGTGATCAGTCACTGTCCTGCAGTCAGTCACCATCCTGTGGTCAGTTTCTGTCCTATGGTCAGTAAATGTGCTGCAGTCAGTGGCTGTCCTGTGGTCAGTCACTGTCCTGTGGTCAGTCACTGTCCTGTGGTCATTTGCTGGCCTGTGGGAAATCATTGTCCTGTGGTCAGTTGCTATCCTGTGGTCAGTCGCTGTTCTGTGGTCAGTCGATGTCCTATGGTCAGTAAGTGTCCTGCAGTCAGCTACTGCCTGTGGTCAGTCTCTGTCCTATGGTCAGTCGCTGTCCTGTGGTCAGTCACTGTCCTATGGTCAGTCTCTGTCCTGTGGTCATTCACTGTCCTATGGTCAGTCTCTGTCCTGTGGTCATTCACTGTCCTGTGCTCGGTTACTTTGCTATGGTCAGTAACTGTCCTGTGTTCTGTCACTATCCTGCTGTAAGTCACTGTCCTGTGGTCAGTAGCTGTCATGTGGTCAGTTGCTATCGTGTGGTCAGTCTCTGTCCTGCAGTCGGTCTCTGTCCTATGATCAGTCACTGTCCTGTGGTCAGTCATAGTCCTTTCCAGGTCTGGTTTACATGGGGTCAGATGAGGATAAATAGCCACAGATCCTTTGTCAGACACTGAAGTATAGTGTCACAGGTTAAAATGCTGTTAACACAGCACATGGGCTCTTGGGCTTAGACATAGAGTTATTGAGAAGGAGGGAATTTACACTGACCCTTTATAAAGCACTGGTTAGACCCCTGCTGTAGGATTGTGTTCTCTCCTGGGCACCACACTTTAGGAAAGATGTCAAGGTTGTGGAGTAGATACACATAAGGATGGCAAGAGGGATGAGGTGTAAACCTGAGAAGCTGGGATTGTTCTCCTTTGAGCAGAGAGGGTTAAGAGGAGATTTAATGGAGGTGTTCAAATTGAGAGGGCTTTTGATAGAGTAAATATGTGGAAATTGTTCCAGTGGCAGGAGGCGAGTAACCAGAGGAAATCTGATTATCAAAAAGAGAATTGGATAAATACTTAAAAAGGAAAAAAATTGTCAGACTAAAGGAAAAAGGAGAGAAATGGAGCTAATTGGATAGTTCTTTCAAAGAATCAGCACAGGCCTGATGGGCTGTATGGCCTCCTTTGGCTCTGTAAGATTCTATAATCCCAGGAGAGAGACTGTCACAGGTTTGAGTCTCTCTGTGGCAGAGTCCGTAACTTCTTTAAAAAAGCACGTTGTCTGAAAAAGAGAGACAATAAGGAGTCCAGTGGAATGATGGGAGATTAGGCGATTGATGCTGTAAAAAGCATTGACCAGGTTGTTCCTGTGCTAGAACGTTCGATGATTCCTGCCTGGGTGTTGTGGGGTGTGCTGTGCTGAGGGGACTGGCAGGAGAGGGGGCAAGGGTTAGCGAGCAATTGAATGGATTATCGACGCTTACCGTTCTGCCTGACATGAGGGCAGTGTGAAACCTCAAAGTAATTCCTGCGCTCGGGGGAAAGACGGAGAAAGTTGAGAGGGACGAAGAAGGAAATCTGCCCGGCCTTGTTCAATGAAATAAAGCAACCCCTCAGTGGTGAAGGAGTTTGGTCTAATGTTTACCATGTTGTTTTGCAGGTGTACTGTAACACCATCAACGAAGCTGTGTATGTCAATGTTTCACAGAAAGAAGCCCAGCCTTTGAGACAAGAGCTGAAACCCAGCCAGACAGAAGCAGGCTGTAATAAGATGCTGGAGTCCAGGTCTGACCAACTGAAGCAAGCCCCAGCTGAACCAGTCTATGAAAATCTGAAGCAGTTTCCAATGAATGGATCAGAGTAACCATTGGACTTCCCCAATAGAGAGAGACAAATTCACACGACACAGGATTACATACCAGGTTTACAGCACCGATACAGGCCCTTCAGCTACACTGGTCTGTGCCGATGTTTATGCTTCACTCAAGCCTCATCCCACCCCTCTTCATTTCATTTTGTTAGCATTTCCTTCTGTTTATTTCTGCCTTGTGGGTTTATCCTGCTTCCCTCTCAATGCACTATTGTATTCACCTCAGCCACTCTCAGAGGTCGCGAGTTCCACATTCTCACCACCCTCTGGGTCGCAAAATATGCAACAAAATAAAATAATACTAAAACAGTGCAACTAATGTGCATTTTTAATTTTTTTCCCCAGTATTTTGTGGAGCACAGTTTGGGTTGTGTACTCCCCCCACTCCTCAGCACCCAGGCTCCAGCTGCAATAGGAAGGTGCCCTCAGCGAGCGAGGGCACAGTCAGCACCACCCTGGGATCAGTCTGTCAGTGAGCAAGAGGTTAAAATCCAGCCCGGAGTGTGGGAGTGGCAGAACACACTAACATATCAGCCAGTTGTTATTAGAATGAGAGAAAGAATGTTTTCTGTACAAACTCTGCTCATTCTGGAGCACTGAACTTAAAGGCTTCATAATTTCACCATCTCTGGCTTTTACAAGGATGAAACTAAAGGGAAGGCCCAGGTCTTACAGACAGCCTGCAGCACCTCAACAGCTGCATTCTATAGTTCCCAATGTACACCTGACCCACCCACCCCTCCCCGCAGCACCGCAGCTAGGGGAAATGCAGAGCAGCGTCAGTGGGATCTCGTACATGTGTGGAAGTCTGTTCCTGCCTGTTATAGACTCAGTGAGGGAAATGGGAGGCCTCAGAGTACAGGCTAGGCCCGACTCGGCAGTGGAGGTGAACTGCAGCTGACTGGACCCATTCTCTCAGACACGGTGATTTGGGAGCTAATAATGTGAAGGTGGTGGGGGGGTGGGGATCAGACAGGGGTAGTGCAATTAAAATGGAAAAAGAGATCTGAATCATTTTAAAACTATCAAAGAAATACAGAAAATCCAGGCAGCTTTTTCAAGTGGCTGGTAAACCAGATGGATAAATTGAGCTCACCCTGTTATTCAGACTTCGCTCTAACCCAAGCTTTATAAACATCAGAACTGTACCTTAAGCTTCAGTTTAGCAAATATTCTCCTTATATTTTATGAGGGACAGACAAAAGCACGAGTGGGATGAACGGTAAGATATACAGGAAGAATTCGGACTGATGCCAGGCAGACTCTGAAACATGTTTTGTGTATGTGACTGAAATGTGTTCTATAGGTGACACCTCGAAATTCAAGTTGACAACAGCCACTGTCTCTCTCCCAGCCACCTGGTCTGTCTTCACTAGGAAATCCAATGAAGCAGTATATCCCACTCTAAAAGCTATGCTCACTGCCTCATGTTAACTCACGTCCCTGAAAATTCTGCCCCATTTAAACCCTTACCATAGTATCAAACATTATCCCAACAACATGGGTGAGGTTTACAGCTCTCAAATTTGACTGTTCACCTTGGTTTGATGATGGGATGTCCTGAGGCAGTGAAAGGTGTAATATTAATACAACTTTCCAACATCTCCCCCTCACCACCAACCCCCCACCCCCCCCCACCCCCCCCCCCCCCACCCCTGTCCCCCCACCCCCCCACCGCCCACTCAGCCCTCCCACTTCCCACCCGTCCCTCTCTGCATCTCCCTGAACCATTCGCTTTTGAAACGAAGCTTTTTCCATCCACAAGCTCATTCTAGGCGGTTGTGTTGACCCTGACCAGGGCCCAGGAAACCCTGGAAAACATCCACAAGACAATTCGCAGTCATGTGACCCTTGGTTGAAGGTTACCAGGGGCCTCAGCTGCCAACATGTCCTCTCTTGTGAGTTTGAAATGTTTCTGTCTCCATCCACCTTCAGAACTGTGTTCCCAATTCCGCTATTTCTCCTCTCACCCCATTCCTTTTGTGAACACTGTTTAATAAAAATGCTTATATACTTCAGCAATTTCTCCTTCTTCAGTCAGCATTGCTGAGTGTGCCAGCTCCCTCTCGGGATCTTTCTGTGGGCTGGGTGTCAAACGCTATTTCCTAATCTTCAGCAAGGGGAGTGTGGACACCAGCCCAGGCCTGAGGGAAACGTGGATTGGGTGAGGAGCTGGGAATTTGGTTCAGGTGTGAATGAGGGACACAGGGGCAAAGAAATGCTCCCTTTTTTTCAGCCTCCAGTAGTTGGTGAGTTTTTTTCCTTTGCCTCCAAGTTAGTTGAGTGCAATTTTCTAATACTTTATCTGTATTAATTATTAACTAATTGACTAATTAAAGAAGTATGGTTGGACAGAAACAGCAGGGCTGGTGGCGTGCCGTGACTGCAAGTGGGAATCTGTGGAATGCACTGCAATCCCAGGCAGCCACATCTGTAGCAAGTGCCTGCAGCTTAGGCAACGTTGGCTCAGAGTTGCTGAGCTGGAGTCTGAGCTGCAAACACTGCAGGGCATCAGGGAGGGGGAAGAGTTACCTGGGCACTTTGTTCCAGGAGGCAGTCACTCTCCTTGGGTTAGGCAGAATTTTGGAGTTGGTTAATGATCAGGGACGGGAGGGTGTGACTGTGAGTCAGGCAGGTAAGGACAATCAGCTTGTAATAATCGAGGACCCTCAGCCCCTGGCTTTGCCTAACAGGTATGAGGTGCTTGCTTACCTGTGTGGAGGAGAAGGAGAGCAGATTGGCCAAGGCACCATGGTGAAGGATGTCATTCTAATTGGGGGAGTGAAGAGGAATGTGGTAGTGATAGGGGACAGCATAGTCAGGGGGAGAGATAATGTTCTCTGCAGTCATGAGCAGGAGTCCAGACCGCTGTGTTACCTGCCCAGTGCCAGGGCTAAGAACATCTGCTCAGGGCTGGAGAGCAACTTGCAATGGGAGTAGTCCATGTAGGTGCCAACAATATAGATAAGACTAAGAAATAGGAGAGTAAGAGGAGTTAGATACTAAATTAAAAAGCTGAGCCTCAAATGTGGTAACATCTGGGTTATTATCTGAGCCACGTGCAAATTGGCTGAGGGTGAATAAGATTAGAGAGGTAAATGCGAGGCTCAAAGATTGGTGTGGGAGAAGTGGGTTCCAGTTTGTTTGGCACTGACACCAGTACTGGGGAAAGTGGGGGCTGTACCGTTGGAATGGTCTTTACTCGAACCATACAGGGCCCAATGTTCTGGTGAGTCATTTAACTAGGGAAGTAGAGAGGGTTTTAATCTAAATAAACAGGCAGATGTCTTCATGTAGGGGAAGCATGAGTAAGTTAAAGGGAAATGATCAAGGTAGAAATAAAGATAATGATAATCAGAGTATAGCAGGAAGGGACAGTGATTGCAAACTTAAGCATGTGCCAGCAGATAGAGCCAGAGTTTAAGAACTGAATTACGGGCTCTATTTCTGAATGCCCACAGAATTCACAATAAAACCAATGAATTGTCAGTTCAATTAGAAATTCATATGTATGACCTGAAAGTCATTACAGAGACATGACCACAAGAAAACCAAAACTGGGACAAGAATATCCAAAGGTATGTGACATTCAGAAAGGACAGGAAGCTGGGAAATGGTGGTGGGGTAGCTCTGTTAATGAAAGAGGGCATTAGTACTGTAGTGAGAGACAGCCTTAGTTCTAAAGATCAAGGTGTAGAATCAGCTTGGGTGGAACAAAGAAGCAGCAAGGGTCAGAAACCATTGGTGGGAGTTGCTTACAGGCCAACAATCAGCAGTGGTACTGAAATTCACAGTATAACTCAGGAAATTAGAGGTGCATAACAAGGGTAATACAGTACTAATGTTGTGGAGGATGAAATCATGGAATGTATGCAAAATGGTTTTCTACAGCATTATGTTGAGGAACCAACTAGGAAATGGGCCACTTTAGATCTAATATTGTGCAATAAAAAGGAGCTAATTAATAATCTCATTGTAAAGGACCTTTTAGGAAAGAGTGACCATAATATAATAGAATTTTACACTAAGTTTGAAAGTGATAAATCTCAATCAGAGACTAGGGCCTTGTTAGGCACTAGAGAAGTTTAAGTAAGTTATATTTGTATTTGTGGATGTTAGGAATGAGTTTTAGCTTTAAAGTTTAAGTTTGATTTGTATTTCTGTACCTGCGTGAGTTAAGAGAGGTCAAATGGAGTTTTAGTTTCACTTTAAAAGGCTGCTTGCATTTCTAATGAGGAATTTACAACTGCTATAAGGTAAACACACTAGAGTAGAAAAACAGTGCTGTTGCCTAGCAACAGGGGACCAGATAGGCAGGTTCCTCACATAGACATACACATAGAACTAAAGAAACAGCAGTTTTAAGTTCAGTTGAAGCCAGGACCCCAAAGAGACTGGACACCTGGAGGGCAAACTGCAGATTTCTCAAAAGAACAAACATGTCCCAGGTAAAGAAAAAGCCCAAAAATGCAAGGGAGTGGAAGAGAGAAAAGTCCAAAGAAGACCTTGTACTCAAAGGAAGGACAGGAGCCTGCAGAAGGTCCTGTTGAGTGAAGTTAAGAGTGAGGGGCAGAGAGAAAGACTCCAAGCTTCAGATTTAAAGAGACAAAAGCTGCAGAAAGCAGATTTAAAGTGAGAACAACTTGCATGAGGCAAGAAGGTTCAAAGAGACAACTGAAGGTCTGTAATTCTTTGCTATGGGCATGTGAAGCGGTGGTACTGTTGTTGGCTGAGTCAGTGAGAGAGAAAGCATGGAAGACAGCTTATGTGTATGTGATGACCCAGGGAAGAGGAACATCAGAAGGAGAGTTCAAAACCCTGGAGGTGAACCCTTGCGAAAACTCTGTGAGAAAACATCGATTTGGGACAAGATTCCAAAGTCAGTTCTCATCAAGTGGAGGTTGGAAACCCTCGTGTGAAGGATGGAATTCAGTGAGACTGGTTGACCCACGATGTGACAAGCATCTGCGGGGAGTTGAGGAGAGATCTATAACATCTGTTTGAGGTGGCATCTGTCACTTGGTTTCAGAGTGTGGTGTGTCTGACCACAGAGTGTCTATTAGTACATGGACTGTGTACTTACTGTGGATATTACAGTATAAGATACCTTTGGGACTTGTGTTATCTGTATATATCTGTAAAGGTGAAGGAGTATTGTAATACAGTTCAAGTTTTCTTGTTGAATAAATGTTTCATTCTTTTGTAAAAAGTTAATCAGCTGACTCCTGTGGCTCTGTTCAGTAGCTACTCTCCATGTATTTAAACAATCAAATAAAAGTTAGGATCTAACAAGCTGCGTTCCAATCTGGGATCAGGCTTGTCCAAGGATAACCTCAGCTGGGATCATAACAGCCTTATATCTAAACAAAGGAAGCTATGAAGGTCTGAGGGGCAAAGTGGCTATAGTGGATTGGGAAACTACATTAACAGGTACGACAGTAGGCAGGCAATGGTTAACATTTAAAGAGCTAATACATAGTTTGCAACAAAAGTACATTCATTTAATGTATAAAAACCCATCAAGTATTCCAACTGTTGCTGATGAAAGAAATCAAGAGTTGTTTTAGATTAAAGGAAGAGGCATATGAAGTTGGCAAAAAAGAGGTAAGTCTGAGAATTCAGCACATCTTAAAATTCTGTAAAGGAGGGCCAAGAAAAAGATTAAGAAAGGGAAAATAGAATATGAGAGTAAACTAGCGAGAAACACCGACTGTGAAAGCTTCTTTAGGTTTGTGAAAAGGAAAAGATTAGCAAAAACAAATGTGGGTCCATTCCAAGTGGAGCTAGGAGAATTTATAATACGGAATGAGGAAATGGCAGAGAAACTGAACAAATACTTTGTGTCTGTCTTCACAGGAAAATACTAAAAACCTTCTAGAAATAGAGAGTCAAGGGACTAGTGTAAATGAGGAACGGCAAGATAATAATATTATAAAAACAAAAATACTGGAGAAATTAATGGGAATGTATGTAGATAAATACTCTGGGCCTGATGATCTACATCCCAGAGTATTGCAGGAGGTGGCTGTGGAGAGAGTGGATCTTTCAAAATTCTCTAGACTCTAGAATGGTTCCTGCAGACTGGAGGGTGGCAAATGTAACCCCCGCCCCCAACCCCCCCCCCCCCCCCCCCCCCCCCGCCACCTATTTAAGAAGGGAGGGAGAGAGAAAACTGGGAGCTACAGAGCTGTTAGCCTGACATCAGTAGAAGGGAAAATGCTAGAATCTATAATAAAGAATGTGTTAACAGGGCACTTAGATAATAATGTTAGGATTGGGCAGAGTCAAAAGGAAAATCATGTTTAACAAGCCTGTTGGAGTTTTTTTGAAAATGTAATGAACAGACAGATAAAAGGTTGTAGAATATGTAAATTTTCAGAAAGCTTTTGCTAAGGTCCCACACAAGAGGTTGGATAACAAAATGAGAGCAGATGGGGTTGGGGTAATTTACTGGCATGGATTGAGAATCGGTTAACAGACAGAACACAGAGCGTAGGAATAAATGAGTCATTCTGAGGTTGGCAGACGGTGACTAATGGGGTACTGCAATGATCAGCGCTTGGGCCCCAGCTATTCACCATTTACAATGATTTGGATGTGGCGATTAAGTGTAATATTTCCAAGTTTGCAGATGACACACAACTAGGTGGAAGTGTGAGTAGTGAGGGGGATGCAAAGATGCTTCAAGAGGATTTGGAGAGGATAAGCAAGTGGGCAAAAATTTGGCCGATGGAATACAATGTGGAGAAACATGAAATTATCCACTTTAGTAGGAAAAACAGAAATACAAAGTATTTCTTCAATGGTGAGAGGCTGGGAAGTGTTGAATTTCAAAGGGATTTGGGTGTACTTGTTCATGACTCACTGAAAGTTAACATGCAGGTACAACAAGCAATTAAGAAGGCAAATTATATGTTGGCCTTAATTACAAGAGGATTTGAATGTAGGAGTAAAGATGTCTTGTTGCAATTATATACAGCCTTGGTTAGACCGTACCTGGAGTATTGTGGGCAGTTTTGGTCTTCTATCAAAGGAAAAATATACTTGCCATAGAGGGAGTGAAACAAAGGTTCACTGAATTAATTCCTGGGATGGAGGGATTGTCCTATGAGGAAAGGTTAAACAGACTGGGCCTTTATTCTCTGGAGTTTAGGAGAATGAGAGGTGATCTCATTCAAACATACAAAATCCTCACAGGGCTCGACAGGGTAGATGCAGGAAGGATGTTTCCCCTGGCTGGGGAGGGGTCTATAACCAGGGGACACAGTCTCAGAATAAGGGGCAGGTCATTTAGGACTGAGATGAGGAGGAATTTCTTCACTGAAGGGTGGTGAATCTTTGGAAGTCTCTGCCCCATAGAGCTGTGGAGGTTCAGTCGCTGAGTATGTTCAAGACTGAGATCGATAGATTTCCACATATTAAAAACATCCAGGGACACGGGGATAGTGCAGGAAAATGGGGTTGAAGCAGAAGATCAGCCATGATCTCATTGAATGGCAGAGCAGGCTCGAAGGGCTGAATGGCCATTCCTGCTCCTATTTCTGATGTTCCTGTGGAATGCTGTGGACTGTTTGACTAGGTAGAAGGTGCTATGCAAATGTAGGTCGCTGCTCTTGTTGTTACCTATTCTGATGTCACCTTTCCCAAGTTTCTCTCACACCCGCTAAATCAACTTATCTAAAATTCAACTTTTGAAATTGTCTTCCTTTTACTTTTTAATCCTCAAGTCTATCTTGAATACCAAACACTTGGGACACCAGGTCCCAAATATTCCTGTGCCTTAACTAACCCTCGTATTACGATATACCTTCTGGCTCCCACACACAATGGTTTACAAATATATAAAATTGCTGGGCAGGTACATCAGCTCTGCCCACACACTGGGTGGAATTTTCCCCATAACCCCACGGTGGGTTTTGTGGTGAAGCGGGAGCGGAGAATCCAGCCGCCGGCAGAAAGTCGGAAATCCGCTGGGGTAAAAGCAGCTTGCAATTCTCCTGATGGTGTGTTTATGGCGGGTCAGTTATCCTGCTGACTCGTGGCGTGAACAGCACTGGCGTTCGTTAACCTGTCATGAACGTTCGTTAGAACAGCTGCCCACCGGAATCTTGTTAGACTTTCCAACATTCCCTCACGCCAGCGGGAAATTATGTCGGCCTCAAACCCGTTAGAAAAGGGTTGGGCGTGCACACTTCAAACCTCAGCTTGCTGGTAACTTCCAGGTGAGTGGGACATCCATAACCTGGCTGCTGTAGTGCTGCACAGGTCTTGCTGTGATGGACACCACTCTGCTGGGACTCCTGCTCTTTGCTTACATTGCCCTGGGGAACACCCCTGCGCCGTGGTAGTCATGTAGGCCTCCACTTTCAGAGACTAGCATTTCACCGGGGGGAGCGGGCTGTGAGGCAAGGGTAGGGTTGATGGACACGAGGGGGGCAATGGGGAGGGAAGGCTGTGGAACGGCAGACAGGAGGAAGGGCAAACATGAGGGGGGCCTTTCTGGGGTTGCCCTCTAACCTTTTGTTGCCACAGGAGTGAACAGGAGTCTTTTTTAGCTCTGAAACTGGACTCGAAACGTTAACTCTGTTTCTCTCACCACGGACGCTGTTAGGCCTGCTGAGTTTTTCCAGCATTTTCTGTTTTTGCTCAAGATGTTACATATCTGTGATGCCATCTCGGTCGTCTCGATGTGTGTGTTAGTGTCTCAGGGACAAGGCAGCATCAGCCACCAGGCAAGTACGGTAACAAAAACTATGGATCCTTACAGTCTCCAAACGAGTCATCCTTTGAGCTTCTCCTTCCTGCCCCTTGAATCATTAATGTCTTCAGTGTTTCCTTTCAGAGAAAAGGCAAAATGGGTCCAGGGCTCAATGCTGCCTTTGTCAGGGTCCTAATGCAATGGGGGAGGTGAAGGAGGGAGAGGCGACTCTGTCCGCAGCTGAGGGACATGGTCAAGTGGAGCCAGAGCATGAACAGGAGGGTCAGGAGGAGACATCCAGACAATGGGGGCTACTCGCCAGATCTAGGGTTTATTGCAGAAGAGTCTCCTGTTTACAAATGAGTGACAGGCAAAGCCGTGCATGTCTGCATTGGCCCGAGCTCCGGGCATATGCCATATTCTTTGTGAAGATCTGTTTGCCTGTGGTTCTTTCCAAGGATTAACGGGGAATCTGTACTGTTTGCTCTGGATGAAGATAGCCAGGCTGCGAAATTCACTCGCTTCGCCGCCATCTCAGGTTTCCCCAGAGTGCAGGGTGCAATAGACTGCACCCATGTGGCTATATGGGCTCCAAAGCAGCAGCCCCTAATGTTTATAAACCACAGGGGCTATCATTCCATCAACGTGCAACTGGTGTGTGATCACCAGAAGCACATACTGCACGTTTGTACACAATACCCTGGGAGGTACCATGACTCCTACATCCTGAGTCACTCCCATATGCCGGAGCTTTTTGAGGGACCATTACATCCACAGGGATGGTGCTTGGGGATAAGGGGGTACCTGCCGAAACACTGGCTGATGACACTGGTGCATCACCCTCAGAGTCATTCCGAGGGGAGGTACAACGCTGCTCACAGCTCCACACGCTCCCTAATAGAGCAGACCATAAAGCTTCTCAAGATGCGCTTCGGATGTTTGGACCACTCAGGTGGCTCACTCCAATACACCCCCAACAGGGTTTCCCACATCATCACCGCCCTTCACAATCTGGCAATGCAAAGAGGTGAACCCCTGCCAGAAGATGAACTGGAGGAGGATGGGAGTTCACTGGAGGATGAAGACCTGCAGGGGCCAGGAATCCACCCCGAGGCTGCTGAAGGTCAGTATGAGCGTGATTACACCACGGAGGAAGGAAGACCTGGGAGACGTGCTTGTGACAGGTTCCAGGGAGAGTAAAGTTAAGGGAGGGAATATGGCCACATCTCTCCAGGTCCTCAATGCCATTTTCTTTCACCTCAGAGGAAACCTACCCACTTGCAGCAATTTCGAGTCCCGGCATTCACACTTGGGTGCTCTGACCTCATGAATAGCCAGGCCATGATCTTTGCTTTGGTCCATTGGGCCCTGTGAGTGAGTTCACTTTGGGACCTGGGGGTCCATTTAGGAACAAGAGTGATGTGAGAGAGACTTGAAGCCTTCGCCACCATCGAATGATGCAAACACTGCTGTGACTGAGATGTGGACCTGCCCAGGGATCTCCTCCTCCCGTCTGTGTCTTTCCTTCTGTCACTACCACTGAGGAGACACAAATGCCTCTAGTATATCAACGCTGATGAGCTGCTCTCGCTCAATGGTGTTCCTTGAGGAAGGAGGGTTAGGAACCACACACTTCAAATTAAGGTTTAAGCACATCTCCCTGACATCACACAGGGGGTGTGGATACCAGTTCAACTGAGCTTGACATCACGAGGATGTGAATCTCACAGTGGGACACTGTCACTGAGGGAGAGGAAGGCTGATAAGGGTCTCCTGTTCCGGGCCAGGAGTGCCATTGGCAGCCTGAGAAGCTGGAGTGGATGGGGTCACAGGCAGAGGAGGCTGTGAGCGGCTGCGCACCCTCGGAGTGTCCTGAGAGGAGGGCCCCGGGGTGTCCGGCTGACACTCTTCCTCCCTGTGGGTGCCCACGGACTCTGTCCTGACTCCTACAGGAGATGCTGCACCTGGAGAGGGGTCAAGATGCCTGGTCCCCATGTCGCCTACATCTTAACGGGTGTGTGGCCATGGAGTGTAGGGCCGAGTGTAAATCCGGCAAGGCCTGCTGGGCCAAGGTCTCCATGGTGGTCACCAGCCTTCCCATGGTGACCTCGAGCTGCTCACACGTTGGAGCCACAACATCAGACAGAACGTGGATGGACCCCTCCATCGTTTGCTCTAGTCTGCTGAGTGACTGCTGAATCTCTGCCTGTCGTTGCATCTCCTGCATTGATTTGGTGGCGAATTCCAGAGGTTCATCATCCGACTCAGACCGAGCGGGTGGCTGGTCTCCAGCAGCCCTCCGAGTGCCAGAGGCCTGGGCTGTCCCTGCCTCCGACTGCTGCGGGGACGTGTCAGTGAGGTGCTCCCCAGAAAGTGAGGCCGAGCCTCATCTAGGACTAGGCCCCACTGACATGTGTGTCTGAGCTGGGGGAGGGGGCGTGTGAGCGCCGGGAGGGTTCTTCCAGAACTTCCTCCTTGGATAAAGCCTGTGGGCTCACACTGGTAGTGCTCGACTGGCTTAAGGGCCTCAATCTGCTGGTGCTTAGAAAATAGAAAAGAGAGTTTCAGTGAATGAGCATGAGCTCGATAAGACTGCGCGTGACTCACTGTGAATGTCAGGATTTGGTGAGGTGACAGAGCTGTGATCCGTACTGGGTTGCTGGGAGAGGCTGATCTACATTTCCCCCCCAGAGTGATCCCTGTCCCCACCCCCCCCCCCAACCCCAGCCAGCTCAAACACACTGAGGGCAGTGATGCTGGCCGTCCCTACCCCGGTCTGCGATCTCTCACGCCCGTTGTGCAGAAGGCAGGTGAGGTGATGAGAGGGGATGGAGCAGAGTTTGGGTGAGATGCATGTCCCCCGTGTGTGTGTGGTGAGCCGTCCCCAGAGGGGCCGGAGGCTGGAGCGTGAGCAGCATGATCGCTGGGATGGTGGTGATGTGAAAGTCTCGATGAGAGAATGGGTGTGGATATGTATCCCCGGCTAACGGTTGTGTGGGATCCCTGCAGGGAGGAGCTGTTTGAGTCCGTGATGCCCTGATGAGAGTTAATTGGAGGGATTTGAAGGATGACTTACCCTGGCAGAGCGGATGAAACCATTCATCCACTGACCAGCCACACTGACCTGCTCCCTCACTGCCTCCCAGGCTGTTGTGCTTCCTGTGGCCATCCCTGGGTTGAAGCATTTGCCTGTGCACCTGCACCCCTGTGACCAAGGTCTGGAGGGCCTGCTGGGGGAAGTGGGGTGCAGGCTGCGTCCTGAGGCTCTGGGCCTTTCCCTTATGGGTTGCAGACATCCCTGCTGGGCTGGAGAGAGTGCGGTTATGTGCTGGACTGGATTTTGAATATGGCGCCCGGACTTTCAAACACACCAGCTGATGGTGGGCGGACAAATCAGCTCTTGACTCGCCAGGTGATTGGAACTGATGGGCGCCTTTGCATAATTAATGTCCCTCCAAGTGTGGAATTGGGTGCGAGTCTCTGCCGCTCTGGCCAGTGGGGTGGGCGCTGCCGAAATCACCCGTCAATGGACTTAGTTTGATGAATGGAAAACTCTGCTCACCCTGTTAGCTGCAGCAAACATGCAAACATACGAATTAGAAGCAGGAATAGGCCACTCGGCCCCTCAATCCTGCACCACCATTCAATAAGATCATGGCCAATCTGACTGTAACCTCCTGCCTACCTCCGATAACCTTTCACCCCTTTGTTAATCAAGAATCTATCAAGCTCTGCCTTAAAAATATTCAAAATCTCTACTTCCACTGCCTTATGAGGAACAGAGTTCCAGGGATTCACACCTGTCTGAGAGAAAACATTTCTCCTCATCTCTATCTTAATTCAATGACCCCTTATTTTTAAACCGTGACCCCGATTCCAGATTCTCCCACAAAAGGAATTGTTCTTTCCACATCCACCCTGTCAAGACCCCTTCAGGATCTTAAAGGTTTCGATCATCTTGACCGGATTCTTCCCTGTCCACACAGAGCGCATCCAATACAATTTCAGTAGCAACCCACCGGATGGGTATAAAGAGTAAAATGGCAGGAAGAGCAGGAGTGGGGACAATTAAGGAGTCAGAAAAGAATCTACATATGGAGACAGGGGTCATAGTTGAGGAACCGCTGCAGTCCATGTGGTGTAGGTACACCCACAGTGCTGTTAGGGAGTCCAGGATTTTGACTCAGTGACAGTGAAGGAACGGTGATATATTTCCAAGTCAGGATGGTGAGTGACTTGGAGGGGAACTTCCAGGTGGTGGTGTTCCCATCTATCTGCTGCCCTTGTCCTTCTAGATGGCAGTGGTTGTGGGTTTGGAAGGTGCTGTCTAAGGAGCCTTGGTAAGTTCCTGCAGTGCATCTTGTAGATGGTATACACTGCTGCTACTGTGTGTCGGTAGTGGAGGGAGTGAATGTTTGTGGATGTGGTGCCAGTCAAGCGGCTGCTTTGTCCTGGATGGTGTTGAGCTTCTTCAGTACTGTGGGAGCTGCACTCATCCAGGCAAGTGGAGAGTATTCCATCACACTCCTGACTTGTGCCTTGTAGATGGTGGACAGGCTTTGGGGAGTCAGGAGGTGAGTTACTCATCACAGGATTCCCAGCCTCTGACCTGCTCTTGTAGCCACAATATTTATATGGCTAGTCCAGTTCAGTTTCTGGTCAATGGTAACCCCCAGGATGTTGATCGTGGGGGATTCAGTGATGGTAATGCCATTGAATGTCAAGGGGCGATGGTTGGATTCTCTCTTGTTGGGGATGGTCATTGCCTGGCACTTGTGTGGTATGAATGTTACTTGCCACTTGTCAGCCCAAGCCTAGATATTGTCCAGGTCTTGCTGCATTTGGACATGGACTGCTTCAGTATCTGAGGAGTTGTGAATGGTGCTGAACATTGTGCAATCATCAGCGAACATCCCCACTTCTGACCTTATGATGGAAGGAGGGTCATTGATGAAGCAGCTGAAGATGGTTGGGCCGAGGACACTACCCTGAGGAACTCCTGCAGTGATGTCCTGGAGCTGAGATGACTGACCTCCAACAACCACAGCCATCTTCCTTTGTGCTGGGTATGACTCCAACCAATGGAAACCCACGACCTCTACCATCTGAGGGCAAGGGCAGCAGACAGATGGGAACATCACCAGCTGAACAGTTTTCCCCCTGATTCCCATTGACTCCAGTTTTGCTAGGGCTCCTTGATGCCACACTCGGTCAAATGCTGCATTGATGTCCAGGGCAATCACTCTCATCTCACCTCGGGAGTTCAGCTCTTTTGTCCATGTTTGAACCAAGGCTGTAATGAGGTCAGGAGCTGAGTGGCCCTGGTGGAACCCAAACTGATCATCAGTGAGCAGGTTATTGCTAAGTAAGTGCCGCTTGATAGCACTGTTGATGACCCCTTCCATCACTTTACTAATGATGGAGAGTAGACTGATGGGGCAGTAATAGGCCGGGTTGGATTTGTCCTGTTTTTTGTGTACAGGACATACCTGGGCAATTTTCCACATAGCCGGATAGATGCCAGTGTTGTAGCTGTACTGGAATAGCTTGGCTAGGGGCACGGCAAGTTCTGGAGCACAAGTCTTCAGTACTATTGCCGGAATATTGTCAGGTCCCATAGCCTTTGCTGTATCCAGTGTCTTCAGCTGTTTCTTGATATCATGTGGAGTGAATTGAATTGACTGAACACTGGCATCTGTGATGCTGGGGACCTCTGGAGGAGGCCGAGATGGATCATCCGCTTGGAACTTGGAAGCAAATGCTTCAGCCTTATCTTTACACTGATGTGCTGGGCTCCTCCATCATTGAGGATGGGGATATTTATGGAGCCTCCTCCTCCAGTGAGTTGTTTAATTCTCCACCACCATTCACAACTGGATGTGACAGGACTGCAGAGCTTAGATCTGATCTGTTGGTTGTAGGATCACTTAGCTATGTCTATCACTTGCTGCTTATGTTGTTTGGATGCAAGTAGTCCTGTGTTATAGCTTCACCAGATTGACACCTCCATTTTTAGGTATGTCTGGTGCTGCTCCTGACATGCCCTCCTGCACTCTTCATTGAACCAGGGCTGATCCCCTAGTTTGATGGTAATGGTAGAGTGGGAGATATGCTGGGCCATGAGGCTACAGATTGTGTTTGTATAAAATGCTGCTGCTGAGGGTCCACAGCGCCTCATGGTTGTTAGATCTGTTTGAAATCTGTCCCATTTAGCATGGTGGTAATGCCACACAACTCAATGGAGAATATCGTCAATGTGAAGGTGGGACTTTGTCTCCACAATGACTGTGCGGTGGTCACTCCAACCGATACTGTCATGGACAGATGCATCTGCAGCAGGCAGGTTGGTGAAGATGAGGTCAAGTATGTTTTTCCCTCTTGTTGGTTCCCTCACCACCTGCCGCAGACCCAGTCTAGCAGCTATGTCATTTAGGACTCGGCCAGCTCAGTCAGTAGTGGTGCTACCGAGCCACTCTTGGTGATGGACATTGAAGTCCCCCACCCAGAGTAAATTCTGCACCCTTGTCACCCTCAGTGCTTCCTCCAAGTGGTTCTCAACATGGAGAAGCACTGATTCATCAGCTGAGGGAGGGCGGTATGTGGTCATCAGCTGGTAGTAAACTGAACTTAAACTCCACCAGCTGCCATGGTGGGGTTTGAACATGTATCCCTAGAGCATTAGCCTGGGCCTCTGGATGACCAGTCCAGTGATATTATCACCACGCCACTATTGGCCCCACTATCTAGCTGACTGGAAGTCTCATTGGGAAATCACGGGGCCTCGCCCCATGGCTGTCAGAGTGAGTAACACGCTGGGCCTGCATGTTCACAAATGCTTAGATCTGCTATTGTGCACGTGGTGTGATTTAGCAAATAATGGACCACAGCATCGCCATGGGTTAGTCAGACTTGCAGGTAAGTCAACCACCTTCTTTCTGATTGTAAAACCTCATGAATCCAGCACAGCCAAAACCTGCAAAGAAGAAGAGGAAATAAAACAGGGGAACGAGGTTAGTGTGTGAAATGGTTAAATCCAGTATTGAGTCTGGAATGCTTGTAAAATGTCTGATGCTCTCCCCTAAGTTTCATGGGAACACTGCACAAGGCCGAGGACAACGAGGCCAGAGTGGAAGCAAGGTGCAGATTTGAAATGTCAAGCAACAGGAATCTCGGGATCATGCTGGGGAATAGGACAGAGATGTTCCACAAGACGTTCACCCAACCCGCAGTTGGGGATTCCGAAATCAAGCAGGTGCATTGTGAGTTGTGAACACATTTTACTAAATGGAAAAATTACACCATAGACCCCTGTTGTACCTGGTAGAGTTGTTTGGGGCTATGAGCTGCAAGGAGAGAGGAGGGAAAAGGTCAGCTATTGCATCTCCTGCATCTGCACGGGGGAATGGGGGTTGCCATGGGAAAGGGATGATTGAGGAGTGGAACAGGGGGATGGCGAAAGGGGAGGGGAGGGACAGATGAGTTTGCTGGTAACATCACACTGGAGGTGGTTGCAAACGGTGATGGATGATAGTTGGGGGGGAGTGGAAGTTGAGGACCAGCGGGACCCTAATGTGGTCCTGGGCGGAAGGTGAAAGGATTAGATCAAAATTGCGTGAAATGGAGTGGACACAATCGAGGGCCCTGTCAACTAAAGGTAAATATATCATGCACTGGTATGGAAGCTTGATTCATCAGAACTGATGGAGATGGAGAAACTGGGAGAAGGGAGTGAGGACCTTACAGGAAGCAGGGTGTGAGGAATTGCAGTCCAGGTAGCTGTGGGATTCCATGAGTTTATAGTGAAAATTGGCCCATAGCCAGAGAAGGTGGCAGAGAAGTTTAGGAAGGGAAAGGAAGAGTCTGGGATGGACCATGTGAGGGTGGGAGAAGGTCGCAAATTGGAAGCAAAGTTGATGAAATTTTCCAGTGCCAGGTAACAGCCGGAAACTTCTGGAAAAAAGTGGTGAGGGAGGAGATCTCAGTAGGACTGGAACAAGGAATATTCCACATATCTCATGAAAAAGGGAGGTATAGCTACAACCCTTATGGTTTCAAATAGCAAAGCCTTTTACTTGGAGGAAGTGAGTGGAGTTGGAGGCGAAGTTGCTCAATGTGAGAACAAGTTCAGCCAGGCAGAGGAGAGCGCTGGCGGATGGGGATTGTTCGGGCCTCTGTTCAGTGAAGAAGCAGAGAGTCCCCAGGCTGTTCTGGTGGTGAATGGGGATGTAGGAAGATTGGACATTAATGATGAAAAGTATTGGTTAGGGGCAGGGAATTGGAAACGGTTGAAGTGACAGACGGTATTGCAAGAATCACAGATACAGCTGGGAAGAGACTGGATAAGGGAAAAGTCAAAATAGAAAGAAACCAGTTCAGTGGGACAGGGACAGGCTGAAATGATGAGTCTATAAGGGCAGTCCTGTTTGTGGACCTTGTGAAGGAGGTGGAAGTGGGCTGTTTGAGGTTGGGGGAGAATGAGGCTGGAGGCTGTGATGGGAAGATCTCTGGAGGCGATGAGGTCAGTGACAATACTGAACCAGGGATGTAGGAGGAGGCTTTTGCCTACAACCACACCACCCCTCTCCACTTCTCTCTCTCTCTCTCTCTCTCACCCCACCCCCCCCCACCCCCACCGCACCCCCCCCCCCCCCCCCCCCCCCCCCCCACCCCAACACCTTAAACCAGCTTATATTTCAACTCTTTCTTGGACTCGAACTCAAGTTCTGTCGAAGGGTCATGAGGACTCAAAACGTCAACTCTTTTCTTCTCCGCCGATGCTGCCAGACCTGCTGAGTTTTTCCAGGTAATTCTGTTTTTGTTTTGGATTTCCAGCATCCGCAGTTTTTTTGTTTTTATGTAGGAGGAGGTGTTGGAGAGTTTGGCATTCAGTCTGCTAGAGGTTAGTGCGCCAAACAGCAGCAGCAGGTTTAATGACAGTGTTAGGGATGGAGCTGAGAAAACAGAGTGCAGCAAGTTCAGAGGGAGACAGGTTAGAGTGAGTGAGAGGAGCAGAGAAATTGAGACGGCCGATGTCACACTGACAGTTTCCAACGAAAGGATCTAGAGAGGGTAAGAGGTGAGGAGGGGGGGGGTGTTCCAGATGGAGAGAGAATATGGAAAGGGGTGAAAGGGTCTGCTCAGTGAGAGGAAGACCCCTGGCCAACAAAATGGTTAAGATGATGGAAAAAGAGTTCAGCCTCATACCAAACTCAAAATTCACTGAGGTGGGGGTGTAAGGGGGTGATGCTGAGACCTTTGCTGTGGACAGATCATTCAGCATCAGAGAGGGCAGGGTCAGAGGGTATTTGTGATTATACAGCAAGGGGCAAGAAAAGAAAAATGGATGGGTCAGAGGGGAGAGAAGCATAAGAAGGATCCAGGTGGATCCATGAGTTGAAGTTCCTAATCCTTCA
>JANJGN010001169.1:0-180551 GCA_026770705.1 Isurus oxyrinchus
TTCAACAACAACCTCAACATTGAAAAACACCAACAAATTCAACAACAACCTCAACATTGAAAAGCACCAACAAATTCAACAACAACCTCAACATTGAAAAACAACAACAACCTCAACATTGAAAAACACCAACAAATTGAACAACAACCTCAACTTTTGAAAAACAACTACAACCTCAACATTGAAAAACACCAACAAATTCAAAAACACCCTCAACATTGAAAAACAACAACAAACTCAACATTGAAAAACACCAACAAATTCAACAACAACCTCAACATTGAAAAACAACAACAACCTCAACATTGAAAAACACCAACAAATTCAACAACAACCTCAACATTGAAAAGCACCAACAAATTCAACAACAACCTCAACATTGAAAAACAACAACAACCTCAACATTGAAAAACACCAACAAATTCAACAACAACCTCAACATTGAAAAACAACAACAACCTCAACATTGAAAAACACCAACAAATTCAACAACAACCTCAACATTGAAAAACACCGACAAATTCAACAACAACCTCAGCATTGAAAAACAACAACAACCTCAACATTGAAAAACACCAAGAAATTCAACAACAACCTCAACATTGAAAAACAACAACAACCTCAACATTGAAAAACACCAACAAATTCAACAACAACTTCAACATTGAAAAACACCAACAAATTCAACAACAACCTCGAATTTGAAAAACACCAACAAATACAACAACAACCTCAACATTGAAAAACAACAACAACCTAAACATTGAAAAACACCAACAAATTCAACAACAACCTCAACATTGAAAAACAACAACAACCTCAACTTTGAAAAACACCAACAAATTCAACAACAACCTCAACATTGAAACACACCAACAAATTCAACAACAACCTCAGCATTGAAAAACAACAACAACCTCAACATTGAAAAACAACAACAACCTCAACATTGAAAAACAACAACAACCTCAACATTGAATAACACCAACAAATTCAACAACAACCTCAACATTGAAAAACAACAACAACCTCAACATAGAAAAACACCAACAAATTCAACAACAACCTCAACATTGAAAAACAACAACAAACTCAACATTGAGAAACACCAACAAATTCAACAACAACCTCAACATTGAAAAATAACAACAACCTCAACATTGAAAAACACCAACAAATTCAACAATACCCTCAACATTGAAAAACAACAACAACCAAACATTGAAAAACACCAACAAATTCAACAACAACCTCAACATTGAAAAACACCAACAAATTCAACAACAACTTCAACATTGAAAAACAACAACAACCTCAACATTGAAAAACACCAACAAATTCAACAACAACCTCAACATTGAAAAACAACAACAACCTCAACATTGAAAAACACCAACAAATTCAACAACAACCTCAACATTGAAAAACACCAACAAATTCAACAACAACCTCAGCATTGAAAAACAACAACAACCTCAACATTGAAAAAAACCAACAAATTCAACAACAACCTCAACATTGAAAAACAACAACAACCTCAGCATTGAAAAACACCAACAAATTCAACAACAACTTCAACATTGAAAAACAACAACAAATTCAACAACAACCTCGAAATTGAAAAACACCAACAAATTCAACAACAACCTCAACATTGAAAAACAACAACAACCTCAACATTGAAAAACACCAACAAATTCAACAACAACCTCAACATTGAAAAACAACAACAACCTCAACATTGAAAAACACCAACAAATTCAACAGCAACCTCAACATTGAAAAACACCAACAAATTCAACAACAACCTCAACATTGAAAAACAACAACAATCTCAACATTGAAAAACAGCAACAAATTCAACAACAACCTCAACATTGAAAAACAGCAACAACCTCAACATATAAAAACACCAACAAATTCAACAACAACCTCAACATTGAAAAACACCAACGAATTCAACAACTACCTCAACATTGAAAAACACCAACAAATTCAAAAACACCCTCAACATTGAAAAACAACAACAAACTCAACATTGAAAAACACCAACAAATTCAACAACAACCTCAACATTGAAAAACAACAACAACCTCAACATTGAAAAACACCAACAAATTCAACAACAACCTCAACATTGAAAAGCACTAACAAATTCAACAACAACCTCAACATTGAAAAACAACAACAACCTAAACATTGAAAAACACCAACAAATTCAACAACAACCTCAACATTGAAAAACAACAACCTCAACATTGAAAAACACCAACAAATTCAACAACAACCTCAACATTGAAAAACACCAACAAATTCAACAACAACCTCAGCATTGAAAAACAACAACAACCTCAACATTGAAAAACACCAACAAATTCAACAACAACCTCAACATTGAAAAACAACAACAACCTCAACATTGAAAAACACCAACAAATTCAACAACAACTTCAACATTGAAAAACACCAACAAATTCAACAACAACCTCGAATTTGAAAAACACCAACAAATACAACAACAACCTCAACATTGAAAAACAACAACAACCTAAACATTGAAAAACACCAACAAATTCAACAACAACCTCAACATTGAAAAACAACAACAACCTCAACTTTGAAAAACACCAACAAATTCAACAACAACCTCAACATTGAAACACACCAACAAATTCAACAACAACCTCAGCATTGAAAAACAACAACAACCTCAACATTGAAAAACAACAACAACCTCAACATTGAAAAACAACAACAACCTCAACATTGAATAACACCAACAAATTCAACAACAACCTCAACATTGAAAAACAACAACAACCTCAACATAGAAAAACACCAACAAATTCAACAACAACCTCAACATTGAAAAACAACAACAAACTCAACATTGAGAAACACCAACAAATTCAACAACAACCTCAACATTGAAAAACAACAACAACCTCAACATTGAAAAACACCAACAAATTCAACAATACCCTCAACATTGAAAAACAACAACAACCAAACATTGAAAAACACCAACAAATTCAACAACAACCTCAACATTGAAAAACAACAACAACCTCAACATTGAAAAACACCAACAAATTCAACAACAACCTCAACATTGAAAAACACCAACAAATTCAACAACAACCTCAGCATTGAAAAACAACAACAACCTCAACATTGAAAAACACCAACAAATTCAACAACAACCTCAACATTGAAAAACAACAACAACCTCAGCATTGAAAAACACCAACAAATTCAACAACAACTTCAACATTGAAAAACACCAACAAATTCAACAACAACCTCGAAATTGAAAAACACCATCAAATTCAACAACAACCTCAACATTGAAAAACAACAACAATCTCAACATTGAAAAACACCAACAAATTCAACAACAACCTCAACATTGAAAAACAACAACAACCTCAACATTGAAAAACACCAACAAATTCAACAACAACCTCAACATTGAAAAACACCAACAAATTCAACAACAACCTCAACATTGAAAAACAACAACAATCTCAACATTGAAAAACAGCAACAAATTCAACAACAACCTCAACATTGAAAAACAGCAACAAACTCAACATTTAAAAACACCAACAAATTCAACAACAACCTCAACATTGAAAAACACCAACGAATTCAACAACTACCTCAACATTGAAAAACACCAACAAATTCAACAGCAAACTCAACATTGAAAAACACCAACAAATTCAACAACAACCTCAACATTGAAAAACAACAACAACCTCAACATTGAAAAACACCAACAAATTCAACAACAACCTCAACATTGAAAAGCACCAACAAATTCAACAACAACCTCAACATTGAAAAACAACAACAACCTCAACATTGAAAAACACCAACAAATTCAACAACAACCTCAACATTGAAAAACACCAACAAATTCAACAACAACCTCAGCATTGAAAAACAACAACAACCTCAACATTGAAAAACACCAACAAGTTCAACAACAACCTCAACATTGAAAAACAACAACAACCTCAACATTGAAAAACACCAACAAATTCAACAACAACCTCAACATTGAAAAACACCAACAAATTCAACAACAA
The DNA here is from genome assembly GCA_026770705.1 of Isurus oxyrinchus. NCBI lineage: Eukaryota > Metazoa > Chordata > Chondrichthyes > Lamniformes > Lamnidae > Isurus > Isurus oxyrinchus. Next base: position 4,095 of record JANJGN010001169.1, read on the forward strand.
CCTCGAAATTGAAAAACACCAAAAAATGCAACAACAACCTCAACATTGAAAAACAACAACATCCTCAACATTGAAAAACACCAACAAATTCAACAAAACCTGAACATAGAAAAACAACAACAACCTCAACATTGAAAAACACCAACAAATTCAACAACAACCTCAACATTTAAAAACACCAACAAATTCAACAACAACCTCAACATTGAAAAACAACAACAATCTCAACATTGAAAAACACAAACAAATTCAACAACAACCTCAACATTGAAAAACAGCAACAACCTCAACATTGAAAAACACCAACAAATTCAACTACAACCTCAACATTGAAAAACACCAACAAATTCAACAACACCCTCAACATTGAAAAACACCAACAAATTCAACAACAAACTCAACATTGAAAAACACCAACAAATTCAACAACAACCTCAACATTGAAAAACACCAACAAATTCAACAACAACCTCAACATTGAAAAGCACCAACAAATTCAACAACAACCTCAACATTCAAAAACAACAACAACCTCAACATTGAAAAACACCAACAAATTCAACAACAACCTCAACTTTGAAAAACAACTACAACCTCAACATTGAAAAACACCAACAAATTCAACAACAACCTCAACATTGAAAAACAACAACAAACTCAACATTGAAAAACACCAACAAATTCAACAACAACCTCAACATTGAAAAACAACAACAACCTCAACATTGAAAAACACCAACAAATTCAACAACAACCTCAACATTGAAAAGCACCAACAAATTCAACAACAACCTCAACATTGAAAAACAACAACAACCTAAACATTGAAAAACACCAACAAATTCAACAACAACCTCAACATTGAAAAACAACAACAACCTCAACATTGAAACACACCAACAAATTCAACAACAACCTCGAATTTGAAATACACCAACAAATACAACAACAACCTCAACATTGAAAAACAACAACAACCTCAACATTGAAAAACACCAACAAATTCAACAACAACCTCAACATTGAAAAACAACAACAACCTCAACATTGCAAAACACCAGCAAATTCAACAACAACCTCAACATTTAAAAACACCAACAAATTCAACAACAAACTCAACATTTAAAAACGCCAACAAATTCAACAACAACCTCAACATTGAAAAACAACAACCTCAACATTGAAAAACACCAACAAATTCAACAAAAAATTCAACATTGAAAAACACCAACAAATTCAACAACAACCCAAACATTGAAAAACACCAACAAATTCAACAACAACATCAACTTTGAAAAACAACAACAACCTCATCATGGAAAAACACCAACAAATTCAACAACAACCTCAACATTGAAAAACACAAACAAATTCAACAACAACCTCAACATTGAAAAACACCAACAAATTCAACAACAACCTCAACATTGAAAAACACCAACAAACTCAACAACAACCTCAACATTGAAAAACAACAACAACCTCAACATTGAAAAACACGAACAAATTCAACAACAACCTCAACATTGAAAAACACCAACAACCTCAACATTGAAAAACACCAACAAATTCAACTACAACCTCAACATTGAAAAACACCAACAAATTCAACAACAACCTCAACATTGAAAAACACCAACAAATTCAACAACAAACTCAACATTGAAAAACACCAACAAATTCAACAACAACCTCAACATTGAAAAACACCAACAAATTCAACAACAACCTCAACATTGAAAAGCACCAACAAATTCAACAACAACCTCAACATTGAAAAACAACAACAACCTCAACATTGAAAAACACCAACAAATTCAACAACAACCTCAACTTTGAAAAACAACTACAACCTCAACTTTGAAAAACACCAACAAATTCAAAAACAACCTCAACATTGAAAAACAACAACAAACTCAACATTGAAAAACAACAACAAATTCAACAACAACCTCAACATTGAAAAACAACAACAACCTCAACATTGAAAAACACCAACAAATTCAACAACAACCTCAACATTGAAAAGCACCAACAAATTCAACAACAACCTCAACATTGAAAAACAACAACAACCTAAACATTGAAAAACACCAACAAATTCAACAACAACCTCAACATTGAAAAACAACAACAACCTCAACATTGAAAAACACCAACAAATTCAACAACAACCTCAACATTGAAAAACACCAACAAATTCAACAACAACCTCAACATTGAAAAACAACAACAACCTCAACATTGAAAAACACCAACAAATTCAACAACAACCTCAACATTCAAAAACAACAACAACCTCAACATTGAAAAACACCAACAAATTCAACAACAACTTCAACATTGAAAAACACCAACAAATTCAACAACAACCTCGAATTTGAAGTACACCAACAAATACAACAACAACCTCAACATTGAAAAACAACAACAACCTCAACATTGAAAAACACCAACAAATTCAACAACAACCTCAACATTGAAAAACAACAACAACCTCAACATTGCAAAACACCAGCAAATTCAACAACAACCTCAACATTTAAAAACACCAACAAATTCAACAACAAACTCAACATTTAAAAACGCCAACAAATTCAACAACAACCTCAACATTGAAAAACAACAACCTCAACATTGAAAAACACCAACAAATTCAACAAAAAATTCAACATTGAAAAACACCAACAAATTCAACAACAACCCAAACATTGAAAAACACCAACAAATTCAACAACAACATCAACTTTGAAAAACAACAACAACCTCATCATGGAAAAACACCAACAAATTCAACAACAACCTCAACATTGAAAAACACAAACAAATTCAACAACAACCTCAACATTGAAAAACACCAACAAATTCAACAACAACCTCAACATTGAAAAACACCAACAAACTCAACAACAACCTCAACATTGAAAAACAACAACAACCTCAACATTGAATAACACGAACAAATTCAACAACAACCTCAACATTGAAAAACACCAACAAATTCAACAGCAACCTCAACATTGAAAAACAACAACAACCTCAACATTGAAAAACACCAACAAATTCAACAACAACCTCAACATTGAAAAACAACAACAACCTCAACATTGAAAAACACCAACAAATTCAACAACAACCTCAACATTGAAAAACAACAACAAACTCAACATTGAAAAACACCAACAAATTCAACAACAACGTCAACATTGAAAAACAACAACAACCTCAACATTGAAAAACACCAACAAATTCAACAACAACTTCAACATTGAAAAACACCAACAAATTCAACAACAACCTCAACATTGAAAAACAACAACAACCTCATCATTGAAAAACAACAACAACCTCAACATTGAAAAACAACAACAACCTCAACATTGAATAACACCAACAAATTCAACAACAACCTCAACATTGAAAAACAACAACAACCTCAACATAGAAAAACACCAACAAATTCAAGAACAACCTCAACATGGAAAAACAACAACAACCTCAACATTGAAAAACACCAACAAATTCAACAACAACCTCAACATTGAAAAACAACAACAACCTCAACATTGAAAAACACCAACAAATTCAACAACCTCAACATTGAAAAACACCAAGAAATTCAACAACAACCTCAACATTGAAAAACAACAACAATCTCAACATTGAAAAACAGCAACAAATTCAACAACAACCTCAACATTGAAAAACAGCAACAACCTCAACATTGAAAAACACCAACAAATTCAACAACAACCTCAACATTGAAAAACACCAACAAATTCAACAACAACCTCAACATTGAAAAACACCAACAAATTCAACAACAAACTCAACATTGAAAAACACCAACAAATTCAACAACAACCTCAACATTGAAAAACAACAACAACCTCAACATTGAAAAACACCAACGAATTCAACAACAACCTCAACATTGAAAAGAACCAACAAATTCAACAACAACCTCAACATTGAAAAACAACAACAACCTCAACATTGAAAAACACCAACAAATTCAACAACAACCTCAACATTGAAAAACACCAACAAATTCAACAACAACATCAGCAATGAAAAACAACAACAACCTCAACATTGAAAAACACCAACAAATTCAACAACAACCTCAACATTGAAAAACAACAACAACCTCAACATTGAAAAACACCAACAAATTCAACAACAACCTCAACATTGCAAAACACCAACAAATTCAACAACAACCTCGAAATTGAAAAACACCAAAAAATGCAACAACAACCTCAACATTGAAAAACAACAACAACCTCAACATTGAAAAACACCAACAAATTCAACAAAACCTGAACATAGAAAAACAACAACAACCTCAACATTGAAAAACACCAACAAATTCAACAACAACCTCAACATTTAAAAACACCAACAAATTCAACAACAACCTCAACATTGAAAAACAACAACAATCTCAACATTGAAAAACACCAACAAATTCAACAACAACCTCAACATTGAAAAACAGCAACAACCTCAACATTGAAAAACACCAACAAATTCAACTACAACCTCAACATTGAAAAACACCAACAAATTCAACAACAACCTCAACATTGAAAAACACCAACAAATTCAACAACAAACTCAACATTGAAAAACACCAACAAATTCAACAACAACCTCAACATTGAAAAACACCAACAAATTCAACAACAACCTCAACATTGAAAAGCACCAACAAATTCAACAACAACCTCAACATTGAAAAACAACAACAACCTCAACATTGAAAAACACCAACAAATTGAACAACAACCTCAACTTTGAAAAACAACTACAACCTCAACATTGAAAAACACCAACAAATTCAAAAACACCCTCAACATTGAAAAACAACAACAAACTCAACATTGAAAAACACCAACAAATTCAACAACAACCTCAACATTGAAAAACAACAACAACCTCAACATTGAAAAACACCAACAAATTCAACAACAACCTCAACATTGAAAAGCACCAACAAATTCAACAACAACCTCAACATTGAAAAACAACAACAACCTCAACATTGAAAAACACCAACAAATTCAACAACAACCTCAACATTGAAAAACAACAACAACCTCAACATTGAAAAACACCAACAAATTCAACAACAACCTCAACATTGAAAAACACCGACAAATTCAACAACAACCTCAGCATTGAAAAACAACAACAACCTCAACATTGAAAAACACCAAGAAATTCAACAACAACCTCAACATTGAAAAACAACAACAACCTCAACATTGAAAAACACCAACAAATTCAACAACAACTTCAACATTGAAAAACACCAACAAATTCAACAACAACCTCGAATTTGAAAAACACCAACAAATACAACAACAACCTCAACATTGAAAAACAACAACAACCTAAACATTGAAAAACACCAACAAATTCAACAACAACCTCAACATTGAAAAACAACAACAACCTCAACTTTGAAAAACACCAACAAATTCAACAACAACCTCAACATTGAAACACACCAACAAATTCAACAACAACCTCAGCATTGAAAAACAACAACAACCTCAACATTGAAAAACAACAACAACCTCAACATTGAAAAACAACAACAACCTCAACATTGAATAACACCAACAAATTCAACAACAACCTCAACATTGAAAAACAACAACAACCTCAACATAGAAAAACACCAACAAATTCAACAACAACCTCAACATTGAAAAACAACAACAAACTCAACATTGAGAAACACCAACAAATTCAACAACAACCTCAACATTGAAAAATAACAACAACCTCAACATTGAAAAACACCAACAAATTCAACAATACCCTCAACATTGAAAAACAACAACAACCAAACATTGAAAAACACCAACAAATTCAACAACAACCTCAACATTGAAAAACACCAACAAATTCAACAACAACTTCAACATTGAAAAACAACAACAACCTCAACATTGAAAAACACCAACAAATTCAACAACAACCTCAACATTGAAAAACAACAACAACCTCAACATTGAAAAACACCAACAAATTCAACAACAACCTCAACATTGAAAAACACCAACAAATTCAACAACAACCTCAGCATTGAAAAACAACAACAACCTCAACATTGAAAAAAACCAACAAATTCAACAACAACCTCAACATTGAAAAACAACAACAACCTCAGCATTGAAAAACACCAACAAATTCAACAACAACTTCAACATTGAAAAACAACAACAAATTCAACAACAACCTCGAAATTGAAAAACACCAACAAATTCAACAACAACCTCAACATTGAAAAACAACAACAACCTCAACATTGAAAAACACCAACAAATTCAACAACAACCTCAACATTGAAAAACAACAACAACCTCAACATTGAAAAACACCAACAAATTCAACAGCAACCTCAACATTGAAAAACACCAACAAATTCAACAACAACCTCAACATTGAAAAACAACAACAATCTCAACATTGAAAAACAGCAACAAATTCAACAACAACCTCAACATTGAAAAACAGCAACAACCTCAACATATAAAAACACCAACAAATTCAACAACAACCTCAACATTGAAAAACACCAACGAATTCAACAACTACCTCAACATTGAAAAACACCAACAAATTCAAAAACACCCTCAACATTGAAAAACAACAACAAACTCAACATTGAAAAACACCAACAAATTCAACAACAACCTCAACATTGAAAAACAACAACAACCTCAACATTGAAAAACACCAACAAATTCAACAACAACCTCAACATTGAAAAGCACTAACAAATTCAACAACAACCTCAACATTGAAAAACAACAACAACCTAAACATTGAAAAACACCAACAAATTCAACAACAACCTCAACATTGAAAAACAACAACCTCAACATTGAAAAACACCAACAAATTCAACAACAACCTCAACATTGAAAAACACCAACAAATTCAACAACAACCTCAGCATTGAAAAACAACAACAACCTCAACATTGAAAAACACCAACAAATTCAACAACAACCTCAACATTGAAAAACAACAACAACCTCAACATTGAAAAACACCAACAAATTCAACAACAACTTCAACATTGAAAAACACCAACAAATTCAACAACAACCTCGAATTTGAAAAACACCAACAAATACAACAACAACCTCAACATTGAAAAACAACAACAACCTAAACATTGAAAAACACCAACAAATTCAACAACAACCTCAACATTGAAAAACAACAACAACCTCAACTTTGAAAAACACCAACAAATTCAACAACAACCTCAACATTGAAACACACCAACAAATTCAACAACAACCTCAGCATTGAAAAACAACAACAACCTCAACATTGAAAAACAACAACAACCTCAACATTGAAAAACAACAACAACCTCAACATTGAATAACACCAACAAATTCAACAACAACCTCAACATTGAAAAACAACAACAACCTCAACATAGAAAAACACCAACAAATTCAACAACAACCTCAACATTGAAAAACAACAACAAACTCAACATTGAGAAACACCAACAAATTCAACAACAACCTCAACATTGAAAAACAACAACAACCTCAACATTGAAAAACACCAACAAATTCAACAATACCCTCAACATTGAAAAACAACAACAACCAAACATTGAAAAACACCAACAAATTCAACAACAACCTCAACATTGAAAAACAACAACAACCTCAACATTGAAAAACACCAACAAATTCAACAACAACCTCAACATTGAAAAACACCAACAAATTCAACAACAACCTCAGCATTGAAAAACAACAACAACCTCAACATTGAAAAACACCAACAAATTCAACAACAACCTCAACATTGAAAAACAACAACAACCTCAGCATTGAAAAACACCAACAAATTCAACAACAACTTCAACATTGAAAAACACCAACAAATTCAACAACAACCTCGAAATTGAAAAACACCATCAAATTCAACAACAACCTCAACATTGAAAAACAACAACAATCTCAACATTGAAAAACACCAACAAATTCAACAACAACCTCAACATTGAAAAACAACAACAACCTCAACATTGAAAAACACCAACAAATTCAACAACAACCTCAACATTGAAAAACACCAACAAATTCAACAACAACCTCAACATTGAAAAACAACAACAATCTCAACATTGAAAAACAGCAACAAATTCAACAACAACCTCAACATTGAAAAACAGCAACAAACTCAACATTTAAAAACACCAACAAATTCAACAACAACCTCAACATTGAAAAACACCAACGAATTCAACAACTACCTCAACATTGAAAAACACCAACAAATTCAACAGCAAACTCAACATTGAAAAACACCAACAAATTCAACAACAACCTCAACATTGAAAAACAACAACAACCTCAACATTGAAAAACACCAACAAATTCAACAACAACCTCAACATTGAAAAGCACCAACAAATTCAACAACAACCTCAACATTGAAAAACAACAACAACCTCAACATTGAAAAACACCAACAAATTCAACAACAACCTCAACATTGAAAAACACCAACAAATTCAACAACAACCTCAGCATTGAAAAACAACAACAACCTCAACATTGAAAAACACCAACAAGTTCAACAACAACCTCAACATTGAAAAACAACAACAACCTCAACATTGAAAAACACCAACAAATTCAACAACAACCTCAACATTGAAAAACACCAACAAATTCAACAACAACCTCGAAATTGAAAAACACCAAAAAATGCAACAACAACCTCAACATTGAAAAACAACAACATCCTCAACATTGAAAAACACCAACAAATTCAACAAAACCTGAACATAGAAAAACAACAACAACCTCAACATTGAAAAACACCAACAAATTCAACAACAACCTCAACATTTAAAAACACCAACAAATTCAACAACAACCTCAACATTGAAAAACAACAACAATCTCAACATTGAAAAACACAAACAAATTCAACAACAACCTCAACATTGAAAAACAGCAACAACCTCAACATTGAAAAACACCAACAAATTCAACTACAACCTCAACATTGAAAAACACCAACAAATTCAACAACACCCTCAACATTGAAAAACACCAACAAATTCAACAACAAACTCAACATTGAAAAACACCAACAAATTCAACAACAACCTCAACATTGAAAAACACCAACAAATTCAACAACAACCTCAACATTGAAAAGCACCAACAAATTCAACAACAACCTCAACATTCAAAAACAACAACAACCTCAACATTGAAAAACACCAACAAATTCAACAACAACCTCAACTTTGAAAAACAACTACAACCTCAACATTGAAAAACACCAACAAATTCAACAACAACCTCAACATTGAAAAACAACAACAAACTCAACATTGAAAAACACCAACAAATTCAACAACAACCTCAACATTGAAAAACAACAACAACCTCAACATTGAAAAACACCAACAAATTCAACAACAACCTCAACATTGAAAAGCACCAACAAATTCAACAACAACCTCAACATTGAAAAACAACAACAACCTAAACATTGAAAAACACCAACAAATTCAACAACAACCTCAACATTGAAAAACAACAACAACCTCAACATTGAAACACACCAACAAATTCAACAACAACCTCAACATTGAAAAACACCAACAAATTCAACAACAACCTCAACATTGAAAAACAACAACAACCTCAACATTGAAAAACACCAACAAATTCAACAACAACCTCAACATTGAAAAACAACAACAACCTCAACATTGCAAAACACCAGCAAATTCAACAACAACCTCAACATTTAAAAACACCAACAAATTCAACAACAACCTCAACATTTAAAAACGCCAACAAATTCAACAACAACCTCAACATTGAAAAACAACAACCTCAACATTGAAAAACACCAACAAATTCAACAAAAAATTCAACATTGAAAAACACAAACAAATTCAACAACAACCTCAACATTGAAAAACAACAACAACCTCAACATTGAAAAACACCAACAAATTCAACAACAACCTCAACATTGAAAAACAACAACAACCTCAACATTGAAAAACACCAACAAATTCAACAACAACCTCAACATTGAAAAACACCAACAAATTCAGCAACAACCTCAACATTGAAAAACAACAACAATCTCAACATTGAAAAACAGCAACAAATTCAACAACAACCTCAACATTGAAAAACAGCAACAACCTCAACATTGAAAAACACCAACAAATTCAACAACAACCTCAACATTGAAAAACAACAACAAATTCAACAAAAACCTCAACATTGAAAAACACCAACAAATTCAACAGCAACCTCAACATTGAAAAACAAAAACAACCTCAACATTGAAAAACACCAACAAATTCAACAACCTCAACATTGAAAAACAACAACAAACTCAACATTGAAAAACAGCAACAAATTCAGCAACAACCTCAACATTGAAAAACAACAACAACCTCAACATTGAAAAACACCAACAAATTCAACAACAAACTCAACATTGAAAAACACCAACAAATTCAACAACAACCTCAACATTGAAAAACACCAACAAATTCAACAACAACCTCAACATTGAAAAGCACCAACAAATTCAACAACAAACTCAACATTGAAAAACACCAACAAATTCAACAACAACCTCAACATTTAAAAACACCAACAAATTCAACAACAACCTCAACATTGAAAAACAACAACAATCTCAACATTGAAAAACACCAACAAATTCAACAACAACCTCAACATTGAAAAACAGCAAAAACCTCAAGATTGAAAAACACCAACAAATTCAACTACAACCTCAACATTGAAAAACACCAACAAATTCAACAACAACCTCAACATTGAAAAAAACCAACAAATTCAACAACAAACTCAACATTGAAAAACACCAACAAATTCAACAACAACCTCAACATTGAAAAACACCAACAAATTCAACAACAACCTCAACATTGAAAAGCACCAACAAATTCAATAACAACCTCAACATTGAAAAACAACAACAACATCAACATTGAAAAACACCAACAAATTCAACAACAACCTCAACTTTGAAAAACAACTACAACCTCAACATTGAAAAACACCAACAAATTCAAAAACAACCTCAACATTGAAAAACAACAACAAACTCAAAATTGAAAAACACCAACAAATTCAACAACAACCTCAACATTGAAAAACAACAACAACCTCAACATTGAAAAACACCAACAAATTCAACAACAACCTCAACATTGAAAAGCACCAACAAATTCAACAACAACCTCAACATTGAAAAACAACAACAGCCTAAACATTGAAAAACACCAACAAATTCAACAACAACCTCAACATTGAAAAACAACAACAACCTCAACATTGAAAAACACCAACAAATTCAACAACAACCTCAACATTGAAAAACACCAACAAATTCAACAACAACCTCAACATTGAAAAACAACAACAACCTCAACATTGAAAAACACCAACAAATTCAACAACAACCTCAACATTGAAAAACAACAACAACCTCAACATTGAAAAACACCAACAAATTCAACAACAACTTCAACATTTGAAAAACACCAACAAATTCAACAACAACCTCGAATTTGAAAAACACCAACAAATACAACAACAACCTCAGCATTCAAAAACAACAACAACCTCAACATTGAAAAACACCAACAAATTCAACAACAACCTCAACATTGAAAAACAACAACAACCTCAACATTGCAAAACACCAGCAAATTCAACAACAACCTCAACATTTAAAAACACCAACAAATTCAACAACAACCTCAACATTTAAAAACGCCAACAAATTCAACAACAACCTCAACATTGAAAAACAACAACCTCAACATTGAAAAACACCAACAAATTCAACATAAAATTCAACATTGAAAAACACCATCAAATTCAACAACAACCTCAACATTGAAAAACAACAACCTCAACATTGAAAAACACCAACAAATTCAACAAAAAATTCAACATTGAAAAACACCATCAAATTCAACAACAACCCAAACATTGAAAAACACCAACAAATTCAACAACAACATCAACTTTGAAAAACAACAACAACCTCATCATGGAAAAACACCAACAAATTCAAGAACAACCTCAACATTGAAAAACAACAACATCCTCAAAATTGAAAAACACCAACAAATTCAACAACAACCCCAACATTTAAAAACAACAACAACCTCAACATTGAAAAACACAAACAAATTCAACAACAACCTCAACATTGAAAAACACCAACAAATTCAACAACAACCTCAACATTGAAAAACACCAACAAACTGAAAAACAACCTCAACATTGAAAAACAACAACAACCTCAACATTGAAAAACACGAACAAATTCAACAACAACCTCAACATTGAAAAACACCAACAAATTCAACAGCAACCTCAACATTGAAAAACAACAACAACCTCAACATTGAAAAACACCAACAAATTCAACAACAACCTCAACATTGAAAAACAACAACAACCTCAACATTGAAAAACACCAACAAATGCAACAACAACCTCAACATTGAAAAACAACAACAAACTCAACATTGAAAAACACCAACAAATTCAACAACAACCTCAACATTGAAAAACACCAACAAATTCAACAACAACCTCAACATTGAAAAACAACAACAACCTCAACATTGAAAAACACCAACAAATTCAACAACAACTTCAAAATTGAAAAACACCAACAAATTCAACAACAACCTCAGCATTGAAAAACAACAACAACCTCAACATTGAAAAAAACCCACAAATTCAACAACAACCTCAACATTGAAAAACAACAACAACCTCAACATTGAAAAACACCAACAAATTCAACAACAACCTCAACATTGAAAAACACCAACAAATTCAACAACAACCTCAGCATTGAAAAACAACAACAACCTCAACATTGAGAAACACCAACAAATTCAACAACAACCTCAACATTGAAAAACAACAACAACCTCAACATTGAAAAACACCAACAAATTCAACAAAAACTTCAACATTGAAAAACAACAACAACCTGAACATTGAAAAACACCAACAAATTCAACAACAACCTCAACATTGAAAAACAACAACAACCTCAACATTGAAAAACACCAACAAATTCAACAACAACCTCAACATTGAAAAACACCAACAAATTCAACAACAACCTCAGCATTGAAAAACAACAACAACCTCAACATTGAAAAACACCAACAAATTCAACAACAACCTCAACATTGAAAAACAACAACAACCTCAACATTGAAAAACACCAACAAATTCAACAACAACTTCAACATTGAAAAACACCAACAAATTCAACAACAACCTCGAAATTGAAAAACACCAACAAATACAACAACAACCTCAACATTGAAAAACAACAACAACCTCAACATTGAAAAACACCAACAAATTCAACAACAACCTCAACATTGAAAAACAACAACAACCTCAACATTGAAAAACACCAACAAATTCAACAACAACCTCAACATTGAAAAACACCAACAAATTCAACAACAACCTCAGCATTGAAAAACAACAACAACCTCAACATTGAAAAAAACCAACAAATTCAACAAAAACTTCAACATTGAAAAACACCAACAAATTCAACAACAACCTCGAAATTGAAAAACACCAACAAATTCAACAACAACTTCAACATTGAAAAACACCAACAAATTCAACAACAACCTCGACATTGAAAAACACCATCAAATTCAACAACAACCTCAACATTGAAAAACACCAACAAACTCAAAATTGAAAAAACACCAACAAATTCAACAACAACCTCAACATTTAAAAACAGCAACAACCTCAACATTGAAAAACACCAACAAATTCAACAACAACCTCAACATTGAAAAACACCAACAAACTCAACAACAACCTCAACATTGAAAAACAACAACAACCTCAACATTGAAAATCACCAACAAATTCAACAACAACCTCAACATTGAAAAACACCAACAAATTCAAGAACAAACTCAAGATTGAAAAACACCAACAAATTCAACAACCTCAACATTGAAAAACAACAACAACCTCAACATTGAAAAACACCAACAAATTCAACAACAACCTCAACGTTGAAAAACACCAACAAATTCAACAACAACCTCAACATTGAAAAACAACAACAACCTCAACTTTGAATAACACCAACATATTCAACAACAACCTCAACATTGAAAAACAACAACAACCTCAACATTGCAAAACACCAGCAAATTCAACAACAACCTCAACATTTAAAAACACCAACAAATTCAACAACAACCTCAACATTTAAAAACGCCAACAAATTCAACAACAACCTCAACATTGAAAAACAACAACCTCAATATTGAAAAACACCAACAAATTCAACAAAAAATTCAACATTGAAAAACACCATCAAATTCAACAACAACCTCAACATTGAAAAACAACAACCTCAACATTGAAAAACACCAACAAATTCAACAAAAAATTCAACATTGAAAAACACCATCAAATTCAACAACAACCCAAACATTGAAAAACACCAACAAATTCAACAACAACATCAACTTTGAAAAACAACAACAACCTCATCATGGAAAAACACCAACAAATTCAAGAACAACCTCAACATTGAAAAACAACAACATCCTCAAAATTGAAAAACACCAACAAATTCAACAACAACCCCAACATTTAAAAACAACAACAACCTCAACATTGAAAAACACAAACAAATTCAACAACAACCTCAACATTGAAAAACACCAACAAATTCAACAACAACCTCAACATTGAAAAACACCAACAAACTGAAAAACAACCTCAACATTGAAAAACAACAACAACCTCAACATTGAAAAACACGAACAAATTCAACAACAACCTCAACATTGAAAAACACCAACAAATTCAACAGCAACCTCAACATTGAAAAACAACAACAACCTCAACATTGAAAAACACCAACAAATTCAACAACAACCTCAACATTGAAAAACAACAACAACCTCAACATTGAAAAACACCAACAAATTCAACAACAACCTCAACATTGAAAAACAACAACAAACTCAACATTGAAAAACACCAACAAATTCAACAACAACCTCAACATTGAAAAACACCAACAAATTCAACAACCTCAACATTGAAAAACAACAACAACCTCAACATTGAAAAACACCAACAAATTCAACAACAACTTCAAAATTGAAAAACACCAACAAATTCAACAACAACCTCAGCATTGAAAAACAACAACAACCTCAACATTGAAAAAAACCCACAAATTCAACAACAACCTCAACATTGAAAAACAACAACAACCTCAACATTGAAAAACACCAACAAATTCAACAACAACCTCAACATTGAAAAACACCAACAAATTCAACAACAACCTCAGCATTGAAAAACAACAACAACCTCAACATTGAGAAACACCAACAAATTCAACAACAACCTCAACATTGAAAAACAACAACAACCTCAACATTGAAAAACACCAACAAATTCAACAAAAAGTTCAACATTGAAAAACAACAACAACCTGAACATTGAAAAACACCAACAAATTCAACAACAACCTCAACATTGAAAAACAACAACAACCTCAACATTGAAAAACACCAACAAATTCAACAACAACCTCAACATTGATAAACACCAACAAATTCAACAACAACCTCAGCATTGAAAAACAACAACAACCTCAACATTGAAAAACACCAACAAATTCAACAACAACCTCAACATTGAAAAACAACAACAACCTCAACATTGAAAAACACCAACAAATTCAACAACAACTTCAACATTGAAAAACACCAACAAATTCAACAACAACCTCGAAATTGAAAAACACCAACAAATACAACAACAACCTCAACATTGAAAAACAACAACAACCTCAACATTGAAAAACACCAACAAATTCAACAACAACCTCAACAATGAAAAACAACAACAACCTCAACATTGAAAAACACCAACAAATTCAACAACAACCTCAACATTGAAAAACACCAACAAATTCAACAACAACCTCAGCATTGAAAAACAACAACAACCTCAACATTGAAAAAAACCAACAAATTCAACAAAAACTTCAACATTGAAAAACACCAACAAATTCAACAACAACCTCGAAATTGAAAAACACCAACAAATTCAACAACAACTTCAACATTGAAAAACACCAACAAATTCAACAACAACCTCGACATTGAAAAACACCATCAAATTCAACAACAACCTCAACATTGAAAAACACCAACAAACTCAAAATTGAAAAAACACCAACAAATTCAACAACAACCTCAACATTTAAAAACAGCAACAACCTCAACATTGAAAAACACCAACAAATTCAACAACAACCTCAACATTGAAAAACACCAACAAACTCAACAACAACCTCAACATTGAAAAACAACAACAACCTCAACATTGAAAAACACCAACAAATTCAACAACAACCTCAACATTGAAAAACACCAACAAATTCAAGAACAAACTCAAGATTGAAAAACACCAACAAATTCAACAACCTCAACATTGAAAAACAACAACAACCTCAACATTGAAAAACACCAACAAATTCAACAACAACCTCAACGTTGAAAAACACCAACAAATTCAACAACAACCTCAACATTGAAAAACAACAACAACCTCAACTTTGAATAACACCAACAAATTCAACAACAACCTCAACATTGAAAAACAACAACAACGTCAACATAGAAAAACACCAACAAATTCAACAACAACCTCAACTTTGAAAAACAACAACATACTCAACATTGAGAAACACCAACAAATTCAACAACAACCTCAACATTGAAAAACAACAACAACCTCAACATTGAAAAACACCAACAAATTCAACAATAACCTCAAAATTGAAAAACAACAACAACCTCAACATTGAAAAACACCAACAAATTCAACAACAACCTCAACATTGAAAAACACCAACAAATTCAACAACAACCTCAACATTGAAAAACAACAACAACCTCAACATTGAATAACACCAACAAATTCAACAACAACCTCAACATTGAAAAACAACAACAACCTCAACATTGAAAAACACCAACAAATTCAACAACAACCTCAACATTGAAAAACACCAACAAATTCAACAACAACCTCAGCATTGAAAAACAACAACAACCTCAACATTGAAAAACACCAACAAATTCAACAACAACCTCAACATTGAAAAACAACAACAACCTCAACATTGAAAAACACCAACAAATTCAACAACAACTTCAACATTGAAAAACACCAACAAATTCAACAACAACCACAACATTGAAAAACACCAACAAATTCAACAACAACCTCAACATTGAAAAACAACAACAACCTCAACATTGAAAAACACCAACAAATTCAACAACAACCTCAACATTGAAAAACAACAACAAACTCAACATTGAAAAACACCAACAAATTCAACAACAACCTCAACATTGAAAAACAACAACAACCTCAACATTGAAAAACACCAACAAATTCAACAACAACTTCAAAATTGAAAAACACCAACAAATTCAACAACTACCTCAGCATTGAAAAACAACAACAACCTCAACATTGAAAAACACCCACAAATTCAACAACAACCTCAACATTGAAAAACAACAACAACCTCAACATTGAAAAACACCAACAAATTCAACAACAACCTCAACATTGAAAAACACCAACAAATTCAACAACAACCTCAGCATTGAAAAACAACAACAACCTCAAAATTGAGAAACACCAACAAATTCAACAACAACCTCAACATTGAAAAATAACAACAACCTCAACATTGAAAAACACCAACAAAATCAACAAAAACTTCAACATTGAAAAACAACAACAACCTGACCATTGAAAAACACCAACAAATTCAACAACAACCTCAACATTGAAAAACAACAACAACCTCAACATTGAAAAACACCAACAAATTCAACAACAACCTCAACATTGAAAAACACCAACAAATTCAACAACAAGCTCAGCATTGAAAAACAACAACAACCTCAACATTGAAAAACACCAACAAATTCAACAACAACCTCAACATTGAAAAACAACAACAACCTCAACATTGAAAAACACCAACAAATTCAACAACAACTTCAACATTGAAAAACACCAACAAATTCAACAACAACCTCGAAATTGAAAAACACCAACAAATACAACAACAACCTCAACATTGAAAAACAACAACAACCTCAACATTGAAAAACACCAACAAATTCAACAACAACCTCAACATTGAAAAACAACAACAACCTCAACATTGAAAAACACCAACAAATTCAACAACAACCTCAACATTGAAAAACACCAACAAATTCAACAACAACCTCAGCATTGAAAAACAACAACAACCTCAACATTGAAAAAAACCAACAAATTCAACAAAAACTTCAACATTGAAAAACACCAACAAATTCAACAACAACCTCGAAATTGAAAAACACCAACAAATTCAACAACAACTTCAACATTGAAAAACACCAACAAATTCAACAACAACCTCGACATTGAAAAACACTTTCAAATTCAACAACAACCTCAACATTGAAAAACACCAACAAACTCAAAATTGAAAAAACACCAACAAATTCAACAACAACCTCAACATTTAAAAACAGCAACAACCTCAACATTGAAAAACACCAACAAATTCAACAACAACCTCAACATTGAAAAACACCAACAAATTCAACAACAACCTCAACATTGAAAAACAACAACAACCTCAACATTGAATAACACCAACAAATTCAACAACAACCTCAACATTGAAAAACAACAACAACCTCAACATTGAAAAACACCAACAAATTCAACAACAACCTCAACATTGAAAAACACCAACAAATTCAACAACAACCTCAGCATTGAAAAACAACAACAACCTCAACATTGAAAAACACCAACAAATTCAACAACAACCTCAACATTGAAAAACAACAACAACCTCAACATTGAAAAACACCAACAAATTCAACAACAACTTCAACATTGAAAAACACCAACAAATTCAACAACAACCTCAACATTGAAAAACACCAACAAATTCAACAACAACCTCAACATTGAAAAACAACAACAACCTCAACATTGAAAAACACCAACAAATTCAACAACAACCTCAACATTGAAAAAGAACAACAAACTCAACATTGAAAAACACCAACAAATTCAACAACAACCTCAACATTGAAAAACACCAACAAATTCAACAACAACCTCAACATTGAAAAACAACAACAACCTCAACATTGAAAAACACCAACAAATTCAACAACAACTTCAAAATTGAAAAACACCAACAAATTCAACAACTACCTCAGCATTGAAAAACAACAACAACCTCAACATTGAAAAACACCCACAAATTCAACAACAACCTCAACATTGAAAAACAACAACAACCTCAACATTGAAAAACACCAACAAATTCAACAACAACCTCAACATTGAAAAACACCAACAAATTCAACAACAACCTCAGCATTGAAAAACAACAACAACCTCAACATTGAGAAACACCAACAAATTCAACAACAACCTCAACATTGAAAAATAACAACAACCTCAACATTGAAAAACACCAACAAATTCAACAAAAACTTCAACATTGAAAAACAACAACAACCTGAACATTGAAAAACACCAACAAATTCAACAACAACCTCAACATTGAAAAACAACAACAACCTCAACATTGAAAAACACCAACAAATTCAACAACAACCTCAACATTGAAAAACACCAACAAATTCAACAACAAGCTCAGCATTGAAAAACAACAACAACCTCAACATTGAAAAACACCAACAAATTCAACAACAACCTCAACATTGAAAAACAACAACAACCTCAACATTGAAAAACACCAACAAATTCAACAACAACTTCAACATTGAAAAACACCAACAAATTCAACAACAACCTCGAAATTGAAAAACACCAACAAATACAACAACAACCTCAACATTGAAAAACAACAACAACCTCAATATTGAAAAACACCAACAAATTCAACAACAACCTCAACATTGAAAAACAACAACAACCTCAACATTGAAAAACACCAACAAATTCAACAACAACCTCAACATTGAAAAACACCAACAAATTCAACAACAACCTCAGCATTGAAAAACAACAACAACCTCAACATTGAAAAAAACCAACAAATTCAACAAAAACTTCAACATTGAAAAACACCAACAAATTCAACAACAACCTCGAAATTGAAAAACACCAACAAATTCAACAACAACTTCAACATTGAAAAACACCAACAAATTCAACAACAACCTCGACATTGAAAAACACTTTCAAATTCAACAACAACCTCAACATTGAAAAACACCAACAAACTCAAAATTGAAAAAACACCAACAAATTCAACAACAACCTCAACATTTAAAAACAGCAACAACCTCAACATTGAAAAACACCAACAAATTCAACAACAACCTCAACATTGAAAAACACCAACAAACTCAACAACAACCTCAACATTGAAAAACAACAACAACCTCAACATTGAAAAACACCAACAAATTCAACAACAACCTCAACATTGAAAAACACCAACAAATTCAAGAACAAACTCAAGATTGAAAAACACCAACAAATTCAACAACCTCAACATTGAAAAACAACAACAACCTCAACATTGAAAAACACCAACAAATTCAACAACAACCTCAACGTTGAAAAACACCAACAAATTCAACAACAACCTCAACATTGAAAAACAACAACAACCTCAACATTGAATAACACCAACAAATTCAACAACAACCTCAACATTGAAAAACAACAACAACCTCAACATAGAAAAACACCAACAAATTCAACAACCTCAACTTTGAAAAACAACAACAAACTCAACATTGAGAAACACCAACAAATTCAACAACAACCTCAACATTGAAAAACAACAACAACCTCAACATTGAAAAACACCAACAAATTCAACAATAACCTCAAAATTGAAAAACAACAACAACCTCAACATTGAAAAACACCAACAAATTCAACAACAACCTCAACATTGAAAAACACCAACAAATTCAACAACAACCTCAACATTGAAAAACAACAACAACCTCAACATTGAAAAACACCAACAAATTCAACAACAACCTCAACATTTAAAAACAACAACAACCTCAACATTGAAAAACACCAACAAATTCAACAACAACCTCAACATTGAAAAACACCAACAAATTCAACAACAACCTCAGCATTGAAAAACAACAACAACCTCAACATTGAAAAACACCAACAAATTCAACAACAACCTCAACATTGAAAAACAACAACAACCTCAACATTGAAAAACACCAACAAATTCAACAACAACTTCAACATTGAAAAACACCAACAAATTCAACAACAACCTCTAAATTGAAAAACACCAACAAATTCAACAACAAGCTCAACATTGAAAAACAACAACAACCTCAACATTGAAAAACACCAACAAATTCAACAACAACCTCAACATTGAAAAACAACAACAACCTCAACATTGAAAAACACCAACAAATTCAACAACAACCTCAACATTTAAAAACACCAACAAATTCAACAACAACCTCAACATTGAAAAACAACAACAATCTCAACATTGAAAAACACCAACAAATTCAACAACAACCTCAACATTGAAAAGCACCAACAAATTCAACAACAACCTCAACATTGAAAAACACCAACAAATTCAACAACAAACTCAACATTGAAAAACACCAACAAATTCAACAACAAGCTCAACATTGAAAAACAACAACAACCTCAACATTGAAAAACACCAACAAATTCAACAACAACCTCAACATTGAAAAACAACAACAACCTCAACATTGAAAAACACCAACAAATTCAACAACAACCTCAACATTTAAAAACACCAACAAATTCAACAACAACCTCAACATTGAAAAACAACAACAATCTCAACATTGAAAAACAGCAACAAATTCAACAACAACCTCAACATTGAAAAACAGCAACAAACTCAACATTGAAAAACACCAACAAATTCAACAACAACCTCAACATTGAAAAACACCAACAAATTCAACAACAACATCAACATTGAAAAACACCAACAAATTCAACAACAAACTCAACATTGAAAAACACCAACAAATTCAACAACAACCTCAACATTGAAAAACACCAACAAATTCAACAACAACCACAACATTGATAAACAACAAAAAGCTCAACATTTAAAAACACCAACAAATTCAACAACAACCTCAACATTTAAAAACGCCAACAAATTCAACAACAACCTCAACATTGAAAAACAACAACCTCAACATTGAAAAACACCAACAAATTCAACAAAAAATTCAACATTGAAAAACCTCAACAAATTCAACAACAACCCCGACATTGAAAAACACCAACAAATTCAACAACAACCTCAACTTTGAAAAACAACAACAACCTCATCATGGAAAAACACCAACAAATTCAACAACAACCTCAACATTGAAAAACAACAACATCCTCAAAATTGAAAAACACCAACAAATTCAACAACAACCCCAACATTTAATAACAACAACAACCTCAACATTGAAAAACACAAACAAATTCAACAACAACCTCAACATTGAAAAACACGAACAAATTCAACAACAACCTCAACATTGAAAAACACCAACAAACTCAACAACAACCTCAACATTGAAAAACAACAACAACCTCAACATTGAAAAACACGAACAAATTCAACAACAACCTCAACATTGAAAAACACCAACAAATTCAACAACAACCTCAACATTGAAAAACACCAACAACCTCAACATTGAAAAACACCAACAAATTCAACAACAACCTCAGCATTGAAAAACAACAACAACCTCAACATTGAAAAACACCAACAAATTCAACAACAACCTCAACACTGAAAAACAACAACAAACTCAACATTGAAAAACACCAACAAATTCAACAACAACCTCAACATTGAAAAACAACAACAACCTCAACATTGAAAAACACCAACAAATTCAACAACAACTTCAACATTGAAAAACACCAACAAATTCAACAACAACCTCAACATTGAAAAACAACAACAACCTCAACATTGAAAAACACCAACAAATTCAACAACAACCTCAAAATTGAAAAACAACAACAACCTCAACATTGAAAAACACCAACAAATTCAAAAACAACCTCAACATTGAAAAACACCAACAAATTCAACAACAACCTCAGCATTGAAAAACAACAACAACCTCAACATTGAAAAACACCAACAAATTCAACAACAACCTCAACATTGAAAAACAACAACAACCTCAACATTGAAAAACACCAACAAATTCAACAAAAACTTCAACATTGATAAACAACAACAACCTGAACATTGAAAAACACCAACAAATTCAACAACAACCTCAACATTGAAAAACAACAACAACCTCAACATTGAAAAACACCAACAAATTCAACAACAGCCTCAACATTGAAAAACACCAACAAATTCAACAACAACCTCAGCATTGAAAAACAACAACAACCTCAACATTGAAAAACACCAACAAATTCAACAACAACCTCAAAATTGAAAAACAACAACAACCTCAACATTGAAAAACACCAACAAATTCAACAACAACTTCAACATTGAAAAACACCAACAAATTCAACAACAACCTCGAAATTGAAAATCACCAACAAATACAACAACAACCTCAACATTGAAAAACAACAACAAACTCAACATTGAAAAACACCAACAAATTCAACAACAACCTCAACATTGAAAAACAACAACAACCTCAACATTGAAAAACACCAACAAATTCAACAACAACCTCAACATTGAAAAACAACAACAACCTCAACATTGAAAAACACCAACAAATTCAACAACAACCTCAACATTGAAAAACAACAACAAACTCAACATTGAAAAACAACAACAAATTCAACAACAACCTCAACATTGAAAAACTACAACAACCTCAACATTGAAAAACACCAACAAATTCAACAACAACCTCAACATTGAAAAACACCAACAAATTCAACAACAACCTCAACATTGAAAAACAACAACAACCTCAACATTGAAAAACACCAACAAATTCAACAACAACCTCAACATTGAAAAACAACAACAACCTCAACATTGAAAAACACCAACAAATTCAACAACAACCTCAACATTGAAAAACAACAACAACCTCAACATTGAAAAACACCAACAAATTCAACAACAACCTCAACGTTGAAAAACACCAACAAATTCAGCAACAACCTCAAATTTGAAAAACAACAACAACCTCAACATTGAATAACACCAACAAATTCAACAACAACCTCAACATTGAAAAACAACAACAACCTCAACATTGAAAAACACCAACAAATTCAACAAAAACCTCAACATTGAAAAACAACAACAATCGAAACATTGAGAAACACCAACAAATTCAACAACAACCTCAACATTGAAAAAAGAACAACAACCTCAACATTGAAAAACACCAACAAATTCAACAATAACCTCAACATTGAAAAACAACAACAACCTCAACATTGAAAAACACCAACAAATTCAACAACAACCTCAACATTGAAAAACACCAACAAATTCAACATCAACCTCAACATTGAAAAACTACAACAACCTCAACATTGAAAAACACCAACAAATTCAACAACAACCTCAACATTGAAAAACAACAACAACCTCAACATTGAAAAACATCAACAAATTCAACAACAACCTCAACACTGAAAAACACCAACAAATTCAACAACAACCTCAGCATTGAAAAACAACAACAACCTCAACATTGAAAAACACCAACAAATTCAACAACAACCTCAACATTGAAAAACAACAACAACCTCAACATTGAAAAAAACAAACAAATTCAACAACAACCTCAACATTGAAAAACAACAACAACCTCAACGTTGAAAAACACCAACAAATTCAACAAAAACTTCAACATTGAAAAACACCAACAAATTCAACAACAACCTCAAAGTTGAAAAACACCAACAAATTCAACAACAACATCAACATTGAAAAACAGCAACAAATTCAACAACAACCTCGACATTGAAAAACACCATCAAATTCAACAACAACCTCAACATTGAAAAACACCAACAACCTCAAAATTGAAAAAACACCAACAAATTCAACAACAACCTCAACATTTAAAAACAACAACAACCTCAACATTGAAAAACACCAACAATTCAACAACAACCTCAACATTGAAAAACACCAACAAACTCAACAACAACCTCAACATTGAAAAACAACAACAACCTCAACATTGAAAAACACCAACAAATTCAACAACAACCTCAACATTGAAAAAGACCAACAAATTCAAGAACAAACTCAAGATTGAAAAAAACCAACAAATTCAACAACCTCAACATTGAAAAACAACAACAACCTCAACATTGAAAAACACCAACAAATTCAACAACAACCTCAACGTTGAAAAACACCAACAAATTCAACAACAACCTCAAATTTGAAAAACAACAACAACCTCAACATTGAATAACACCAACAAATTCAACAACAACCTCAACATTGAAAAACAACAACAACCTCAACATTGAAAAACACCAACAAATTCAACAACAAACTCAACATTGAAAAACAACAACAAACTCAACATTGAGAAACACCAACAAATTCAACAACAACCTCAACATTGAAAAAAGAACAACAACCTCAACATTGAAAAACACCAACAAATTCAACAACAACCTCAAAGTTGAAAAACACCAACAAATTCAACAACAACTTCAACATTGAAAAACAGCAACAAATTCAACAACAACCTCGACATTGAAAAACACCATCAAATTCAACAACAACCTCAACATTGAAAAACACCAACAACCTCAAAATTGAAAAAACACCAACAAATTCAACAACAACCTCAACATTTAAAAACAACAAGAACCTCAACATTGAAAAACACCAACAATTCAACAACAACCTCAACATTGAAAAACACCAACAAACTCAACAACAACCTCAACATTGAAAAACAACAACAACCTCAACATTGAAAACACCAACAAATTCAACAACAACCTCAACATTGAAAAAGACCAACAAATTCAAGAACAAACTCAAGATTGAAAAAAACCAACAAATTCAACAACCTCAACATTGAAAAACAACAACAACCTCAACATTGAAAAACACCAACTAATTCAACAACAACCTCAACGTTGAAAAAGACCAACAAATTCAACAACAACCTCAAATTTGAAAAACAACAACAACCTCAACATTGAATAACACCAACAAATTCAACAACAACCTCAACATTGAAAAACAACAACAACCTCAACATTGAAAAACACCAACAAATTCAACAACAACCTCAACATTGAAAAACAACAACAAACTCAACATTGAGAAACACCAACAAATTCAACAACAACCTCAACATTGAAAAAAGAACAACAACCTCAACATTGAAAAACACCAACAAATTCAACAACAACCTCAACATTGAAAAACAACAACAACCTCAACATTGAAAAACACCAACAAATTCAACAACAACCTCAACATTGAAAAACAACAACAACCTCAACATTGAAAAACACCAACAAATTCAACAACAACCTCAACATTGAAAAACACCAACAAATTCAACAACAACCTCAACATTGAAAAACAACAACAACCTCAACATTGAAAAACATCAACAAATTCAACAACAACCTCAACACTGAAAAACACCAACAAATTCAACAACAACCTCAGCATTGAAAAACAACAACAACCTCAACATTGAAAAACACCAACAAATTCAACAACAACCTCAACATTGAAAAACAACAACAACCTCAACATTGAAAAAAACAAACAAATTCAACAACAACCTCAACATTGAAAAACAACAACAACCTCAACGTTGAAAAACACCAACAAATTCAACAAAAACTTCAACATTGAAAAACACCAACAAATTCAACAACAACCTCAAAGTTGAAAAACACCAACAAATTCAACAACAACTTCAACATTGAAAAACAGCAACAAATTCAACAACAACCTCGACATTGAAAAACACCATCAAATTCAACAACAACCTCAACATTGAAAAACACCAACAACCTCAAAATTGAAAAAACACCAACAAATTCAACAACAACCTCAACATTTAAAAACAACAACAACCTCAACATTGAAAAACACCAACAATTCAACAACAACCTCAACATTGAAAAACACCAACAAACTCAACAACAACCTCAACATTGAAAAACAACAACAACCTCAACATTGAAAAACACCAACAAATTCAACAACAACCTCAACATTGAAAAAGACCAACAAATTCAAGAACAAACTCAAGATTGAAAAAAACCAACAAATTCAACAACCTCAACATTGAAAAACAACAACAACCTCAACATTGAAAAACACCAACAAATTCAACAACAACCTCAACGTTGAAAAACACCAACAAATTCAACAACAACCTCAAATTTGAAAAACAACAACAACCTCAACATTGAATAACACCAACAAATTCAACAACAACCTCAACATTGAAAAACAACAACAACCTCAACATTGAAAAACACCAACAAATTCAACAACAAACTCAACATTGAAAAACAACAACAAACTCAACATTGAGAAACACCAACAAATTCAACAACAACCTCAACATTGAAAAAAGAACAACAACCTCAACATTGAAAAACACCAACAAATTCAACAACAACCTCAAAGTTGAAAAACACCAACAAATTCAACAACAACTTCAACATTGAAAAACAGCAACAAATTCAACAACAACCTCGACATTGAAAAACACCATCAAATTCAACAACAACCTCAACATTGAAAAACACCAACAACCTCAAAATTGAAAAAACACCAACAAATTCAACAACAACCTCAACATTTAAAAACAACAACAACCTCAACATTGAAAAACACCAACAATTCAACAACAACCTCAACATTGAAAAACACCAACAAACTCAACAACAACCTCAACATTGAAAAACAACAACAACCTCAACATTGAAAAAGACCAACAAATTCAAGAACAAACTCAAGATTGAAAAAAACCAACAAATTCAACAACCTCAACATTGAAAAACAACAACAACCTCAACATTGAAAAACACCAACAAATTCAACAACAACCTCAACGTTGAAAAACACCAACAAATTCAACAACAACCTCAAATTTGAAAAACAACAACAACCTCAACATTGAATAACACCAACAAATTCAACAACAACCTCAACATTGAAAAACAACAACAACCTCAACATTGAAAAACACCAACAAATTCAACAACAACCTCAACATTGAAAAACACCAACAAATTCAACAACAAGCTCAGCATTGAAAAACAACAACAACCTCAACATTGAAAAAAGAACAACAACCTCAACATTGAAAAACACCAACAAATTCAACAACAACCTCAACATTGAAAAACAACAACAACCTCAACATTGAAAAACACCAACAAATTCAACAACAACCTCAACATTGAAAAACAACAACAACCTCAACATTGAAAAACACCAACAAATTCAACAACAACCTCAACATTGAAAAACAACAACAACCTCAACATTGAAAAACACCAACAAATTCAACAACAACCTCAACGTTGAAAAACACCAACAAATTCAACAACAACCTCAAATTTGAAAAACAACAACAACCTCAACATTGAATAACACCAACAAATTCAACAACAACCTCAACATTGAAAAACAACAACAACCTCAACATTGAAAAACACCAACAAATTCAACAACAACCTCAACATTGAAAAACAACAACAATCTCAACATTGAGAAACACCAACAAATTCAACAACAACCTCAACATTGAAAAAAGAACAACAACCTCAACATTGAAAAACACCAACAAATTCAACAATAACCTCAACATTGAAAAACAACAACAACCTCAACATTGAAAAACACCAACAAATTCAACAACAACCTCAACATTGAAAAACACCAACAAATTCAACATCAACCTCAACATTGAAAAACTACAACAACCTCAACATTGAAAAACACCAACAAATTCAACAACAACCTCAACATTGAAAAACAACAACAACCTCAACGTTGAAAAACATCAACAAATTCAACAACAACCTCAACACTGAAAAACACCAACAAATTCAACAACAACCTCAACATTGAAAAACAACAACAACCTCAACATTGAAAAACACCAACAAATTCAACAACAACCTCAACATTGAAAAACAACAACAACCTCAACATTGAAAAAAACAAACAAATTCAACAACAACCTCAACATTGAAAAACAACAACAACCTCAACGTTGAAAAACACCAACAAATTCAACAAAAACTTCAACATTGAAAAACACCAACAAATTCAACAACAACCTCAAAGTTGAAAAACACCAACAAATTCAACAACAACTTCAACATTGAAAAACAGCAACAAATTCAACAACAACCTCGACATTGAAAAACACCATCAAATTCAACAACAACCTCAACATTGAAAAACACCAACAACCTCAAAATTGAAAAAACACCAACAAATTCAACAACAACCTCAACATTTAAAAACAACAACAACCTCAACATTGAAAAACACCAACAATTCAACAACAACCTCAACATTGAAAAACACCAACAAACTCAACAACAACCTCAACATTGAAAAACAACAACAACCTCAACATTGAAAAACACCAACAAATTCAACAACAACCTCAACATTGAAAAAGACCAACAAATTCAAGAACAAACTCAAGATTGAAAAAAACCAACAAATTCAACAACCTCAACATTGAAAAACAACAACAACCTCAACATTGAAAAACACCAACAAATTCAACAACAACCTCAACGTTGAAAAACACCAACAAATTCAACAACAACCTCAAATTTGAAAAACAACAACAACCTCAACATTGAATAACACCAACAAATTCAACAACAACCTCAACATTGAAAAACAACAACAACCTCAACATTGAAAAACACCAACAAATTCAACAACAAACTCAACATTGAAAAACAACAACAAACTCAACATTGAGAAACACCAACAAATTCAACAACAACCTCAACATTGAAAAAAGAACAACAACCTCAACATTGAAAAACACCAACAAATTCAACAACAACCTCAAAGTTGAAAAACACCAACAAATTCAACAACAACTTCAACATTGAAAAACAGCAACAAATTCAACAACAACCTCGACATTGAAAAACACCATCAAATTCAACAACAACCTCAACATTGAAAAACACCAACAACCTCAAAATTGAAAAAACACCAACAAATTCAACAACAACCTCAACATTTAAAAACAACAAGAACCTCAACATTGAAAAACACCAACAATTCAACAACAACCTCAACATTGAAAAACACCAACAAACTCAACAACAACCTCAACATTGAAAAACAACAACAACCTCAACATTGAAAACACCAACAAATTCAACAACAACCTCAACATTGAAAAAGACCAACAAATTCAAGAACAAACTCAAGATTGAAAAAAACCAACAAATTCAACAACCTCAACATTGAAAAACAACAACAACCTCAACATTGAAAAACACCAACTAATTCAACAACAACCTCAACGTTGAAAAAGACCAACAAATTCAACAACAACCTCAAATTTGAAAAACAACAACAACCTCAACATTGAATAACACCAACAAATTCAACAACAACCTCAACATTGAAAAACAACAACAACCTCAACATTGAAAAACACCAACAAATTCAACAACAACCTCAACATTGAAAAACAACAACAAACTCAACATTGAGAAACACCAACAAATTCAACAACAACCTCAACATTGAAAAAAGAACAACAACCTCAACATTGAAAAACACCAACAAATTCAACAACAACCTCAACATTGAAAAACAACAACAACCTCAACATTGAAAAACACCAACAAATTCAACAACAACCTCAACATTGAAAAACAACAACAACCTCAACATTGAAAAACACCAACAAATTCAACAACAACCTCAACATTGAAAAACACCAACAAATTCAACAACAACCTCAACATTGAAAAACAACAACAACCTCAACATTGAAAAACATCAACAAATTCAACAACAACCTCAACACTGAAAAACACCAACAAATTCAACAACAACCTCAGCATTGAAAAACAACAACAACCTCAACATTGAAAAACACCAACAAATTCAACAACAACCTCAACATTGAAAAACAACAACAACCTCAACATTGAAAAAAACAAACAAATTCAACAACAACCTCAACATTGAAAAACAACAACAACCTCAACGTTGAAAAACACCAACAAATTCAACAAAAACTTCAACATTGAAAAACACCAACAAATTCAACAACAACCTCAAAGTTGAAAAACACCAACAAATTCAACAACAACTTCAACATTGAAAAACAGCAACAAATTCAACAACAACCTCGACATTGAAAAACACCATCAAATTCAACAACAACCTCAACATTGAAAAACACCAACAACCTCAAAATTGAAAAAACACCAACAAATTCAACAACAACCTCAACATTTAAAAACAACAACAACCTCAACATTGAAAAACACCAACAATTCAACAACAACCTCAACATTGAAAAACACCAACAAACTCAACAACAACCTCAACATTGAAAAACAACAACAACCTCAACATTGAAAAACACCAACAAATTCAACAACAACCTCAACATTGAAAAAGACCAACAAATTCAAGAACAAACTCAAGATTGAAAAAAACCAACAAATTCAACAACCTCAACATTGAAAAACAACAACAACCTCAACATTGAAAAACACCAACAAATTCAACAACAACCTCAACGTTGAAAAACACCAACAAATTCAACAACAACCTCAAATTTGAAAAACAACAACAACCTCAACATTGAATAACACCAACAAATTCAACAACAACCTCAACATTGAAAAACAACAACAACCTCAACATTGAAAAACACCAACAAATTCAACAACAAACTCAACATTGAAAAACAACAACAAACTCAACATTGAGAAACACCAACAAATTCAACAACAACCTCAACATTGAAAAAAGAACAACAACCTCAACATTGAAAAACACCAACAAATTCAACAACAACCTCAAAGTTGAAAAACACCAACAAATTCAACAACAACTTCAACATTGAAAAACAGCAACAAATTCAACAACAACCTCGACATTGAAAAACACCATCAAATTCAACAACAACCTCAACATTGAAAAACACCAACAACCTCAAAATTGAAAAAACACCAACAAATTCAACAACAACCTCAACATTTAAAAACAACAACAACCTCAACATTGAAAAACACCAACAATTCAACAACAACCTCAACATTGAAAAACACCAACAAACTCAACAACAACCTCAACATTGAAAAACAACAACAACCTCAACATTGAAAAAGACCAACAAATTCAAGAACAAACTCAAGATTGAAAAAAACCAACAAATTCAACAACCTCAACATTGAAAAACAACAACAACCTCAACATTGAAAAACACCAACAAATTCAACAACAACCTCAACGTTGAAAAACACCAACAAATTCAACAACAACCTCAAATTTGAAAAACAACAACAACCTCAACATTGAATAACACCAACAAATTCAACAACAACCTCAACATTGAAAAACAACAACAACCTCAACATTGAAAAACACCAACAAATTCAACAACAACCTCAACATTGAAAAACACCAACAAATTCAACAACAAGCTCAGCATTGAAAAACAACAACAACCTCAACATTGAAAAAAGAACAACAACCTCAACATTGAAAAACACCAACAAATTCAACAACAACCTCAACATTGAAAAACAACAACAACCTCAACATTGAAAAACACCAACAAATTCAACAACAACCTCAACATTGAAAAACAACAACAACCTCAACATTGAAAAACACCAACAAATTCAACAACAACCTCAACATTGAAAAACAACAACAACCTCAACATTGAAAAACACCAACAATTCAACAACAACCTCAACGTTGAAAAACACCAACAAATTCAACAACAACCTCAAATTTGAAAAACAACAACAACCTTAACATTGAATAACACCAACAAATTCAACAACAACCTCAACATTGAAAAACAACAACAACCTCAACATTGAAAAACACCAACAAATTCAACAACAACCTCAACATTGAAAAACAACAACAATCTCAACATTGAGAAACACCAACAAATTCAACAACAACCTCAACATTGAAAAAAGAACAACAACCTCAACATTGAAAAACACCAACAAATTCAACAATAACCTCAACATTGAAAAACAACAACAACCTCAACATTGAAAAACACCAACAAATTCAACAACAACCTCAACATTGAAAAACACCAACAAATTCAACATCAACCTCAACATTGAAAAACTACAACAACCTCAACATTGAAAAACACCAACAAATTCAACAACAACCTCAACATTGAAAAACAACAACAACCTCAACGTTGAAAAACATCAACAAATTCAACAACAACCTCAACACTGAAAAACACCAACAAATTCAACAACAACCTCAACATTGAAAAACAACAACAACCTCAACATTGAAAAACACCAACAAATTCAACAACAACCTCAACATTGAAAAACAACAACAACCTCAACATTGAAAAAAACAAACAAATTCAACAACAACCTCAACATTGAAAAACAACAACAACCTCAACGTTGAAAAACACCAACAAATTCAACAAAAACTTCAACATTGAAAAACACCAACAAATTCAACAACAACCTCAAAGTTGAAAAACACCAACAAATTCAACAACAACTTCAACATTGAAAAACAGCAACAAATTCAACAACAACCTCGACATTGAAAAACACCATCAAATTCAACAACAACCTCAACATTGAAAAACACCAACAACCTCAAAATTGAAAAAACACCAACAAATTCAACAACAACCTCAACATTTAAAAACAACAACAACCTCAACATTGAAAAACACCAACAATTCAACAACAACCTCAACATTGAAAAACACCAACAAACTCAACAACAACCTCAACATTGAAAAACAACAACAACCTCAACATTGAAAAACACCAACAAATTCAACAACAACCTCAACATTGAAAAAGACCAACAAATTCAAGAACAAACTCAAGATTGAAAAAAACCAACAAATTCAACAACCTCAACATTGAAAAACAACAACAACCTCAACATTGAAAAACACCAACAAATTCAACAACAACCTCAACGTTGAAAAACACCAACAAATTCAACAACAACCTCAAATTTGAAAAACAACAACAACCTCAACATTGAATAACACCAACAAATTCAACAACAACCTCAACATTGAAAAACAACAACAACCTCAACATTGAAAAACACCAACAAATTCAACAACAAACTCAACATTGAAAAACAACAACAAACTCAACATTGAGAAACACCAACAAATTCAACAACAACCTCAACATTGAAAAAAGAACAACAACCTCAACATTGAAAAACACCAACAAATTCAACAACAACCTCAAAGTTGAAAAACACCAACAAATTCAACAACAACTTCAACATTGAAAAACAGCAACAAATTCAACAACAACCTCGACATTGAAAAACACCATCAAATTCAACAACAACCTCAACATTGAAAAACACCAACAACCTCAAAATTGAAAAAACACCAACAAATTCAACAACAACCTCAACATTTAAAAACAACAACAACCTCAACATTGAAAAACACCAACAATTCAACAACAACCTCAACATTGAAAAACACCAACAAACTCAACAACAACCTCAACATTGAAAAACAACAACAACCTCAACATTGAAAACACCAACAAATTCAACAACAACCTCAACATTGAAAAAGACCAACAAATTCAAGAACAAACTCAAGATTGAAAAAAACCAACAAATTCAACAACCTCAACATTGAAAAACAACAACAACCTCAACATTGAAAAACACCAACAAATTCAACAACAACCTCAACGTTGAAAAACACCAACAAATTCAACAACAACCTCAAATTTGAAAAACAACAACAACCTCAACATTGAATAACACCAACAAATTCAACAACAACCTCAACATTGAAAAACAACAACAACCTCAACATTGAAAAACACCAACAAATTCAACAACAACCTCAACATTGAAAAACAACAACAAACTCAACATTGAGAAACACCAACAAATTCAACAACAACCTCAACATTGAAAAAAGAACAACAACCTCAACATTGAAAAACACCAACAAATTCAACAACAACCTCAACATTGAAAAACAACAACAACCTCAACATTGAAAAACACCAACAAATTCAACAACAACCTCAACATTGAAAAACAACAACAACCTCAACATTGAAAAACACCAACAAATTCAACAACAACCTCAACATTGAAAAACAACAACAACCTCAACATTGAAAAACACCAACAAATTCAACAACAACCTCAACGTTGAAAAACACCAACAAATTCAACAACAACCTCAAATTTGAAAAACAACAACAACCTCAACATTGAATAACACCAACAAATTCAACAACAACCTCAACATTGAAAAACAACAACAACCTCAACATTGAAAAACACCAACAAATTCAACAACAACCTCAACATTGAAAAACAACAACAATCTCAACATTGAGAAACACCAACAAATTCAACAACAACCTCAACATTGAAAAAAGAACAACAACCTCAACATTGAAAAACACCAACAAATTCAACAATAACCTCAACATTGAAAAACAACAACAACCTCAACATTGAAAAACACCAACAAATTCAACAACAACCTCAACATTGAAAAACACCAACAAATTCAACATCAACCTCAACATTGAAAAACTACAACAACCTCAACATTGAAAAACACCAACAAATTCAACAACAACCTCAACATTGAAAAACAACAACAACCTCAACGTTGAAAAACATCAACAAATTCAACAACAACCTCAACACTGAAAAACACCAACAAATTCAACAACAACCTCAACATTGAAAAACAACAACAACCTCAACATTGAAAAACACCAACAAATTCAACAACAACCTCAACATTGAAAAACAACAACAACCTCAACATTGAAAAAAACAAACAAATTCAACAACAACCTCAACATTGAAAAACAACAACAACCTCAACGTTGAAAAACACCAACAAATTCAACAAAAACTTCAACATTGAAAAACACCAACAAATTCAACAACAACCTCAAAGTTGAAAAACACCAACAAATTCAACAACAACTTCAACATTGAAAAACAGCAACAAATTCAACAACAACCTCGACATTGAAAAACACCATCAAATTCAACAACAACCTCAACATTGAAAAACACCAACAACCTCAAAATTGAAAAAACACCAACAAATTCAACAACAACCTCAACATTTAAAAACAACAACAACCTCAACATTGAAAAACACCAACAATTCAACAACAACCTCAACATTGAAAAACACCA
This sequence comes from Isurus oxyrinchus, assembly GCA_026770705.1. NCBI lineage: Eukaryota > Metazoa > Chordata > Chondrichthyes > Lamniformes > Lamnidae > Isurus > Isurus oxyrinchus. The sequence continues at coordinate 40,755 of JANJGN010001169.1, forward strand.
ACAAACTCAACAACAACCTCAACATTGAAAAACAACAACAACCTCAACATTGAAAAACACCAACAAATTCAACAACAACCTCAACATTGAAAAAGACCAACAAATTCAAGAACAAACTCAAGATTGAAAAAAACCAACAAATTCAACAACCTCAACATTGAAAAACAACAACAACCTCAACATTGAAAAACACCAACAAATTCAACAACAACCTCAACGTTGAAAAACACCAACAAATTCAACAACAACCTCAAATTTGAAAAACAACAACAACCTCAACATTGAATAACACCAACAAATTCAACAACAACCTCAACATTGAAAAACAACAACAACCTCAACATTGAAAAACACCAACAAATTCAACAACAACCTCAACATTGAAAAACAACAACAAACTCAACATTGAGAAACACCAACAAATTCAACAACAACCTCAACATTGAAAAAAGAACAACAACCTCAACATTGAAAAACACCAACAAATTCAACAATAACCTCAACATTGAAAAACAACAACAACCTCAACATTGAAAAACACCAACAAATTCAACAACAACCTCAACATTGAAAAACACCAACAAATTCAACATCAACCTCAACATTGAAAAACTACAACAACCTCAACATTGAAAAACACCAACAAATTCAACAACAACCTCAACATTGAAAAACAACAACAACCTCAACATTGAAAAACATCAACAAATTCAACAACAACCTCAACACTGAAAAACACCAACAAATTCAACAACAACCTCAGCATTGAAAAACAACAACAACCTCAACATTGAAAAACACCAACAAATTAAACAACAACCTCAACATTGAAAAACAACAACAACCTCAACATTGAAAAACACCAACAAATTCAACAACAACCTCAACATTGAAAAACAACAACAACCTCAACATTGAAAAAAACAAACAAATTCAACAACAACCTCAACATTGAAAAACAACAACAACCTCAACGTTGAAAAACACCAACAAATTCAACAAAAACTTCAACATTGAAAAACACCAACAAATTCAACAACAACCTCAAAGTTGAAAAACACCAACAAATTCAACAACAACTTCAACATTGAAAAACAGCAACAAATTCAACAACAACCTCGACATTGAAAAACACCATCAAATTCAACAACAACCTCAACATTGAAAAACACCAACAACCTCAAAATTGAAAAAACACCAACAAATTCAACAACAACCTCAACATTTAAAAACAACAACAACCTCAACATTGAAAAACACCAACAATTCAACAACAACCTCAACATTGAAAAACACCAACAAACTCAACAACAACCTCAACATTGAAAAACAACAACAACCTCAACATTGAAAAACACCAACAAATTCAACAACAACCTCAACATTGAAAAAGACCAACAAATTCAAGAACAAACTCAAGATTGAAAAAAACCAACAAATTCAACAACCTCAACATTGAAAAACAACAACAACCTCAACATTGAAAAACACCAACAAATTCAACAACAACCTCAACGTTGAAAAACGCCAACAAATTCAACAACAACCTCAAATTTGAAAAACAACAACAACCTCAACATTGAATAACACCAACAAATTCAACAACAACCTCAACATTGAAAAACAACAACAACCTCAACATTGAAAAACACCAACAAATTCAACAACAACCTCAACATTGAAAAACAACAACAAACTCAACATTGAGAAACACCAACAAATTCAACAACAACCTCAACATTGAAAAAAGAACAACAACCTCAACATTGAAAAACACCAACAAATTCAACAACAACCTCAACATTGAAAAACAACAACAACCTCAACATTGAAAAACACCAACAAATTCAACAACAACCTCAACATTGAAAAACAACAACAACCTCAACATTGAAAAACACCAACAAATTCAACAACAACCTCAACATTGAAAAACAACAACAACCTCAACATTGAAAAACACCAACAAATTCAACAACAACCTCAACGTTGAAAAACACCAACAAATTCAACAACAACCTCAAATTTGAAAAACAACAACAACCTCAACATTGAATAACACCAACAAATTCAACAACAACCTCAACATTGAAAAACAACAACAACCTCAACATTGAAAAACACCAACAAATTCAACAACAACCTCAACATTGAAAAACAACAACAATCTCAACATTGAGAAATACCAACAAATTCAACAACAACCTCAACATTGAAAAAAGAACAACAACCTCAACATTGAAAAACACCAACAAATTCAACAATAACCTCAACATTGAAAAAGAACAACAACCTCAACATTGAAAAACCCCAACAAATTCAACAACAACCTCAACATTGAAAAACACCAACAAATTCAACATCAACCTCAACATTGAAAAACTACAACAACCTCAACATTGAAAAACACCAACAAATTCAACAACAACCTCAACATTGAAAAACAACAACAACCTCAACATTGAAAAACATCAACAAATTCAACAACAACCTCAACACTGAAAAACACCAACAAATTCAACAACAACCTCAGCATTGAAAAACAACAACAACCTCAACATTGAAAAACACCAACAAATTCAACAACAACCTCAACATTGAAAAACAACAACAACCTCAACATTGAAAAAAACAAACAAATTCACAACAACCTCAACATTGAAAAACAACAACAACCTCAACGTTGAAAAACACCAATAAATTCAACAAAAACTTCAACATTGAAAAACTCCAACAAATTCAACAACAACCTCAAAGTTGAAAAACACCAACAAATTCAACAACAACTTCAACATTGAAAAACAGCAACAAATTCAACAACAACCTCGACATTGAAAAACACCATCAAATTCAACAACAACCTCAACATTGAAAAACACCAACAACCTCAAAATTGAAAAAACACCAACAAATTCAACAACAACCTCAACATTTAAAAACAACAACAACCTCAACATTGAAAAACACCAACAATTCAACAACAACCTCAACATTGAAAAACACCAACAAACTCAACAACAACCTCAACATTGAAAAACAACAACAACCTCAACATTGAAAAACACCAACAAATTCAACAACAACCTCAACATTGAAAAAGACCAACAAATTCAAGAACAAACTCAAGATTGAAAAAAACCAACAAATTCAACAACCTCAACATTGAAAAACAACAACAACCTCAACATTGAAAAACACCAACAAATTCAACAACAACCTCAACGTTGAAAAAGACCAACAAATTCAACAACAACCTCAAATTTGAAAAACAACAACAACCTCAACATTGAATAACACCAACAAATTCAACAACAACCTCAACATTGAAAAACAACAACAACCTCAACATTGAAAAACACCAACAAATTCAACAACAACCTCAACATTGAAAAACAACAACAAACTCAACATTGAGAAACACCAACAAATTCAACAACAACCTCAACATTGAAAAAAGAACAACAACCTCAACATTGAAAAACACCAACAAATTCAACAATAACCTCAACATTGAAAAACAACAACAACCTCAACATTGAAAAACACCAACAAATTCAACAACAACCTCAACATTGAAAAACACCAACAAATTCAACATCAACCTCAACATTGAAAAACTACAACAACCTCAACATTGAAAAACACCAACAAATTCAACAACAACCTCAACATTGAAAAACAACAACAACCTCAACATTGAAAAACATCAACAAATTCAACAACAACCTCAACACTGAAAAACACCAACAAATTCAACAACAACCTCAGCATTGAAAAACAACAACAACCTCAACAATGAAAAACACCAACAAATTAAACAACAACCTCAACATTGAAAAACAACAACAACCTCAACATTGAAAAACACCAACAAATTCAACAAAAACTTCAACATTGAAAAACACCAACAAATTCAACAACAACCTCGAAATTGAAAAACACCAACAAATTCAACAACAACCTCAAAATTGAAAAACAACAACAACCTCAACATTGAAAAACACCAACAAATTCAACAACAACCTCAACATTGAAAAACAACAACAACCTCAACATTGAAAAACACCAACAAATTCAACAACAACCTCAACATTTAAAAACACCAACAAATTCAACAACAACCTCAACATTGAAAAACAACAACAATCTCAACTTTGAAAAACAGCAACAAAGTCAACAACAACCTCAACATTGAAAAACAGCAACAACAGCAACATTGAAAAACACCAACAAATTCAACAACAACCTCAACATTGAAAAACACCAACAAATTCAACAACAACCTCAACATTGAAAAACACCAACAAATTCAACAACAAACTCAACATTGAAAAACACCAACAAATTCAACAACAACCTCAACATTGAAAAACAACAACCACCTCAACATTGAAAAACACCAACAAATTCAACAACAACCTCAACATTGAAAAACACCAACAAATTCAACAACAACCTCAACATTGATAAACAACAAAAACCTCAACATTTAAAAACACCAACAAATTCAACAACAACCTCAACATTTAAAAACGCCAACAAATTCAACAACAACCTCAACATTGAAAAACAACAACCTCAACATTGAAAAACACCAACAAATTCAACAAAAAATTCAACATTGAAAAACACCAACAAATTCAACAACAACCCCGACATTGAAAAACACCAACAAATTCAACAACAACCTCAACTTTGAAAAACAACAACAACCTCATCATGGAAAAACACCAACAAATTCAACAACAACCTCAACACTGAAAAACACCAACAAATTCAACAATAACCTCAGCATTGAAAAACAACAACAACCTCAACATTGAAAAACACCAATAAATTCAACAACAACATCAACATTGAAAAACAACAACAACCTCAACATTGAAAAACACCAACAAATTCAACAAAAACTTCAACATTGAAAAACACCAACAAATTCAACAACAACCTCGAAATTGAAAAACACCAACAAATTCAACAACAACCTCAAAATTGAAAAACAACAACAACCTCAACATTGAAAAACACCAACAAATTCAACAACAACCTCAACATTGAAAAACAACAACAACCTCAACATTGAAAAACACCAACAAATTCAACAACAACCTCAACATTTAAAAACACCAACAAATTCAACAACAACCTCAACATTGAAAAACAACAACAATCTCAACTTTGAAAAACAGCAACAAATTCAACAACAACCTCAACATTGAAAAACAGCAACAACATCAACATTGAAAAACACCAACAAATTCAACAACAACCTCAACATTGAAAAACACCAACAAATTCAACAACAACCTCAACATTGAAAAACACCAACAAATTCAACAACAAACTCAACATTGAAAAACACCAACAAATTCAACAACAACCTCAACATTGAAAAACAACAACAACCTCAACATTGAAAAACACCAACAAATTCAACAACAACCTCAACATTGAAAAACACCAACAAATTCAACAACAACCTCAACATTGATAAACAACAAAAACCTCAACATTTAAAAACACCAACAAATTCAACAACAACCTCAACATTGAAAAACACGAACAAATTCAACAACAACCTCAACATTGAAAATCACGAACAAACTCAACAACAACCTGAACATTGAAAAACAACAACAACCTCAACATTGAAAAACACCAACAAATTCAACAACAACCTCAACATTGAAAAACACCAACAAATTCAACAACAACCTCAACATTGAAAAACACCAACAACCTCAACATTGAAAAACACCAACAAATTCAACAACAACCTCAAATTTAAAAACAACAACAACCTCAACATTGAAAAACACCAACAAATTCAACAACAACCTCAACATTGAAAAACAACAACAAACTCAACATTGAAAAACACCAACAAATTCAACAACATCCTCAACATTGAAGAACAACAACAACCTCAACATTGAAAAACACCAACAAATTCATCAACAACTTCAACATTGAAAAACACCAACAAATTCAACAACAACCTCAACATTGAAAAACAACAACAACCTCAACATTGAAAAGCACCAACAAATTCAACAAGAACCTCAATATTGAAAAACACCAACAAATTCAACAACAACCTCAGCATTGAAAAACAACAACAACCTCAACATTGAAAAACACCAACAAATTCAACAACAACCTCAACATTGAAAAACAACAACAACCTCAACATTGAAAAACACCAACAAATTCAACAAAAACTTCAACATTGAAAAACAACAACAACCTGAACATTGAAAAACATCAACAAATTCAACAACAACCTCAACATTGAAAAACACAAACAAATTCAACAACAACCTCAACATTGAAAAACACGAACAAATTCAACAACAACCTCAACATTGAAAAACACCAACAAACTCAACAACAACCTGAACATTGAAAAACAACAACAACCTCAACATTGAAAAACACCAACAAATTCAACAACAACCTCAACATTGAAAAACACCAACAAATTCAACAACAACCTCAACATTGAAAAACACCAACAAATTCAACAACAACCTCAACATTGAAAAACACCAACAACCTCAACATTGAAAAACACCAACAAATTCAACAACAACCTCAAATTTAAAAACAACAACAACCTCAACATTGAAAAACACCAACAAATTCAACAACAACCTCAACATTGAAAAACAACAACAAACTCAACATTGAAAAACACCAACAAATTCAACAACATCCTCAACATTGAAAAACAACAACAACCTCAACATTGAAAAACACCAACAAATTCATCAAAAACTTCAACATTGAAAAACACCAACAAATTCAACAACAACCTCAACATTGAAAAACAACAACAACCTCAACATTGAAAAACACCAACAAATTCAACAACATCCTCAACATTGAAAAACAACAACAACCTCAACATTGAAAAACACCAACAAATTCAACAAGAACCTCAACATTGAAAAACACCAACAAATTCAACAACAACCTCAGCATTGAAAAACAACAACAACCTCAACATTGAAAAACACCAACAAATTCAACAACAACCTCAACATTGAAAAACAACAACAACCTCAACATTGAAAAACACCAACAAATTCAACAAAAACTTCAACATTGAAAAACAACAACAACCTGAACATTGAAAAACACCAACACATTCAACAACAACCTCAACATTGAAAAACAACAACAACCTCAACATTGAAAAACACCAACAAATTCAACAACAACCTCAACATTGAAAAACACCAACAAATTCAACAACAACCTCAGCATTGAAAAACAACAACAACCTCAACATTGAAAAACACCAACAAATTCAACAACAACCTCAACATTGAAAAACAACAACAACCTCAACATTGAAAAACACCAACAAATTCAACAACAACCTCAACATTGAAAAATACCAACAAATTCAACAACAACCTCAGCATTGAAAAACAACAACAACCTCAACATTGAAAAACACCAACAAATTCAACAACAACCTCGAAATTGAAAAACACCAACAAATTCAACAACATCTTCAACATTGAAAAACAGCAACAAATTCAACAACAACCTCGACATTGAAAAACACCATCAAATTCAACAACAACCTCAACATTGAAAAAAAAAACAACCTCAAAATTGAAAAAACACCAACAAATTCAACAACAACCTCAACATTTAAAAACAACAACAACCTCAACATTGAAAAACACCAACAAATTCAACAACAACCTCAACATTGAAAAACACCAACAAACTCAACAACAACCTCAACATTGAAAAACAACAACAACCTCAACATTGAAAAACACCAACAAATTCAACAACAACCTCAACATTGAAAAACACCAACAAATTCAAGAACAAACTCAAGATTGAAAAACAACAACAAATTCAACAACCTCAGCATTGAAAAACAACAACAACCTCAACATTGAAAAACACCAACAAATTCAACAACAACCTCAACGTTGAAAAACACCAACAAATTCAACAACAACCTCAACATTGAAAAACAACAACAACCTCAACATTGAATAACACCAACAAATTCAAAAACAACCTCAACATTGAAAAACAACAACAAACTCAACATTGAGAAACACCAACAAATTCAACAACAACCTCAACATTGAAAAAGAGCAACAACCTCAACATTGAAAAACACCAACAAATTCAACAATAACCTCAACATTGAAAAACAACAACAACCTCAACATTGAAAAACACCAACAAATTCAACAACAACCTCAACATTGAAAAACACCAACAAATTCAACAACAACCTCAACATTGAAAAACACCAACAGCCTCAACATTGAAAAACACCAACAAATTCAACAACAACCTCAAATTTAAAAACAACAACAACCTCAACATTGAAAAACACCAACAAATTCAACAACAACCTCAACATTGAAAAACAACAACAAACTCAACATTGAAAAACACCAACAAATTCAACAACATCCTCAACATTGAAAAACAACAACAACCTCAACATTGAAAAACACCAACAAATTCATCAACAACTTCAACATTGAAAAACACCAACAAATTCAACAACAACCTCAACATTGAAAAACAACAACAACCTCAACATTGAAAAACACCAACAAATTCAACAACAACCTCAACATTGAAAAACAACAACAACCTCAACATTGAAAAACACCAACAAATTCAACAAGAACCTCAACATTGAAAAACACCAACAAATTCAACAACAACCTCAGCATTGAAAAACAACAACAACCTCAACATTGAAAAACACCAACAAATTCAACAACAACCTCAACATTGAAAAACAACAACAACCTCAACATTGAAAAACACCAACAAATTCAACAAAAACTTCAACATTGAAAAACAACAACAACCTGAACATTGAAAAACACCAACAAATTCAACAACAACCTCAACATTGAAAAACAACAACAACCTCAACATTGAAAAACACCAACAAATTCAACAACAACCTCAACATTGAAAAACACCAACAAATTCAACAACAACCTCAGCATTGAAAAACAACAACAACCTCTACATTGAAAAACACCAACAAATTCAACAACAACCTCAACATTGAAAAACAACAACTACCTCAACATTGGAAAACACCAACAAATTCAACAACAACCTCAACATTGAAAAATACCAACAAATTCAACAACAACCTCAGCATTGAAAAACAACAACAACCTCAACATTGAAAAACACCAACAAATTCAACAACAACCTCGAAATTGAAAAACACCAACAAATTCAACAACATCTTCAACATTGAAAAACAGCAACAAATTCAACAACAACCTCGACATTGAAAAACACCATCAAATTCAACAACAACCTCAACATTGAAAAAAAAACAACCTCAAAATTGAAAAAACACCAACAAATTCAACAACAACCTCAACATTTAAAAACAACAACAACCTCAACATTGAAAAACACCAACAAATTCAACAACAACCTCAACATTGAAAAACACCAACAAACTCAACAACAACCTCAACATTGAAAAACAACAACAACCTCAACATTGAAAAACACCAACAAATTCAACAACAACCTCAACATTGAAAAACACCAACAAATTCAAGAACAAACTCAAGATTGAAAAACAACAACAAATTCAACAACCTCAGCATTGAAAAACAACAACAACCTCAACATTGAAAAACACCAACAAATTCAACAACAACCTCAACGTTGAAAAACACCAACAAATTCAACAACAACCTCAACATTGAAAAACAACAACAACCTCAACATTGAATAACACCAACAAATTCAAAAACAACCTCAACATTGAAAAACAACAACAAACTCAACATTGAGAAACACCAACAAATTCAACAACAACCTCAACATTGAAAAAGAACAACAACCTCAACATTGAAAAACACCAACAAATTCAACAATAACCTCAACATTGAAAAACAACAACAACCTCAACATTGAAAAACACCAACAAATTCAACAACAACCTCAACATTGAAAAACACCAACAAATTCAACAACAACCTCAACATTGAAAAACAACAACAACCTCAACATTGAAAAACACCAACAAATTCAACAACAACCTCAACATTGAAAAACAACAACAACCTCAACATTGAAAAACACCAACAAATTCAACAACAACCTCAACATTGAAAAACACCAACAAATTCAACAACAACCTCAGCATTGAAAAACAACAACAACCTCAACATTGAAAAACACCAACAAATTCAACAACAACCTCAACATTGAAAAACAACAACAACCTCAACATTGAAAAACACCAACAAATTCAACAAAAACTTCAAAATTGAAAAACACCAACAAATTCAACAACAACCTCGAAATTGAAAAACACCAACAAATTCAACAACAACCTCAACATTGAAAAACAACAACAACCTCAACATTGAAAAACAGCAACAAATTCAACAACAACTTCAACATTGAAAAACAGCAACAACATCAACATTGAAAAACACCAACAAATTCAACAACAACCTCAACATTGAAAAACACCAACAAATTCAACAACAACCTCAACATTGAAAAACACGAACAAATTCAACAACAAACTCAACATTGAAAAACACCAACAAATTCAACAACAACCTCAACATTGAAAAACAACAACAACCTCAACATTGAAAAACACCAACAAATTCAAAACAACCTCAACATTGATAAACAACAAAAACCTCAACATTGAAAAACGCCAACAAATTCAACAACAACGTCAACATTGAAAAACAACAACCTCAACATTGAAAAACACCAACAAATTCAACAAAAAATTCAACATTGAAAAACACCAACAAATTCAACAACAACCCCGACATTGAAAAACACCAACAAATTCAACAACAACCTCATCATGGAAAAACAACAACAAATTCAACAACAACCTCAACATTGAAAAACAACAACATCCTCAAAATTGAAAAACACCAACAAATTCAACAATAACCCCAACATTTAAAAACAACAACAACCTCAACATTGAAAAACACAAACAAATTCAACAACAACCACAACATTGAAAAACACGAGCAAATTCAACAACAACCTGAACATTGAAAAACAACAACAACCTCAACATTGAAAAACACCAACAAATTCAACAAGAACCTCAACATTGAAAAACACCAACAAATTCAACAACAACCTCAGCATTGAAAAACAACAACAACCTCAACATTGAAAAACACCAACAAATTCAACAACAACCTCAACATTGAAAAACAACAACAACCTCAACATTGAAAAACACCAACAAATTCAACAAAAACTTCAACATTGAAAAACAACAACAACCTGAACATTGAAAAACACCAACAAATTCAACAACAACCTCAACATTGAAAAACACAAACAAATTCAACAACAACCTCAACATTGAAAAACACGAACAAATTCAACAACAACCTCAACATTGAAAAACACCAACAAACTCAACAACAACCTGAACATTGAAAAACAACAACAACCTCAACATTGAAAAACACCAACAAATTCAACAACAACCTCAACATTGAAAAACACCAACAAATTCAACAACAACCTCAACATTGAAAAACACCAACAACCTCAACATTGAAAAACACCAACAAATTCAACAACAACCTCAAATTTAAAAACAACAACAACCTCAACATTGAAAAATACCAACAAATTCAACAACAACCTCAGCATTGAAAAACAACAACAACCTCAACATTGAAAAACACCAACAAGTTCAACAACAACCTCGAAATTGAAAAACACCAACAAATTCAACAACAACTTCAACATTGAAAAACAGCAACAAATTCAACAACAACCTCGACATTGAAAAACACCATCAAATTCAACAACAACCTCAACATTGAAAAAAAAACAACCTCAAAATTGAAAAAACACCAACAAATTCAACAACAACCTCAACATTTAAAAACAACAACAACCTCAACATTGAAAAACACGAACAAATTCAACAACAACCTCAACATTGAAAAACACCAACAAACTCAACAACAACCTCAACATTGAAAAACAACAACAACCTCAACATTGAAAAACACCAACAAATTCAACAACAACCTCAACATTGAAAAACACCAACAAATTCAAGAACAAACTCAAGATTGAAAAACACCAACAAATTCAACATCCTCAGCATTGAAAAACAACAACAACCTCAACATTGAAAAACACCAACAAATTCAACAACAACCTCAACGTTGAAAAACACCAACAAATTCAACAACAACCTCAACATTGAAAAACAACAACAACCTCAACATTGAATAACACCAACAAATTCAAAAACAACCTCAACATTGAAAAACAACAACAAACTCAACTTTGAGAAACACCAACAAATTCAACAACAACCTCAACATTGAAAAAGAACAACAACCTCAACATTGAAAAACACCAACAAATTCAACAATAACCTCAACATTGAAAAACAACAACAACCTCAACATTGAAAAACACCAACAAATTCAACAACAACCTCAACATTGAAAAACACCAACAAATTCAACAACAACCTCAACATTGAAAAACAACAACAACCTCAACATTGAAAAACACCAACAAATTCAACAACAACCTCAACATTGAAAAACAACAACAACCTCAACATTGAAAAACACCAACAAATTCAACAACAACCTCAACATTGAAAAACACCAACAAATTCAACAACAACCTCAGCATTGAAAAACAACAACAACCTCAACATTGAAAAACACCAACAAATTCAACAACAACCTCAACATTGAAAAACAACAACAACCTCAACATTGAAAAACACCAACAAATTCAAAACAACCTCAACATTGATAAACAACAAAAACCTCAACATTGAAAAACACCAACAAATTCAACAACAACCTCAACATTTAAAAACGCCAACAAATTCAACAACAACGTCAACATTGAAAAACAACAACCTCAACATTGAAAAACACCAACAAATTCAACAAAAAATTCAACATTGAAAAACACCAACAAATTCAACAACAACCCCGACATTGAAAAACACCAACAAATTCAACAACAACCTCATCATGGAAAAACAACAACAAATTCAACAACAACCTCAACATTGAAAAACAACAACATCCTCAAAATTGAAAAACACCAACAAATTCAACAACAACCCCAACATTTAAAAACAACAACAACCTCAACATTGAAAAACACAAACAAATTCAACAACAACCACAACATTGAAAAACACGAGCAAATTCAACAACAACCTGAACATTGAAAAACAACAACAACCTCAACATTGAAAAACACCAACAAATTCAACAAGAACCTCAACATTGAAAAACACCAACAAATTCAACAACAACCTCAGCATTGAAAAACAACAACAACCTCAACATTGAAAAACACCAACAAATTCAACAACAACCTCAACATTGAAAAACAACAACAACCTCAACATTGAAAAACACCAACAAATTCAACAAAAACTTCAACATTGAAAAACAACAACAACCTGAACATTGAAAAACACCAACAAATTCAACAACAACCTCAACATTGAAAAACACAAACAAATTCAACAACAACCTCAACATTGAAAAACACGAACAAATTCAACAACAACCTCAACATTGAAAAACACCAACAAACTCAACAACAACCTGAACATTGAAAAACAACAACAACCTCAACATTGAAAAACACCAACAAATTCAACAACAACCTCAACATTGAAAAACACCAACAAATTCAACAACAACCTCAACATTGAAAAACACCAACAACCTCAACATTGAAAAACACCAACAAATTCAACAACAACCTCAAATTTAAAAACAACAACAACCTCAACATTGAAAAACACCAACAAATTCAACAACAACCTCAACATTGAAAAACAACAACAAACTCAACATTGAAAAACACCAACAAATTCAACAACATCCTCAACATTGAAAAACAACAACAACCTCAACATTGAAAAACACCAACAAATTCATCAACAACTTCAACATTGAAAAACACCAACAAATTCAACAACAACCTCAACATTGAAAAACAACAACAACCTCAACATTGAAAAACACCAACAAATTCAACAACAACCTCAACATTGAAAAACAACAACAACCTCAACATTGAAAAACACCAACAAATTCAACAAGAACCTCAACATTGAAAAACACCAACAAATTCAACAACAACCTCAGCATTGAAAAACAACAACAACCTCAACATTGAAAAACACCAACAAATTCAACAACAACCTCAACATTGAAAAACAACAACAACCTCAACATTGAAAAACACCAACAAATTCAACAAAAACTTCAACATTGAAAAACAACAACAACCTGAACATTGAAAAACACCAACAAATTCAACAACAACCTCAACATTGAAAAACAACAACAACCTCAACATTGAAAAACACCAACAAATTCAACAACAACCTCAACATTGAAAAACACCAACAAATTCAACAACAACCTCAGAATTGAAAAACAACAACAACCTCAACATTGAAAAACACCAACAAATTCAACAACAACCTCAACATTGAAAAACAACAACAACCTCAACATTGAAAAACACCAACAAATTCAACAACAACCTCAACATTGAAAAATACCAACAAATTCAACAACAACCTCAGCATTGAAAAACAACAACAACCTCAACATTGAAAAACACCAACAAATTCAACAACAACCTCGAAATTGAAAAACACCAACAAATTCAACAACAACTTCAACATTGAAAAACAGCAACAAATTCAACAACAACCTCGACATTGAAAAACACCATCAAATTCAACAACAACCTCAACATTGAAAAAAAAACAACCTCAAAATTGAAAAAACACCAACAAATTCAACAACAACCTCAACATTTAAAAACAACAACAACCTCAACATTTAAAAACACGAACAAATTCAACAACAACCTCAACATTGAAAAACACCAACAAACTCAACAACAACCTCAACATTGAAAAACAACAACAACCTCAACATTGAAAAACACCAACAAATTCAACAACAACCTCAACATTGAAAAACACCAACAAATTCAAGAACAAACTCAAGATTGAAAAACACCAACAAATTCAACAACCTCAGCATTGAAAAACAACAACAACCTCAACATTGAAAAACACCAACAAATTCAACAACAACCTCAACGTTGAAAAACACCAACAAATTCAACAACAACCTCAACATTGAAAAACAACAACAACCTCAACATTGAATAACACCAACAAATTCAAAAACAACCTCAACATTGAAAAACAACAACAAACTCAACATTGAGAAACACCAACAAATTCAACAACAACCTCAACATTGAAAAAGAACAACAACCTCAACATTGAAAAACACCAACAAATTCAACAATAACCTCAACATTGAAAAACAACAACAACCTCAACATTGAAAAACACCAACAAATTCAACAACAACCTCAACATTGAAAAACACCAACAAATTCAACAACAACCTCAACATTGAAAAACAACAACAACCTCAACATTGAAAAACACCAACAAATTCAACAACAACCTCAACATTGAAAAACAACAACAACCTCAACATTGAAAAACACCAACAAATTCAACAACAACCTCAACATTGAAAAACACCAACAAATTCAACAACAACCTCAGCATTGAAAAACAACAACAACCTCAACATTGAAAAACACCAACAAATTCAACAACAACCTCAACATTGAAAAACAACAACAACCTCAACATTGAAAAACACCAACAATTTCAACAAAAACTTCAACATTGAAAAACACCAACAAATTCAACAACAACCTCGAAATTGAAAAACACCAACAAATTCAACAACAACCTCAACATTGAAAAACAACAACAACCTCAACATTGAAAAACACCAACAAATTCAACAACAACCTCAACATTGAAAAACAACAACAACCTCAACATTGAAAAACACCAACAAATTCAACAACAACCTCAACATTTAAAAACACCAACAAATTCAACAACAACCTCAACATTGAAAAACAACAACAATCTCAACATTGAAAAACAGCAACAAATTCAACAACAACTTCAACATTGAAAAACAGCAACAACATCAACATTGAAAAACACCAACAAATTCAACAACAACCTCAACATTGAAAAACACCAACAAATTCAACAACAACCTCAACATTGAAAAACACGAACAAATTCAACAACAAACTCAACATTGAAAAACACCAACAAATTCAACAACAACCTCAACATTGAAAAACAACAACAACCTCGAAATTGAAAAACACCAACAAATTCAACAACAACCTCAACATTGAAAAACACCAACAAATTCAACAACAACCTCAACATTGATAAACAACAAAAACCTCAACATTTAAAAACACCAACAAATTCAACAACAACCTCAACATTTGAAAACGCCAACAAATTCAACAACAACGTGAACATTGAAAAACAACAACCTCAACATTGAAAAACACCAACAAATTCAACAAAAAATTCAACATTGAAAAACACCAACAAATTCAACAATAACCTCAACATTGAAAAACAACAACAACCTCAACATTGAAAAACACCAACAAATTCAACAACAACCTCAACATTGAAAAACACCAACAAATTCAACAACAACCTCAACATTGAAAAACAACAACAACCTCAACATTGAAAAACACCAACAAATTCAACAACAACCTCAACATTGAAAAACAACAACAACCTCAACATTGAAAAACACCAACAAATTCAACAACAACCTCAACATTGAAAAACACCAACAAATTCAACAACAACCTCAGCATTGAAAAACAACAACAACCTCAACATTGAAAAACACCAACAAATTCAACAACAACCTCAACATTGAAAAACAACAACAACCTCAACATTGAAAAACACCAACAAATTCAACAAAAACTTCAACATTGAAAAACACCAACAAATTCATCAACAACTTCAACATTGAAAAACACCAACAAATTCAACAACAACCTCAACATTGAAAAACAACAACAACCTCAACATTGAAAAACACCAACAAATTCAACAACAACCTCAACATTGAAAAACAACAACAACCTCAACATTGAAAAACACCAACAAATTCAACAAGAACCTCAACATTGAAAAACACCAACAAATTCAACAACAACCTCAGCATTGAAAAACAACAACAACCTCAACATTGAAAAACACCAACAAATTCAACAACAACCTCAACATTGAAAAACAACAACAACCTCAACATTGAAAAACACCAACAAATTCAACAAAAACTTCAACATTGAAAAACAACAACAACCTGAACATTGAAAAACACCAACAAATTCAACAACAACCTCAACATTGAAAAACAACAACAACCTCAACATTGAAAAACACCAACAAATTCAACAACAACCTCAACATTGAAAAACACCAACAAATTCAACAACAACCTCAGAATTGAAAAACAACAACAACCTCAACATTGAAAAACACCAACAAATTCAACAACAACCTCAACATTGAAAAACATCAACAACCTCAACATTGAAAAACACCAACAAATTCAACAACAACCTCAACATTGAAAAATACCAACAAATTCAACAACAACCTCAGCATTGAAAAACAACAACAACCTCAACATTGAAAAACACCAACAAATTCAACAACAACCTCGAAATTGAAAAACACCAACAAATTCAACAACAACTTCAACATTGAAAAACAGCAACAAATTCAACAACAACCTCGACATTGAAAAACACCATCAAATTCAACAACAACCTCAACATTGAAAAAAAAACAACCTCAAAATTGAAAAAACACCAACAAATTCAACAACAACCTCAACATTTAAAAACAACAACAACCTCAACATTGAAAAACACGAACAAATTCAACAACAACCTCAACATTGAAAAACACCAACAAACTCAACAACAACCTCAACATTGAAAAACAACAACAACCTCAACATTGAAAAACACCAACAAATTCAACAACAACCTCAACATTGAAAAACACCAACAAATTCAAGAACAAACTCAAGATTGAAAAACACCAACAAATTCAACAACCTCAGCATTGAAAAACAACAACAACCTCAACATTGAAAAACACCAACAAATTCAACAACAACCTCAACGTTGAAAAACACCAACAAATTCAACAACAACCTCAACATTGAAAAACAACAACAACCTCAACATTGAATAACACCAACAAATTCAAAAACAACCTCAACATTGAAAAACAACAACAAACTCAACATTGAGAAACACCAACAAATTCAACAACAACCTCAACATTGAAAAAGAACAACAACCTCAACATTGAAAAACACCAACAAATTCAACAATAACCTCAACATTGAAAAACAACAACAACCTCAACATTGAAAAACACCAACAAATTCAACAACAACCTCAACATTGAAAAACACCAACAAATTCAACAACAACCTCAACATTGAAAAACAACAACAACCTCAACATTGAAAAACACCAACAAATTCAACAACAACCTCAACATTGAAAAACAACAACAACCTCAACATTGAAAAACACCAACAAATTCAACAACAACCTCAACATTGAAAAACACCAACAAATTCAACAACAACCTCAACATTGAAAAACAACAACAACCTCAACATTGAAAAACACCAACAAATTCAACAACAACCTCAACATTGAAAAACAACAACAACCTCAACATTGAAAAACACCAACAAATTCAACAACAACCTCAACATTGAAAAACACCAACAAATTCAACAACAACCTCAGCATTGAAAAACAACAACAACCTCAACATTGAAAAACACCAACAAATTCAACAACAACCTCAACATTGAAAAACAACAACAACCTCAACATTGAAAAACACCAACAAATTCAACAAAAACTTCAACATTGAAAAACACCAACAAATTCATCAACAACTTCAACATTGAAAAACACCAACAAATTCAACAACAACCTCAACATTGAAAAACAACAACAACCTCAACATTGAAAAACACCAACAAATTCAACAACAACCTCAACATTGAAAAACAACAACAACCTCAACATTGAAAAACACCAACAAATTCAACAAGAACCTCAACATTGAAAAACACCAACAAATTCAACAACAACCTCAGCATTGAAAAACAACAACAACCTCAACATTGAAAAACACCAACAAATTCAACAACAACCTCAACATTGAAAAACAACAACAACCTCAACATTGAAAAACACCAACAAATTCAACAAAAACTTCAACATTGAAAAACAACAACAACCTGAACATTGAAAAAGACCAACAAATTCAACAACAACCTCAACATTGAAAAACAACAACAACCTCAACATTGAAAAACACCAACAAATTCAACAACAACCTCAACATTG
Organism: Isurus oxyrinchus; assembly: GCA_026770705.1. Taxonomy (NCBI): domain Eukaryota; kingdom Metazoa; phylum Chordata; class Chondrichthyes; order Lamniformes; family Lamnidae; genus Isurus; species Isurus oxyrinchus. The sequence continues at coordinate 60,138 of JANJGN010001169.1, forward strand.
AAAAACACCAACAAATTCAACAACAACCTCAGAATTGAAAAACAACAACAACCTCAACATTGAAAAACACCAACAAATTCAACAACAACCTCAACATTGAAAAACAACAACAACCTCAACATTGAAAAACACCAACAAATTCAACAACAACCTCAACATTGAAAAATACCAACAAATTCAACAACAACCTCAGCATTGAAAAACAACAACAACCTCAACATTGAAAAACACCAACAAATTCAACAACAACCTCGAAATTGAAAAACACCAACAAATTCAACAACAACTTCAACATTGAAAAACAGCAACAAATTCAACAACAACCTCGACATTGAAAAACACCATCAAATTCAACAACAACCTCAACATTGAAAAAAAAACAACCTCAAAATTGAAAAAACACCAACAAATTCAACAACAACCTCAACATTTAAAAACAACAACAACCTCAACATTGAAAAACACGAACAAATTCAACAACAACCTCAACATTGAAAAACACCAACAAACTCAACAACAACCTCAACATTGAAAAACAACAACAACCTCAACATTGAAAAACACCAACAAATTCAACAACAACCTCAACATTGAAAAACACCAACAAATTCAAGAACAAACTCAAGATTGAAAAACACCAACAAATTCAACAACCTCAGCATTGAAAAACAACAACAACCTCAACATTGAAAAACACCAACAAATTCAACAACAACCTCAACGTTGAAAAACACCAACAAATTCAACAACAACCTCAACATTGAAAAACAACAACAACCTCAACATTGAATAACACCAACAAATTCAAAAACAACCTCAACATTGAAAAACAACAACAAACTCAACATTGAGAAACACCAACAAATTCAACAACAACCTCAACATTGAAAAAGAACAACAACCTCAACATTGAAAAACACCAACAAATTCAACAATAACCTCAACATTGAAAAACAACAACAACCTCAACATTGAAAAACACCAACAAATTCAACAACAACCTCAACATTGAAAAACACCAACAAATTCAACAACAACCTCAACATTGAAAAACAACAACAACCTCAACATTGAAAAACACCAACAAATTCAACAACAACCTCAACATTGAAAAACAACAACAACCTCAACATTGAAAAACACCAGCAAATTCAACAACAACCTCAACATTGAAAAACACCAACAAATTCAACAACAACCTCAGCATTGAAAAACAACAACAACCTCAACATTGAAAAACACCAACAAATTCAACAACAACCTCAACATTGAAAAACAACAACAACCTCAACATTGAAAAAAACCAACAATTTCAACAAAAACTTCAACATTGAAAAACACCAACAAATTCAACAACAACCTCGAAATTGAAAAACACCAACAAATTCAACAACAACCTCAACATTGAAAAATAACAACAACCTCAACATTGAAAAACACCAACAAATTCAACAACAACCTCAACATTGAAAAACAACAACAACCTCAACATTGAAAAACACCAACAAATTCAACAACAACCTCAACATTTAAAAACACCAACAAATTCAACAACAACCTCAACATTGAAAAACAACAACAATCTCAACATTGAAAAACAGCAACAAATTCAACAACAACTTCAACATTGAAAAACAGCAACAACATCAACATTGAAAAACACCAACAAATTCAACAACAACCTCAACATTGAAAAACACCAACAAATTCAACAACAACCTCAACATTGAAAAACACGAACAAATTCAACAACAAACTCAACATTGAAAAACACCAACAAATTCAACAACAACCTCAACATTGAAAAACAACAACAACCTCGAAATTGAAAAACACCAACAAATTCAACAACAACCTCAACATTGAAAAACACCAACAAATTCAACAACAACCTCAACATTGATAAACAACAAAAACCTCAACATTTAAAAACACCAACAAATTCAACAACAACCTCAACATTTGAAAACGCCAACAAATTCAACAACAACGTGAACATTGAAAAACAACAACCTCAACATTGAAAAACACCAACAAATTCAACAAAAAATTCAACATTGAAAAACACCAACAAATTCAACAATAACCTCAACATTGAAAAACAACAACAACCTCAACATTGAAAAACACCAACAAATTCAACAACAACCTCAACATTGAAAAACACCAACAAATTCAACAACAACCTCAACATTGAAAAACAACAACAACCTCAACATTGAAAAACACCAAGAAATTCAACAACAACCTCAACATTGAAAAACAACAACAACCTCAACATTGAAAAACACCAACAAATTCAACAACAACCTCAACATTGAAAAACACCAACAAATTCAACAACAACCTCAGCATTGAAAAACAACAACAACCTCAACATTGAAAAACACCAACAAATTCAACAACAACCTCAACATTGAAAAACAACAACAACCTCAACATTGAAAAACACCAACAAATTCAACAAAAACTTCAACATTGAAAAACACCAACAAATTCAACAACAACCTCGAAATTGAAAAACACCAACAAATTCAACAACAACCTCAACATTGAAAAACAACAACAACCTCAACATTGAAAAACACCAACAAATTCAACAACAACCTCAACATTGAAAAACACCAACAAATTCAACAACAACCTCAACGTTGAAAAACACCAACAAATTCAACAACAACCTCAACATTGAAAAACAACAACAACCTCAACATTGAATAACACCAACAAATTCAAAAACAACCTCAACATTGAAAAACAACAACAAACTCAACATTGAGAAACACCAACAAATTCAACAACAACCTCAACATTGAAAAAGAACAACAACCTCAACATTGAAAAACACCAACAAATTCAACAATAACCTCAACATTGAAAAACAACAACAACCTCAACATTGAAAAACACCAACAAATTCAACAACAACCTCAACATTGAAAAACACCAACAAATTCAACAACAACCTCAACATTGAAAAACAACAACAACCTCAACATTGAAAAACACCAACAAATTCAACAACAACCTCAACATTGAAAAACAACAACAACCTCAACATTGAAAAACACCAGCAAATTCAACAACAACCTCAACATTGAAAAACACCAACAAATTCAACAACAACCTCAGCATTGAAAAACAACAACAACCTCAACATTGAAAAACACCAACAAATTCAACAACAACCTCAACATTGAAAAACAACAACAACCTCAACATTGAAAAACACCAACAATTTCAACAAAAACTTCAACATTGAAAAACACCAACAAATTCAACAACAACCTCGAAATTGAAAAACACCAACAAATTCAACAACAACCTCAACATTGAAAAATAACAACAACCTCAACATTGAAAAACACCAACAAATTCAACAACAACCTCAACATTGAAAAACAACAACAACCTCAACATTGAAAAACACCAACAAATTCAACAACAACCTCAACATTTAAAAACACCAACAAATTCAACAACAACCTCAACATTGAAAAACAACAACAATCTCAACATTGAAAAACAGCAACAAATTCAACAACAACTTCAACATTGAAAAACAGCAACAACATCAACATTGAAAAACACCAACAAATTCAACAACAACCTCAACATTGAAAAACACCAACAAATTCAACAACAACCTCAACATTGAAAAACACGAACAAATTCAACAACAAACTCAACATTGAAAAACACCAACAAATTCAACAACAACCTCAACATTGAAAAACAACAACAACCTCGAAATTGAAAAACACCAACAAATTCAACAACAACCTCAACATTGAAAAACACCAACAAATTCAACAACAACCTCAACATTGATAAACAACAAAAACCTCAACATTTAAAAACACCAACAAATTCAACAACAACCTCAACATTTGAAAACGCCAACAAATTCAACAACAACGTGAACATTGAAAAACAACAACCTCAACATTGAAAAACACCAACAAATTCAACAAAAAATTCAACATTGAAAAACACCAACAAATTCAACAATAACCTCAACATTGAAAAACAACAACAACCTCAACATTGAAAAACACCAACAAATTCAACAACAACCTCAACATTGAAAAACACCAACAAATTCAACAACAACCTCAACATTGAAAAACAACAACAACCTCAACATTGAAAAACACCAACAAATTCAACAACAACCTCAACATTGAAAAACAACAACAACCTCAACATTGAAAAACACCAACAAATTCAACAACAACCTCAACATTGAAAAACACCAACAAATTCAACAACAACCTCAGCATTGAAAAACAACAACAACCTCAACATTGAAAAACACCAACAAATTCAACAACAACCTCAACATTGAAAAACAACAACAACCTCAACATTGAAAAACACCAACAAATTCAACAAAAACTTCAACATTGAAAAACACCAACAAATTCAACAACAACCTCGAAATTGAAAAACACCAACAAATTCAACAACAACCTCAACATTGAAAAACAACAACAACCTCAACATTGAAAAACACCAACAAATTCAACAACAACCTCAACATTGAAAAACAACAACAACCTCAACATTGAAAAACACCAACAAATTCAACAACATCCTCAACATTTGAAAACACCAACAAATTCAACAACAACCTCAACATTGAAAAACAACAACAATCTCAACATTGAAAAACAGCAACAAATTCAACAACAACTTCAACATTGAAAAACAGCAACAACATCAACATTGAAAAACACCAACAAATTCAACAACAACCTCAACATTGAAAAACACCAACAAATTCAACAACAACCTCAACATTGAAAAACACGAACAAATTCAACAACAAACTCAACATTGAAAAACACCAACAAATTCAACAACAACCTCAACATTGAAAAACAACAACAACCTCAACATTGAAAAACACCAACAAATTCAACAACAACCTCAACATTGAAAAACACCAACAAATTCAACAACAACCTCAACATTGATAAACAACAAAAACCTCAACATTTAAAAACACCAACAAATTCAACAACAACCTCAACATTTAAAAACGCCAACAAATTCAACAACAACGTCAACATTGAAAAACAACAACCTCAACATTGAAAAACACCAACAAATTCAACAAAAAATTCAACATTGAAAAACACCAACAAATTCAACAACAACCCCGACATTGAAAAACACCAACAAATTCAACAACAACCTCAACTTTGAAAAACAACAACAACCTCATCATGGAAAAACACCAACAAATTCAACAACAACCTCAACATTGAAAAACAACAACATCCTCAAAATTGAAAAACACCAACAAATTCAACAACAACCCCAACATTTAAAAACAACAACAACCTCAACATTGAAAAACACAAACAAATTCAACAACAACCACAACATTGAAAAACACGAACAAATTCAACAACAACCTGAACATTGAAAAACAACAACAACCTCAACATTGAAAAACACCAACAAATTCAACAAGAACCTCAACATTGAAAAACACCAACAAATTCAACAACAACCTCAGCATTGAAAAACAACAACAACCTCAACATTGAAAAACACCAACAAATTCAACAACAACCTCAACATTGAAAAACAACAACAACCTCAACATTGAAAAACACCAACAAATTCAACAAAAACTTCAACATTGAAAAACAACAACAACCTGAACATTGAAAAACACCAACAAATTCAACAACAACCTCAACATTGAAAAACACAAACAAATTCAACAACAACCTCAACATTGAAAAACACGAACAAATTCAACAACAACCTCAACATTGAAAAACACCAACAAACTCAACAACAACCTGAACATTGAAAAACAACAACAACCTCAACATTGAAAAAGACCAACAAATTCAACAACAACCTCAACATTGAAAAACACCAACAAATTCAACAACAACCTCAACATTGAAAAACACCAACAACCTCAACATTGAAAAACACCAACAAATTCAACAACAACCTCAAATTTAAAAACAACAACAACCTCAACATTGAAAAACACCAACAAATTCAACAACAACCTCAACATTGAAAAACAACAACAAACTCAACATTGAAAAACACCAACAAATTCAACAACATCCTCAACATTGAAAAACAACAACAACCTCAACATTGAAAAACACCAACAAATTCATCAACAACTTCAACATTGAAAAACACCAACAAATTCAACAACAACCTCAACATTGAAAAACAACAACAACCTCAACATTGAAAAACACCAACAAATTCAACAACAACCTCAACATTGAAAAACAACAACAACCTCAACATTGAAAAACACCAACAAATTCAACAAGAACCTCAACATTGAAAAACACCAACAAATTCAACAACAACCTCAGCATTGAAAAACAACAACAACCTCAACATTGAAAAACACCAACAAATTCAACAACAACCTCAACATTGAAAAACAACAACAACCTCAACATTGAAAAACACCAACAAATTCAACAAAAACTTCAACATTGAAAAACAACAACAACCTGAACATTGAAAAACACCAACAAATTCAACAACAACCTCAACATTGAAAAACAACAACAACCTCAACATTGAAAAACACCAACAAATTCAACAACAACCTCAACATTGAAAAACACCAACAAATTCAACAACAACCTCAGAATTGAAAAACAACAACAACCTCAACATTGAAAAACACCAACAAATTCAACAACAACCTCAACATTGAAAAACAACAACAACCTCAGCATTGAGAAACACCAACAAATTCAACAACAACCTCAACATTGAAAAATACCAACAAATTCAACAACAACCTCAGCATTGAAAAACAACAACAACCTCAACATTGAAAAACACCAACAAATTCAACAACAACCTCGAAATTGAAAAACACCAACAAATTCAACAACAACTTCAACATTGAAAAACAGCAACAAATTCAACAACAACCTCGACATTGAAAAACACCATCAAATTCAACAACAACCTCAACATTGAAAAAAAAAACAACCTCAAAATTGAAAAAACACCAACAAATTCAACAACAACCTCAACATTTAAAAACAACAACAACCTCAACATTGAAAAACACGAACAAATTCAACAACAACTCAACATTGAAAAACACCAACAAACTCAACAACAACCTCAACATTGAAAAACAACAACAACCTCAACATTGAAAAACACCAACAAATTCAACCACAACCTCAACATTGAAAAACACCAACAAATTCAAGAACAAACTCAAGATTGAAAAACACCAACAAATTCAACAACCTCAGCATTGAAAAACAACAACAACCTCAACATTGAAAAACACCAACAAATTCAACAACAACCTCAACGTTGAAAAACACCAACAAATTCAACAACAACCTCAACATTGAAAAACAACAACAACCTCAACATTGAATAACACCAACAAATTCAAAAACAACCTCAACATTGAAAAACAACAACAAACTCAACATTGAGAAACACCAACAAATTCAACAACAACCTCAACATTGAAAAAGAACAACAACCTCAACATTGAAAAACACCAACAAATTCAACAATAACCTCAACATTGAAAAACAACAACAACCTCAACATTGAAAAACACCAGCAAATTCAACAACAACCTCAACATTGAAAAACACCAACAAATTCAACAACAACCTCAACATTGAAAAACAACAACAACCTCAACATTGAAAAACACCAACAAATTCAACAACAACCTCAACATTGAAAAACAACAACAACCTCAACATTGAAAAACACCAACAAATTCAACAACAACCTCAACATTGAAAAACACCAACAAATTCAACAACAACCTCAGCATTGAAAAACAACAACAACCTCAACATTGAAAAACACCAACAAATTCAACAACAACCTCAACATTGAAAAACAACAACAACCTCAACATTGAAAAACACCAACAATTTCAACAAAAACTTCAACATTGAAAAACACCAACAAATTCAACAACAACCTCGAAATTGAAAAACACCAACAAATTCAACAACAACCTCAACATTGAAAAACAACAACAACCTCAACATTGAAAAACACCAACAAATTCAACAACAACCTCAACATTGAAAAACAACAACAACCTCAACATTGAAAAACACCAACAAATTCAACAACAACCTCAACATTTAAAAACACCAACAAATTCAACAACAACCTCAACATTGAAAAACAACAACAATCTCAACATTGAAAAACAGCAACAAATTCAACAACAACTTCAACATTGAAAAACAGCAACAACATCAACATTGAAAAACACCAACAAATTCAACAACAACCTCAACATTGAAAAACACCAACAAATTCAACAACAACCTCAACATTGAAAAACACGAACAAATTCAACAACAAACTCAACATTGAAAAACACCAACAAATTCAACAACAACCTCAACATTGAAAAACAACAACAACCTCGAAATTGAAAAACACCAACAAATTCAACAACAACCTCAACATTGAAAAACACCAACAAATTCAACAACAACCTCAACATTGATAAACAACAAAAACCTCAACATTTAAAAACACCAACAAATTCAACAACAACCTCAACATTTGAAAACGCCAACAAATTCAACAACAACGTCAACATTGAAAAACAACAACCTCAACATTGAAAAACACCAACAAATTCAACAAAAAATTCAACATTGAAAAACACCAACAAATTCAACAACAACCCCGACATTGAAAAACACCAACAAATTCAACAACAACCTCAACATTGAAAAACACCAACAAATTCAACAAAAACTTCAACATTGAAAAACACCAACAAATTCAACAACAACCTCGAAATTGAAAAACACCAACAAATTCAACAACAACCTCAACATTGAAAAACAACAACAACCTCAACATTGAAAAACACCAACAAATTCAACAACAACCTCAACATTGAAAAACAACAACAACCTCAACATTGAAAAACACCAACAAATTCAACAACAACCTCAACATTTGAAAACACCAACAAATTCAACAACAACCTCAACATTGAAAAACAACAACAATCTCAACATTGAAAAACAGCAACAAATTCAACAACAACTTCAACATTGAAAAACAGCAACAACATCAACATTGAAAAACACCAACAAATTCAACAACAACCTCAACATTGAAAAACACCAACAAATTCAACAACAACCTCAACATTGAAAAACACGAACAAATTCAACAACAAACTCAACATTGAAAAACACCAACAAATTCAACAACAACCTCAACATTGAAAAACAACAACAACCTCAACATTGAAAAACACCAACAAATTCAACAACAACCTCAACATTGAAAAACACCAACAAATTCAACAACAACCTCAACATTGATAAACAACAAAAACCTCAACATTTAAAAACACCAACAAATTCAACAACAACCTCAACATTTAAAAACGCCAACAAATTCAACAACAACGTCAACATTGAAAAACAACAACCTCAACATTGAAAAACACCAACAAATTCAACAAAAAATTCAACATTGAAAAACACCAACAAATTCAACAACAACCCCGACATTGAAAAACACCAACAAATTCAACAACAACCTCAACTTTGAAAAACAACAACAACCTCATCATGGAAAAACACCAACAAATTCAACAACAACCTCAACATTGAAAAACAACAACATCCTCAAAATTGAAAAACACCAACAAATTCAACAACAACCCCAACATTTAAAAACAACAACAACCTCAACATTGAAAAACACAAACAAATTCAACAACAACCACAACATTGAAAAACACGAACAAATTCAACAACAACCTGAACATTGAAAAACAACAACAACCTCAACATTGAAAAACACCAACAAATTCAACAAGAACCTCAACATTGAAAAACACCAACAAATTCAACAACAACCTCAGCATTGAAAAACAACAACAACCTCAACATTGAAAAACACCAACAAATTCAACAACAACCTCAACATTGAAAAACAACAACAACCTCAACATTGAAAAACACCAACAAATTCAACAACAACCTCAACATTTGAAAACACCAACAAATTCAACAACAACCTCAACATTGAAAAACAACAACAATCTCAACATTGAAAAACAGCAACAAATTCAACAACAACTTCAACATTGAAAAACAGCAACCACATCAACATTGAAAAACACCAACAAATTCAACAACAACCTCAACATTGAAAAACACCAACAAATTCAACAACAACCTCAACATTGAAAAACACGAACAAATTCAACAACAAACTCAACATTGAAAAACACCAACAAATTCAACAACAACCTCAACATTGAAAAACACCAACAAATTCAACAAAAACTTCAACATTGAAAAACACCAACAAATTCAACAACAACCTCGAAATTGAAAAACACCAACAAATTCAACAACAACCTCAACATTGAAAAACAACAACAACCTCAACATTGAAAAACACCAACAAATTCAACAACAACCTCAACATTGAAAAACAACAACAACCTCAACATTGAAAAACACCAACAAATTCAACAACAACCTCAACATTTGAAAACACCAACAAATTCAACAACAACCTCAACATTGAAAAACAACAACAATCTCAACATTGAAAAACAGCAACAAATTCAACAACAACTTCAACATTGAAAAACAGCAACAACATCAACATTGAAAAACACCAACAAATTCAACAACAACCTCAACATTGAAAAACACCAACAAATTCAACAACAACCTCAACATTGAAAAACACGAACAAATTCAACAACAAACTCAACATTGAAAAACACCAACAAATTCAACAACAACCTCAACATTGAAAAACAACAACAACCTCAACATTGAAAAACACCAACAAATTCAACAACAACCTCAACATTGAAAAACACCAACAAATTCAACAACAACCTCAACATTGATAAACAACAAAAACCTCAACATTTAAAAACACCAACAAATTCAACAACAACCTCAACATTTAAAAACGCCAACAAATTCAACAACAACGTCAACATTGAAAAACAACAACCTCAACATTGAAAAACACCAACAAATTCAACAAAAAATTCAACATTGAAAAACACCAACAAATTCAACAACAACCCCGACATTGAAAAACACCAACAAATTCAACAACAACCTCAACTTTGAAAAACAACAACAACCTCATCATGGAAAAACACCAACAAATTCAACAACAACCTCAACATTGAAAAACAACAACATCCTCAAAATTGAAAAACACCAACAATTTCAACAACAACCCCAACATTTAAAAACAACAACAACCTCAACATTGAAAAACACAAACAAATTCAACAACAACCACAACATTGAAAAACACGAACAAATTCAACAACAACCTGAACATTGAAAAACAACAACAACCTCAACATTGAAAAACACCAACAAATTCAACAAGAACCTCAACATTGAAAAACACCAACAAATTCAACAACAACCTCAGCATTGAAAAACAACAACAACCTCAACATTGAAAAACACCAACAAATTCAACAACAACCTCAACATTGAAAAACAACAACAACCTCAACATTGAAAAACACCAACAAATTCAACAAAAACTTCAACATTGAAAAACAACAACAACCTGAACATTGAAAAACACCAACAAATTCAACAACAACCTCAACATTGAAAAACACAAACAAATTCAACAACAACCTCAACATTGAAAAACACGAACAAATTCAACAACAACCTCAACATTGAAAAACACCAACAAACTCAACAACAACCTGAACATTGAAAAACAACAACAACCTCAACATTGAAAAACACCAACAAATTCAACAACAACCTCAACATTGAAAAACACCAACAAATTCAACAACAACCTCAACATTGAAAAACACCAACAACCTCAACATTGAAAAACACCAACAAATTCAACAACAACCTCAAATTTAAAAACAACAACAACCTCAACATTGAAAAACACCAACAAATTCAACAACAACCTCAACATTGAAAAACAACAACAAACTCAACATTGAAAAACACCAACAAATTCAACAACATCCTCAACATTGAAAAACAACAACAACCTCAACATTGAAAAACACCAACAAATTCATCAACAACTTCAACATTGAAAAACACCAACAAATTCAACAACAACCTCAACATTGAAAAACAACAACAACCTCAACATTGAAAAACACCAACAAATTCAACAACAACCTCAACATTGAAAAACAACAACAACCTCAACATTGAAAAACACCAACAAATTCAACAAGAACCTCAACATTGAAAAACACCAACAAATTCAACAACAACCTCAGCATTGAAAAACAACAACAACCTCAACATTGAAAAACACCAACAAATTCAACAACAACCTCAACATTGAAAAACAACAACAACCTCAACATTGAAAAACACCAACAAATTCAACAAAAACTTCAACATTGAAAAACAACAACAACCTGAACATTGAAAAACACCAACAAATTCAACAACAACCTCAACATTGAAAAACAACAACAACCTCAACATTGAAAAACACCAACAAATTCAACAACAACCTCAACATTGAAAAACACCAACAAATTCAACAACAACCTCAGAATTGAAAAACAACAACAACCTCAACATTGAAAAACACCAACAAATTCAACAACAACCTCAACATTGAAAAACAACAACAACCTCAACATTGAAAAACACCAACAAATTCAACAACAACCTCAACATTGAAAAATACCAACAAATTCAACAACAACCTCAGCATTGAAAAACAACAACAACCTCAACATTGAAAAACACCAACAAATTCAACAACAACCTCGAAATTGAAAAACACCAACAAATTCAACAACAACTTCAACATTGAAAAACAGCAACAAATTCAACAACAACCTCGACATTGAAAAACACCATCAAATTCAACAACAACCTCAACATTGAAAAAAAAAACAACCTCAAAATTGAAAAAACACCAACAAATTCAACAACAACCTCAACATTTAAAAACAACAACAACCTCAACATTGAAAAACACGAACAAATTCAACAACAACTCAACATTGAAAAACACCAACAAACTCAACAACAACCTCAACATTGAAAAACAACAACAACCTCAACATTGAAAAACACCAACAAATTCAACAACAACCTCAACATTGAAAAACACCAACAAATTCAAGAACAAACTCAAAATTGAAAAACACCAACAAATTCAACAACCTCAGCATTGAAAAACAACAACAACCTCAACATTGAAAAACACCAACAAATTCAACAACAACCTCAACGTTGAAAAACACCAACAAATTCAACAACAACCTCAACATTGAAAAACAACAACAACCTCAACATTGAATAACACCAACAAATTCAAAAACAACCTCAACATTGAAAAACAACAACAAACTCAACATTGAGAAACACCAACAAATTCAACAACAACCTCAACATTGAAAAAGAACAACAACCTCAACATTGAAAAACACCAACAAATTCAACAATAACCTCAACATTGAAAAACAACAACAACCTCAACATTGAAAAACACCAGCAAATTCAACAACAACCACAACATTGAAAAACACGAACAAATTCAACAACAACCTGAACATTGAAAAACAACAACAACCTCAACATTGAAAAACACCAACAAATTCAACAAGAACCTCAACATTGAAAAACACCAACAAATTCAACAACAACCTCAGCATTGAAAAACAACAACAACCTCAACATTGAAAAACACCAACAAATTCAACAACAACCTCAACATTGAAAAACAACAACAACCTCAACATTGAAAAACACCAACAAATTCAACAACAACCTCAACATTTGAAAACACCAACAAATTCAACAACAACCTCAACATTGAAAAACAACAACAATCTCAACATTGAAAAACAGCAACAAATTCAACAACAACTTCAACATTGAAAAACAGCAACCACATCAACATTGAAAAACACCAACAAATTCAACAACAACCTCAACATTGAAAAACACCAACAAATTCAACAACAACCTCAACATTGAAAAACACGAACAAATTCAACAACAAACTCAACATTGAAAAACACCAACAAATTCAACAACAACCTCAACATTGAAAAACACCAACAAATTCAACAAAAACTTCAACATTGAAAAACACCAACAAATTCAACAACAACCTCGAAATTGAAAAACACCAACAAATTCAACAACAACCTCAACATTGAAAAACAACAACAACCTCAACATTGAAAAACACCAACAAATTCAACAACAACCTCAACATTGAAAAACAACAACAACCTCAACATTGAAAAACACCAACAAATTCAACAACAACCTCAACATTTGAAAACACCAACAAATTCAACAACAACCTCAACATTGAAAAACAACAATAATCTCAACATTGAAAAACAGCAACAAATTCAACAACAACTTCAACATTGAAAAACAGCAACAACATCAACATTGAAAAACACCAACAAATTCAACAACAACCTCAACATTGAAAAACACCAACAAATTCAACAACAACCTCAACATTGAAAAACACGAACAAATTCAACAACAAACTCAACATTGAAAAACACCAACAAATTCAACAACAACCTCAACATTGAAAAACAACAACAACCTCAACATTGAAAAACACCAACAAATTCAACAACAACCTCAACATTGAAAAACACCAACAAATTCAACAACAACCTCAACATTGATAAACAACAAAAACCTCAACATTTAAAAACACCAACAAATTCAACAACAACCTCAACATTTAAAAACGCCAACAAATTCAACAACAACGTCAACATTGAAAAACAACAACCTCAACATTGAAAAACACCAACAAATTCAACAAAAAATTCAACATTGAAAAACACCAACAAATTCAACAACAACCCCGACATTGAAAAACACCAACAAATTCAACAACAACCTCAACTTTGAAAAACAACAACAACCTCATCATGGAAAAACACCAACAAATTCAACAACAACCTCAACATTGAAAAACAACAACATCCTCAAAATTGAAAAACACCAACAAATTCAACAACAACCCCAACATTTAAAAACAACAACAACCTCAACATTGAAAAACACAAACAAATTCAACAACAACCACAACATTGAAAAACACGAACAAATTCAACAACAACCTGAACATTGAAAAACAACAACAACCTCAACATTGAAAAACACCAACAAATTCAACAAGAACCTCAACATTGAAAAACACCAACAAATTCAACAACAACCTCAGCATTGAAAAACAACAACAACCTCAACATTGAAAAACACCAACAAATTCAACAACAACCTCAACATTGAAAAACAACAACAACCTCAACATTGAAAAACACCAACAAATTCAACAAAAACTTCAACATTGAAAAACAACAACAACCTGAACATTGAAAAACACCAACAAATTCAACAACAACCTCAACATTGAAAAACACAAACAAATTCAACAACAACCTCAACATTGAAAAACACGAACAAATTCAACAACAACCTCAACATTGAAAAACACCAACAAACTCAACAACAACCTGAACATTGAAAAACAACAACAACCTCAACATTGAAAAACACCAACAAATTCAACAACAACCTCAACATTGAAAAACACCAACAAATTCAACAACAACCTCAACATTGAAAAACACCAACAACCTCAACATTGAAAAACACCAACAAATTCAACAACAACCTCAAATTTAAAAACAACAACAACCTCAACATTGAAAAACACCAACAAATTCAACAACAACCTCAACATTGAAAAACAACAACAAACTCAACATTGAAAAACACCAACAAATTCAACAACATCCTCAACATTGAAAAACAACAACAACCTCAACATTGAAAAACACCAACAAATTCATCAACAACTTCAACATTGAAAAACACCAACAAATTCAACAACAACCTCAACATTGAAAAACAACAACAACCTCAACATTGAAAAACACCAACAAATTCAACAACAACCTCAACATTGAAAAACAACAACAACCTCAACATTGAAAAACACCAACAAATTCAACAAGAACCTCAACATTGAAAAACACCAACAAATTCAACAACAACCTCAGCATTGAAAAACAACAACAACCTCAACATTGAAAAACACCAACAAATTCAACAACAACCTCAACATTGAAAAACAACAACAACCTCAACATTGAAAAACACCAACAAATTCAACAAAAACTTCAACATTGAAAAACCACAACAACCTGAACATTGAAAAACACCAACAAATTCAACAACAACCTCAACATTGAAAAACAACAACAACCTCAGCATTGAAAAACACCAACAAATTCAACAACAACCTCAACATTGAAAAACACCAACAAATTCAACAACAACCTCAGAATTGAAAAACAACAACAACCTCAACATTGAAAAACACCAACAAATTCAACAACAACCTCAACATTGAAAAACAACAACAACCTCAACATTGAAAAACACCAACAAATTCAACAACAACCTCAACATTGAAAAATACCAACAAATTCAACAACAACCTCAGCATTGAAAAACAACAACAACCTCAACATTGAAAAACACCAACAAATTCAACAACAACCTCGAAATTGAAAAACACCAACAAATTCAACAACAACTTCAACATTGAAAAACAGCAACAAATTCAACAACAACCTCGACATTGAAAAACACCATCAAATTCAACAACAACCTCAACATTGAAAAAAAAAACAACCTCAAAATTGAAAAAACACCAACAAATTCAACAACAACCTCAACATTTAAAAACAACAACAACCTCAACATTGAAAAACACGAACAAATTCAACAACAACTCAACATTGAAAAACACCAACAAACTCAACAACAACCTCAACATTGAAAAACAACAACAACCTCAACATTGAAAAACACCAACAAATTCAACAACAACCTCAACATTGAAAAACACCAACAAATTCAAGAACAAACTCAAAATTGAAAAACACCAACAAATTCAACAACCTCAGCATTGAAAAACAACAACAACCTCAACATTGAAAAACACCAACAAATTCAACAACAACCTCAACGTTGAAAAACACCAACAAATTCAACAACAACCTCAACATTGAAAAACAACAACAACCTCAACATTGAATAACACCAACAAATTCAAAAACAACCTCAACATTGAAAAACAACAACAAACTCAACATTGAGAAACACCAACAAATTCAACAACAACCTCAACATTGAAAAAGAACAACAACCTCAACATTGAAAAACACCAACAAATTCAACAATAACCTCAACATTGAAAAACAACAACAACCTCAACATTGAAAAACACCAGCAAATTCAACAACAACCTCAACATTGAAAAACACCAACAAATTCAACAACAACCTCAACATTGAAAAACAACAACAACCTCAACATTGAAAAACACCAACAAATTCAACAACAACCTCAACATTGAAAAACAACAACAACCTCAACATTGAAAAACACCAACAAATTCAACAACAACCTCAACATTGAAAAACACCAACAAATTCAACAACAACCTCAGCATTGAAAAACAACAACAACCTCAACATTGAAAAACACCAACAAATTCAACAACAACCTCAACATTGAAAAACAACAACAACCTCAACATTGAAAAACACCAACAATTTCAACAAAAACTTCAACATTGAAAAACACCAACAAATTCAACAACAACCTCGAAATTGAAAAACACCAACAAATTCAACAACAACCTCAACATTGAAAAACAACAACAACCTCAACATTGAAAAACACCAACAAATTCAACAACAACCTCAGCATTGAAAAACAACAACAACCTCAACATTGAAAAACACCAACAAATTCAACAACAACCTCAACATTTAAAAACACCAACAAATTCAACAACAACCTCAACATTGAAAAACAACAACAATCTCAACATTGAAAAACAGCAACAAATTCAACAACAACTTCAACATTGAAAAACAGCAACAACATCAACATTGAAAAACACCAACAAATTCAACAACAACCTCAACATTGAAAAACACCAACAAATTCAACAACAACCTCAACATTGAAAAACACGAACAAATTCAACAACAAACTCAACATTGAAAAACACCAACAAATTCAACAACAACCTCAACATTGAAAAACAACAACAACCTCGAAATTGAAAAACACCAACAAATTCAACAACAACCTCAACATTGAAAAACACCAACAAATTCAACAACAACCTCAACATTGATAAACAACAAAAACCTCAACATTTAAAAACACCAACAAATTCAACAACAACCTCCACATTTGAAAACGCCAACAAATTCAACAACAACGTCAACATTGAAAAACAACAACCTCAACATTGAAAAACACCAACAAATTCAACAAAAAATTCAACATTGAAAAACACCAACAAATTCAACAACAACCCCGACATTGAAAAACACCAACAAATTCAACAACAACCTCAACTTTGAAAAACAACAACAACCTCATCATGGAAAAACACCAACAAATTCAACAACAACCTCAACATTGAAAAACAACAACATCCTCAAAATTGAAAAACACCAACAAATTCAACAACAACCCCAACATTTAAAAACAACAACAACCTCAACATTGAAAAACACAAACAAATTCAACAACAACCACAACATTGAAAAACACGAACAAATTCAACAACAACCTCAACATTGAAAAACACCAACAAACTCAACAACAACCTGAACATTGAAAAACAACAACAACCTCAACATTGAAAAACACCAACAAATTCAACAACAACCTCAACATTGAAAAACACCAACAAATTCAACAACAACCTCAACATTGAAAAACAACAACAACCTCAACATTGAAAAACACCAACAAATTCAACAACAACCTCAACATTGAAAAACAACAACAACCTCAACATTGAAAAACACCAACAAATTCAACAACAACCTCAACATTTAAAAACACCAACAAATTCAACAACAACCTCAACATTGAAAAACAACAACAATCTCAACATTGAAAAACAGCAACAAATTCAACAACAACTTCAACATTGAAAAACAGCAACAACATCAACATTGAAAAACACCAACAAATTCAACAACAACCTCAACATTGAAAAACACCAACAAATTCAACAACAACCTCAACATTGAAAAACACGAACAAATTCAACAATAAACTCAACATTGAAAAACACCAACAAATTCAACAACAACCTCAACATTGAAAAACAACAACAACCTCGAAATTGAAAAACAGCAACAAATTCAACAACAACCTCAACATTGAAAAACACCAACAAATTCAACAACAACCTCAACATTGATAAACAACAAAAACCTCAACATTTAAAAACACCAACAAATTCAACAACAACCTCAACATTTGAAAACGCCAACAAATTCAACAACAACGTCAACATTGAAAAACAACAACCTCAACATTGAAAAACACCAACAAATTCAACAAAAAATTCAACATTGAAAAACACCAACAAATTCAACAACAACCCCGACATTGAAAAACACCAACAAATTCAACAACAACCTCAACTTTGAAAAACAACAACAACCTCATCATGGAAAAACACCAACAAATTCAACAACAACCTCAACATTGAAAAACAACAACATCCTCAAAATTGAAAAACACCAACAAATTCAACAACAACCCCAACATTTAAAAACAACAACAACCTCAACATTGAAAAACACAAACAAATTCATCAACAACCACAACATTGAAAAACACGAACAAATTCAAAAACAACCTCAACATTGAAAAACACCAACAAACTCAACAACAACCTGAACATTGAAAAACAACAACAACCTCAACATTGAAAAACACCAACAAATTCAACAACAACCTCAACATTGAAAAACACCAACAAATTCAACAACAACCTCAACATTGAAAAACACCAACAACCTCAACATTGAAAAACACAACAAATTCAACAACAACCTCAAATTTAAAAACAACAACAACCTCAACATTGAAAAACACCAACAAATTCAACAAGAACCTCAACATTGAAAAACAACAACAAACTCAACATTGAAAAACACCAACAAATTCAACAACAACCTCAACATTGAAAAACAACAACAACCTCAACATTGTAAAACACCAACAAATTCATCAACAACTTCAACATTGAAAAACACCAACAGATTCAACAGCAACCTCAACATTGAAAAACAACAACAACCTCAACATTGAAAAACACCAACAAATTCAACAACAACCTCAACATTGAAAAACAACAACAACCTCAACATTGAAAAACACCAACAAATTCAACAAGAACCTCAACATTGAAAAACACCAACAAATTCAACAACAACCTCAGCATTGAAAAACAACAACAACCTCAACATTGAAAAACACCAACAAATTCAACAACAACCTCAACATTGAAAAACAACAACAACCTCAACATTGAAAAACACCAACAAATTGAACAAAAACTTCAACATTGAAAAACAACAACAACATGAACATTGAAAAACACCAACAAATTCAACAACAACCTCAACATTGAAAAACAACAACAACCTCAACATTGAAAAACACCAACAAATTCAACAACAACCTCAACATTGAAAAACACCAACAAATTCAACAACAACCTCATCATTGAAAAACAACAACAACCTCAACATTGAAAAACACCAACAAATTCAACAACAACCTCAACATTGAAAAACAACAACAACCTCAACATTGAAAAACACCAACAAATTCAACAACAACTTCAACATTGAAAAACACCAACAAATTCAACAACAACCTCGAAATTGAAAAACACCAACAAATACAACAACAACCTCAACATTGAAAAACAACAACAACCTCAACATTGAAAAACACCAACAAATTCAACAACAACCTCAACATTGAAAAACACCAACAAATTCAAAAGCAACCTCAGAATTGAAAAACACCAACAAATTCAACAACAAGCTCAACATTGAAAAACACCAACTAACTCAACAACAACCTCAACATTGAAAAACAACAACAACCTCAACATTGAAAAACACCAACAAATTCAACAACAACCTCAACATTGAAAAACACCAACAAATTCAACAACAACCTCAGCATTGAAAAATACCAACAAATTCAACAACAACCTCGAAATTCAAAAACACCAACAAATTCAACAACAACTTCAACATTGAAAAACACCAACAAATTCAACAACAACCTCGACATTGAAAAACACCATCAAATTCAACAACAACCTCAACATTGAAAAACACCAACAACCTCAAAATTGAAAAAACACCAACAAATTCAACAACAACCTCAACATTTAAAAACAGCAACAACCTCAACATTGAAAAACACCAACAAATTCAACAACAACCTCAACTTTGAAAAACACCAACAAACTCAACAACAACCTCAACATTGAAAAACAACAACAACCTCAACATTGAAAAACACCAACAAATTCAACAACAACCTCAACATTGAAAAACACCAACAAATTCAAGAACAAACTCAAGATTGAAAAACACCAACAAATTCAACAACCTCAACATTGAAAAACAACAACAACCTCAACATTGAAAAACACCAACAAATTCAACAACAACCTCAACGTTGAAAAACACCAACAAATTCAACAACAACCTCAACATTGAAAAACAACAACAACCTCAACATTGAATAACACCAACAAATTCACCAACAACCTCAACTTTGAAAAACAACAACAAACTCAACATTGAGAAACACCAACAAATTCAACAACAACCTCAACATTGAAAAACAACAACAACCTCAACATTGAAAAACACCAACAAATTCAACAATAACCTCAAAATTGAAAAACAACAACAACCTCAACATTGAAAAACACCAACAAATTCAACCACAACCTCAACATTGAAAAACACCAACAAATTCAACAACAACCTCAACATTGAAAAACAACAACAACCTCAACATTGAAAAACACCAACAAATTCAACAACAACCTCAACATTGAAAAACAACAACAACCTCAACATTGAAAAACACCAACAAATTCATCAACAACCTCAACATTGAAAAACACCAACAAATTCAACAACAACCTCAGCATTGAAAACAACAACAACCTCAACATTGAAAAACACCAACAAATTCAACAACAACCTCAACATTGAAAAACAACAACAACCTCAACATTGAAAAACACCAACAAATTCAACAACAACTTCAACATTGAAAAACACCAACAAATTCAACAACAACCTCTAAATTGAAAAACACCAACAAATTCAACAACAATCTCAACATTGAAAAACAACAACAACCTCAACATTGAAAAACACCAACAAATTCAACAACAACCTCAACATTGAATAACAACAACAACCTCAACATTGAAAAACACCAACAAATTCAACAACAACCGCAACATTTAAAAACACCAACAAATTCAACAACAACCTCAACATTGAAAAACAACAACAATCTCAACATTGAAAAACAGCAACAAATTCAACAATAACCTCAACATTGAAAAACAGCAACAACCTCAACATTGAAAAACACCAACAAATTCAACAACAACCTCAACATTGAAAAACACCAACAAATTCAACAACAACCTCAACATTGAAAAACACCAACAAATTCAACAACAAACTCAACATTGAAAAACACCAACAAATTCAACAACAACCTCAACATTGAAAAACAACAACAACCTCAACATTGAAAAACACCAACAAATTCAACAACAACCTCAACATTGAAAAACACCAACAAATTCAACAACAACCTCAACATTGATAAAGAACAAAAAGCTCAACATTTAAAAACACCAACAAATTCAACAACAACCTCAACATTGAAAAACGCCAACAAATTCAACAACAACCTCAACATTGAAAAACAACAACCTCAACATTGAAAAACACCAACAAATTCAACAAAAAATTCAACATTGAAAAACCTCAACAAATTCAACAACAACCCCGACATTGAAAAACACCAACAAATTCAACAACAACCTCAACTTTGAAAAACAACAACAACCTCATCATGGAAAAACACCAACAAATTCAACAACAACCTCAACATTGAAAAACAACAACATCCTCAAAATTGAAAAACACCAACAAATTCAACAACAACCCCAACATTTAAAAACAACAACAACCTCAACATTGAAAAACACGAACAAATTCAACAACAACCTCAACATTGAAACACACCAACAAACTCAACAACAACCTCAACATTGAAAAACAACAACAACCTCAACATTGAAAAACACGAACAAATTCAACAACAACCTCAACATTGAAAAACACCAACAAATTCAACAACAACCTCAACATTGAAAAACACCAACAACCTCAACATTGAAAAACACCAACAAATTCAACAACAACCTCAACATTGAAAAACAACAACAACCTCAACATTTAAAAACACCAACAAATTCAACAACAACCTCAACACTGAAAAACAACAACAAACTCAACATTGAAAAACACCAACAAATTCAACAACAACCTCAACATTGAAAAACAACAACAACCTCAACATTGAAAAACACCAACAAATTCAACAACAACTTCAACATTGAAAAACAGCAACAAATTCAACAACAACCTCAACATTGAAAAACAACAACAACCTCAACATTGAAAAACACCAACAAATTCAACAACAAGCTCAACATTGAAAAACAACAACAACCTCAACATTGAAAAACACCAACAAATTCAACAACAACCTCAACATTGAAAAACACCAACAAATTCAACAACAACCTCAGCATTGAAAAACAACAACAACCTCAACATTGAAAAACACCAACAAATTCAACAACAACCTCAACATTGAAAAACAACAACAACCTCAACATTGAAAAACACCAACAACTTCAACAAAAACTTCAACATTGATAAACAACAACAACCTGAACATTGAAAAACACCAACAAATTCAACAACAACCTCAACATTGAAAAACAACAACAACCGCAACATTGAAAAACACCAACAAATTCAACAACAGCCTCAACATTGAAAAACAACAACAAATTCAACAACAACCTCAGCATTGAAAAACAACAACAACCTCAACATTGAAAAACACCAACAAATTCAACAACAACCTCAACATTGAAAAACAACAACAACCTCAACATTGAAAAACACCAACAAATTCAACAACAACCTCAACATTGAAAAACAACAACAACCTCAACATTGAAAAACACCAACAAATTCAACAACAACCTCAACATTGAAAAACAACAACAAACTCAACATTGAAAAACAACAACAAATTCAACAACAACCTCAACATTGAAAAACAACAACAACCTCAACATTGAAAAACACCAACAATTTTCAACAACAACTTCAACATTGAAAAACACCAACAAATTCAACAACAACCTCAACATTGAAAAACAACAACAACCTCAACATTGAAAAACACCAACAAATTCAACAACAACCTCAACATTTAAAAACAACAACAACCTCAACATTGAAAAACACCAACAAATTCAACATCAACCTCAACATTGAAAAACACCAACAAATTCAACAACAACCTCAGCATTGAAAAACAACAACAACCTCAACATTGAAAAAAACAAACAAATTCAACAACAACCTCAACGTTGAAAAACACCAACAAATTGAACAAAAACTTCAACATTGAAAAACACCAACAAATTCAACAACAACCTCGAAATTGAAAAACACCAACAAATTCAACAACAACCTCAACATTGAAAAACACCAACAAATTCAAGAACAAACTCAAGATTGAAAAACACCAACAAATTCAACAACCTCAACATTGAAAAACAACAACAACCTCAACATTGAAAAATAACAACAACCTCAACATTGAAAAACACCAACAAATTCAACAACAACCTCAACGTTGAAAAACACCAACAAATTCAACAACAACCTCAACATTGAAAAACAACAACAACCTCAACATTGAATAACACCAACAAATTCAAGAACAACCTCAACATTGAAAAACAACAACAACCTCAACCTAGAAAAACACCAACAAATTCAACAACAACCTCAACATTGAAAAACAACAACAAACTCAACATTGAGAAACACCAACAAATTCAACAACAACCTCAACATTGAAAAACAACAACAACCTCAACATTGAAAAACACCAACAAATTCAACAATAACCTCAA
Organism: Isurus oxyrinchus; assembly: GCA_026770705.1. NCBI lineage: Eukaryota > Metazoa > Chordata > Chondrichthyes > Lamniformes > Lamnidae > Isurus > Isurus oxyrinchus. Next base: position 85,353 of record JANJGN010001169.1, read on the forward strand.
AATTGAAAAACAACAACAACCTCAACATTGAAAAACACCAACAAATTCAACCACAACCTCAACATTGAAAAACACCAACAAATTCAACAACAACCTCAACATTGAAAAACAACAACAACCTCAACATTGAAAAACACCAACAAATTCAACAACAACCTCAACATTGAAAAACAACAACAACCTCAACATTGAAAAACACCAACAAATTCAACAACAACCTCAACATTGAAAAACACCAACAAATTCAACAACAACCTCAGCATTGAAAAACAACAACAACCTCAACATTGAAAAACACCAACAAATTCAACAACAACCTCAACATTGAAAAACAACAACAACCTCAACATTGAAAAACACCAACAAATTCAACAACAACTTCAACATTGAAAAACACCAACAAATTCAACAACAACCTCTAAAATGAAAACACCAACAAATTCAACAACAAGCTCAACATTGAAAAACAACAACAACCTCAACATTGAAAAACACCAACAAATTCAACAACAACCTCAACATTGAATAACAACAACATCCTCAACATTGAAAAACACCAACAAATTCAACAACAACCTCAACATTTAAAAACACCAACAAATTCAACAACAACCTCAACATTGAAAAACAACAACAATCTCAACATTGAAAAACAGCAACAAATTCAACAATAACCTCAACATTGAAAAACAGCAACAACCTCAACATTGAAAAACACCAACAAATTCAACAACAACCTCAACATTGAAAAACACCAACAAATTCAACAACAACCTCAACATTGAAAAACACCAACAAATTCAACAACAAACTCAACATTGAAAAACACCAACAAATTCAACAACAACCTCAACATTGAAAAACAACAACAACCTCAACATTGAAAAACACCAACAAATTCAACAACAACCTCAACATTGAAAAACACCAACAAATTCAACAACAACCTCAACATTGATAAAGAACAAAAAGCTCAACATTTAAAAACACCAACAAATTCAACAACAACCTCAACATTTAAAAACGCCAACAAATTCAACAACAACCTCAACATTGAAAAACAACAACCTCAACATTGAAAAACACCAACAAATTCAACAAAAAATTCAACATTGAAAAACCTCAACAAATTCAACAACAACCCCGACATTGAAAAACACCAACAAATTCAACAACAACCTCAACTTTGAAAAACAACAACAACCTCATCATGGAAAAACACCAACAAATTCAACAACAACCTCAACATTGAAAAACAACAACATCCTCAAAATTGAAAAACACCAACAAATTCAACAACAACCCCAACATTTAAAAACAACAACAACCTCAACATTGAAAAACACAAACAAATTCAACAACAACCTCAACATTGAAAAACACGAACAAATTCAACAACAACCTCAACATTGAAACACACCAACAAACTCAACAACAACCTCAACATTGAAAAACAACAACAACCTCAACATTGAAAAACACGAACAAATTCAACAACAACCTCAACATTGAAAAACACCAACAAATTCAACAACAACCTCAACATTGAAAAACACCAACAACCTCAACATTGAAAAACACCAACAAATTCAACAACAACCTCAACATTGAAAAACAACAACAACCTCAACATTGAAAAACACCAACAAATTCAACAACAACCTCAACACTGAAAAACAACAACAAACTCAACATTGAAAAACACCAACAAATTCAACAACAACCTCAACATTGAAAAACAACAACAACCTCAACATTGAAAAACACCAACAAATTCAACAACAACTTCAACATTGAAAAACAGCAACAAATTCAACGACAACCTCAACATTGAAAAACAACAACAACCTCAACATTGAAAAACACCAACAAATTCAACAACAACCTCAGCATTGAAAAACAACATCAACCTCAACATTGAAAAACACCAACAAATTCAACAACAACCTCAACATTGAAAAACAACAACAACCTCAACATTGAAAAACACCAACAACTTCAACAAAAACTTCAACATTGATAAACAACAACAACCTGAACATTGAAAAACACCAACAAATTCAACAACAGCCTCAACATTGAAAAACACCAACAAATTCAACAACAACCTCAGCATTGAAAAACAACAACAACCTCAACATTGAAAAACACCAACAAATTCAACAACAACCTCAACATTGAAAAACAACAACAACCTCAACATTGAAAAACACCAACAAATTCAACAACAACTTCAACATTGAAAAACACCAACAAATTCAACAACAACCTCGAAATTGAAAATCACCAACAAATACAACAACAACCTCAACATTGAAAAACAACAACAAACTCAACATTGAAAAACACCAACAAATTCAACAACAACCTCAACATTGAAAAACAACAACAACCTCAACAGTGAAAAACACCAACAAATTCAACAACAACCTCAACATTGAAAAACAACAACAACCTCAACATTGAAAAACACCAACAAATTCAACAACAACCTCAACATTGAAAAACAACAACAAACTCAACATTGAAAAACAACAACAAATTCAACAACAACCTCAACATTGAAAAACAACAACAACCTCAACATTGAAAAACACCAACAATTTTCAACAACAACTTCAACATTGAAAAACACCAACAAATTCAACAACAACCTCAACATTGAAAAACAACAACAACCTCAACATTGAAAAACACCAACAAATTCAACAACAACCTCAACATTGAAAAACAACAACAACCTCAACATTGAAAAACACCAACAAATTCAACAACAACCTCAACATTGAAAAACACCAACAAATTCAACAACAACCTCAGCATTGAAAAACAACAACAACCTCAACATTGAAAAAAACAAACAAATTCAACAACAACCTCAACATTGAAAAACAACAACAACCTCAACGTTGAAAAACACCAACAAATTGAACAAAAACTTCAACATTGAAAAACACCAACAAATTCAACAACAACCTCGAAATTGAAAAACACCAACAAATTCAACAACAACTTCAACATTGAAAAACAGCAACAAATTCAACAACAACCTCGACATTGAAAAACACCATCAAATTCAACAACAACCTCAACATTGAAAAACACCAACAACCTCAAAATTGAAAAAACACCAACAAATTCAACAACAACCTCAACATTTAAAAACAACAACAACCTCAACATTGAAAAACACCAACAATTCAACAACAACCTCAACATTGAAAAACACCAACAAACTCAACAACAAACTCAAGATTGAAAAAAACCAACAAATTCAGCAACCTCAACATTGAAAAACAACAACAACCTCAACATTGAAAAACACCAACAAATTCAACAACAACCTCAACGTTGAAAAACACCAACAAATTCAACAACAACCTCAAATTTGAAAAACAACAACAACCTCAACATTGAATAACACCAACAAATTCAACAACAACCTCAACATTGAAAAACAACAACAACCTCAACATTGAAAAACACCAACAAATTCAACAACAACCTCAACATTGAAAAACAACAACAAACTCAACATTGAGAAACACCAACAAATTCAACAACAACCTCAACATTGAAACAGAACAACAACCTCAACATTGAAAAACACCAACAAATTCAACAATAACCTCAACATTGAAAAACAACAACAACCTCAACATTGAAAAACACCAACAAATTCAACAACAACCTCAACATTGAAAAACACCAACAAATTCAACAACAACCTCAACATTGAAAAACAACAACAACCTCAACATTGAAAAACACCAACAAATTCAACAACAACCTCAACATTGAAAAACAACAACAACCTCAACATTGAAAAACATCAACAAATTCAACAACAACCTCAACATTGAAAAACACCAACAAATTCAACAACAACCTCAGCATTGAAAAACAACAACAACCTCAAAATTGAAAAACACCAACAAATTCAACAACAACCTCAACATTGAAAAACAACAACAACCTCAACATTGAAAAACACGAACAAATTCAACAACAACCTCAACATTGAAAAACACCAACAAATTCAAAAGCAACCTCAGAATTGAAAAACACCAACAAATTCAACAACAACCTCAACATTGAAAAACACCAACTAACTCAACAACAACCTCAACATTGAAAAACAACAACAACCTCAACATTGAAAAACACCAACAAATTCAACAACAACCTCAACGTTGAAAAACACCAACAAATTCAACAACAACCTCAAATTTGAAAAACAACAACAACCTCAACATTGAATAACACCAACAAATTCAACAACAACCTCAACATTGAAAAACAACAACAACCTCAACATTGAAAAACACCAACAAATTCAACAACAACCTCAACATTGAAAAACAACAACAAACTCAACATTGAGAAACACCAACAAATTCAACAACAACCTCAACATTGAAAAAGAACAACAACCTCAACATTGAAAAACACCAACAAATTCAACAATAACCTCAACATTGAAAAACAACAACAACCTCAACATTGAAAAACACCAACAAATTCAACAACAACCTCAACATTGAAAAACACCAACAAATTCAACAACAACCTCAACATTGAAAAACAACAACAACCTCAACATTGAAAAACACCAACAAATTCAACAACAACCTCAACATGGAAAAACAACAACAACCTCAACATTGAAAAACATCAACAAATTCAACAACAACCTCAACATTGAAAAACACCAACAAATTCAACAACAACCTCAGCATTGAAAAACAACAACAACCTCAACATTGAAAAACACCAACAAATTCAACAACAACCTCAACATTGAAAAACAACAACAACCTCAACATTGAAAAACACCAACAAATTCAACAAAAACTTCAACATTGAAAAGCACCAACAAATTCAACAACAACCTCGAAATTGAAAAACACCAACAAATTCAACAACAACCTCAACATTGAAAAACAACAACAACCTCAACATTGAAAAACACCAACAAATTCAACAACAACCTCAACATTGAAAAACAACAACAACCTCAACATTGAAAAACACCAACAAATTCAACAACAACCTCAACATTTAAAAACACCAACAAATTCAACAACAACCTCAACATTGAAAAACAACAACAATCTCAACTTTGAAAAACAGCAACAAATTCAACAACAACCTCAACATTGAAAAACACCAACAACATCAACATTGAAAAACACCAACAAATTCAACAACAACCTCAACATTGAAAAACACCAACAAATTCAACAACAAACTCAACATTGAAAAACACCAACAAATTCAACAACAACCTCAACATTGAAAAACAACAACAACCTCAACATTGAAAAACACGAACAAATTCAACAACAACCTCAACATTGAAAAACACCAACAAATTCAACAACAACCTCAACATTGATAAAGAACAAAAACCTCAACATTTAAAAACACCAACAAATTCAACCACAACCTCAACATTTAAAAACGCCAACAAATTCAACAACAACCTCAACATTGAAAAACAACAACCTCAACATTGAAAAACAAAAACAAATTCAACAAAAAATTCAACATTGAAAAACACCAACAAATTCAACAACAACCCCGACATTGAAAAACACCAACAAATTCAACAACAACCTCAACTTTGAAAAACAACAACAACCTCATCATGGAAAAACACCAACAAATTCAACAACAACCTCAACATTGAAAAACAACAACATCCTCAAAATTGAAAAACACCAACAAATTCAACAACAACCCCAACATTTAAAAACAACAACAACCTCAACATTGAAAAACACAAACAAATTCAACAACAACCTCAACATTGAAAAACACGAACAAATTCAACAACAACCTCAACATTGAAAAACACCAACAAACTCAACAACAACCTGAACATTGAAAAACAACAACAACCTCAACATTGAAAAACACCAACAAATTCAACAACAACCTCAACATTGAAAAACACCAACAAATTCAACAACAACCTCAACATTGAAAAACAACAACAACCTCAACATTGAAAAACACCAACAAATTCAACAACAACCTCAACACTGAAAAACAACAACAAACTCAACATTGAAAAACACCAACAAATTCAACAACAACCTCAACATTGAAAAACAACAACAACCTCAACATTGAAAAACACCAACAAATTCAACAACAACTTCAAAATTGAAAAACAGCAACAAATTCAACAACAACCTCAACATTGAAAAACAACAACAACCTCAACATTGAAAAACACCAACAAATTCAACAACAAGCTCAACATTGAAAAACAACAACAACCTCAACATTGAAAAACACCAACAAATTCAACAACAACCTCAACATTGAAAAACACCAACAAATTCAACAACAACCTCAGCATTGAAAAACAACAACAACCTCAACATTGAAAAACACCAACAAATTCAACAACAACCTCAACATTGAAAAACAACAACAACCTCAACATTGAAAAACACCAACAACTTCAACAAAAACTTCAACATTGATAAACAACAACAACCTGAACATTGAAAAACACCAACAAATTCAACAACAACCTCAACATTGAAAAACAACAACAACCTCAACATTGAAAAACACCAACAAATTCAACAACAGCCTCAACATTGAAAAACACCAACAAATTCAACAACAACCTCAGCATTGAAAAACAACAACAACCTCAACATTGAAAAACACCAACAAATTCAACAACAACCTCAACATTGAAAAACAACAACAACCTCAACATTGAAAAACACCAACAAATTCAACAACAACTTCAACATTGAAAAACACCAACAAATTCAACAACAACCTCGAAATTGAAAATCACCAACAAATACAACAACAACCTCAACATTGAAAAACAACAACAAACTCAACATTGAAAAACACCAACAAATTCAACAACAACCTCAACATTGAAAAACAACAACAACCTCAACATTGAAAAACACCAACAAATTCAACAACAACCTCAACATTGAAAAACAACAACAACCTCAACATTGAAAAACACCAACAAATTCAACAACAACCTCAACATTGAAAAACAACAACAAACTCAACATTGAAAAACAACAACAAATTCAACAACAACCTCAACATTGAAAAACAACAACAACCTCAACATTGAAAAACACCAACAATTTTCAACAACAACTTCAACATGGAAAAACACCAACAAATTCAACAACAACCTCAACATTGAAAAACAACAACAACCTCAACATTGAAAAACACCAACAAATTCAACAACAACCTCAACATTGAAAAACAACAACAACCTCAACATTGAAAAACACCAACAAATTCAACAACAACCTCAACATTGAAAAACACCAACAAATTCAACAACAACCTCAGCATTGAAAAACAACAACAACCTCAACATTGAAAAAAACAAACAAATTCAACAACAACCTCAACATTGAAAAACAACAACAACCTCAACGTTGAAAAACACCAACAAATTGAACAAAATCTTCAACATTGAAAAACACCAACAAATTCAACAACAACCTCGAAATTGAAAAACACCAACAAATTCAACAACAACTTCAACATTGAAAAACAGCAACAAATTCAACAACAACCTCGACGCTGAAAAACACCATCAAATTCAACAACAACCTCAACATTGAAAAACTCCAACAACCTCAAAATTGAAAAAACACCAACAAATTCAACAACAACCTCAACATTTAAAAACAACAACAACCTCAACATTGAAAAACACCAACAATTCAACAACAACCTCAACATTGAAAAACACCAACAAACTCAACAACAAACTCAAGATTGAAAAAAACCAACAAATTCAGCAACCTCAACATTGAAAAACAACAACAACCTCAACATTGAAAAACACCAACAAATTCAACAACAACCTCAACGTTGAAAAACACCAACAAATTAAACAACAACCTCAAATTTGAAAAACAACAACAACCTCAACATTGAATAACACCAACAAATTCAACAACAACCTCAACATTGAAAAACAACAACAACCTCAACTTTGAAAAACACCAACAAATTCAACAACAACCTCAACATTGAAAAACAACAACAAACTCAACATTGAGAAACACCAACAAATTCAACAACAACCTCAACATTGAAAAAGAACAACAACCTCAACATTGAAAAACACCAACAAATTCAACAATAACCTCAACATTGAAAAACAACAACAACCTCAACATTGAAAAACACCAACAAATTCAACAACAACCTCAACATTGAAAAACACCAACAAATTCAACAACAACCTCAACATTGAAAAACAACAACAACCTCAACATTGAAAAACACCAACAAATTCAACAACAACCTCAACATGGAAAAACAACAACAACCTCAACATTGAAAAACATCAACAAATTCAACAACAACCTCAACATTGAAAAACACCAACAAATTCAACAACAACCTCAGCATTGAAAAACAACAACAACCTCAACATTGAAAAACACCAACAAATTCAACAACAACCTCAACATTGAAAAACAACAACAACCTCAACATTGAAAAACACCAACAAATTCAACAAAAACTTCAACATTGAAAAGCACCAACAAATTCAACAACAACCTCGAAATTGAAAAACACCAACAAATTCAACAACAACCTCAACATTGAAAAACAACAACAACCTCAACATTGAAAAACACCAACAAATTCAACAACAACCTCAACATTGAAAAACAACAACAACCTCAACATTGAAAAACACCAACAAATTCAACAACAACCTCAACATTTAAAAACACCAACAAATTCAACAACAACCTCAACATTGAAAAACAACAACAATCTCAACTTTGAAAAACAGCAACAAATTCAACAACAACCTCAACATTGAAAAACAGCAACAACATCAACATTGAAAAACACCAACAAATTCAACGACAACCTCAACATTGAAAAACACCAACAAATTCAACAACAAACTCAACATTGAAAAACACCAACAAATTCAACAACAACCTCAACATTGAAAAACAACAACAACCTCAACATTGAAATACACCAACAAATTCAACAACAACCTCAACATTGAAAAACACCAACAAATTCAACAACAACCTCAACATTGATAAAGAACAAAAACCTCAACATTTAAAAACACCAACAAATTCAACCACAACCTCAACATTTAAAAACGCCAACAAATTCAACAACAACCTCAACATTGAAAAACAACAACCTCAACATTGAAAAACACCAACAAATTCAACAAAAAATTCAACATTGAAAAACACCAACAAATTCAACAACAACCCCGACATTGAAAAACACCAACAAATTCAACAACAACCTCAACTTTGAAAAACAACAACAACCTCATCATGGAAAAACACCAACAAATTCAACAACAACCTCAACATTGAAAAACAACAACCTCAACATTGTAAAACACCAACAAATTCAACAAAAAATTCAACATTGAAAAACACCAACAAATTCAACAACAACCCCGACATTGAAAAACACCAACAAATTCAACAACAACCTCAGCATTGAAAAACAACAACAACCTCAACATTGAAAAACACCAACAAATTCAACAACAACCTCAACATTGAAAAACAACAACAACCTCAACTTTGAAAAACACCAACAAATTCAACAACAACCTCAACATTGAAAAACAACAACAAACTCAACATTGAGAAACACCAACAAATTCAACAACAACCTCAACATTGAAAAAGAACAACAACCTCAACATTGAAAAACACCAACAAATTCAACAATAACCTCAACATTGAAAAACAACAACAACCTCAACATTGAAAAACACCAACAAATTCAACAACAACCTCAACATTGAAAAACACCAACAAATTCAACAACAACCTCAACATTGAAAAACAACAACAACCTCAACATTGAAAAACACCAACAAATTCAACAACAACCTCAACATGGAAAAACAACAACAACCTCAACATTGAAAAATATCAACAAATTCAACAACAACCTCAACATTGAAAAACACCAACAAATTCAACAACAACCTCAGCATTGAAAAACAACAACAACCTCAACATTGAAAAACACCAACAAATTCAACAACAACCTCAACATTGAAAAACAACAACAACCTCAACATTGAAAAACACCAACAAATTCAACAAAAACTTCAACATTGAAAAGCACCAACAAATTCAACAACAACCTCGAAATTGAAAAACACCAACAAATTCAACAACAACCTCAACATTGAAAAACAACAACAACCTCAACATTGAAAAACACCAACAAATTCAACAACAACCTCAACATTGAAAAACAACAACAACCTCAACATTGAAAAACACCAACAAATTCAACAACAACCTCAACATTTAAAAACACCAACAAATTCAACAACAACCTCAACATTGAAAAACAACAACAATCTCAACTTTGAAAAACAGCACCAAATTCAACAACAACCTCAACATTGAAAAACAGCAACAACATCAACATTGAAAAACACCAACAAATTCAACAACAACCTCAACATTGAAAAACACCAACAAATTCAACAACAAACTCAACATTGAAAAACACCAACAAATTCAACAACAACCTCAACATTGAAAAACAACAACAACCTCAACATTGAAAAACACCAACAAATTCAACAACAACCTCAACATTGAAAAACACCAACAAATTCAACAACAACCTCAACATTGATAAAGAACAAAAACCTCAACATTTAAAAACACCAACAAATTCAACCACAACCTCAATATTTAAAAACGCCAACAAATTCAACAACAACCTCAACATTGAAAAACAACAACCTCAACATTGAAAAACACCAACAAATTCAACAAAAAATTCAACATTGAAAAACACCAACAAATTCAACAACAACCCCGACATTGAAAAACACCAACAAATTCAACAACAACCTCAACTTTGAAAAACAACAACAACCTCATCATGGAAAAACACCAACAAATTCAACAACAACCTCAACATTGAAAAACAACAACATCCTCAAAATTGAAAAACACCAACAAATTCAACAACAACCTGAACATTGAAAAACAACAACAACCTCAACATTGAAAAACACCAACAAATTCAACAACAACCTCAACATTGAAAAACACCAACAAATTCAACAACAACCTCAACATTGAAAAACACCAACAACCTCAACATTGAAAAACACCAACAAATTCAACAACAACCTCAAAATTAAAAACAACAACAACCTCAACATTGAAAAACACCAACAAATTCAACAACAACCTCAACATTGAAAAACAACAACAAACTCAACATTGAAAAACACCAACAAATTCAACAACAACCTCAACATTGAAAAACAACAACAAATTCATCAACAACTTCAACATTGAAAAACACCAACAAATTCAACAAAAACCTCAACATTGAAAAACAACATCAACCTCAACATTGAAAAACACCAACAAATTCAACAAGAACCTCAACATTGGAAAACACCAACAAATTCAACAACAACCTCAGCATTGAAAAACAACAACAACCTCAACATTGAAAAACACCAACAAATTCAACAACAACCTCAACATTGAAAAACAACAACAACCTCAACATTGAAAAACACCAACAAATTCAACAAAAACTTCAACATTGAAAAACAACAACAACCTGAACATTGAAAAACACCAACAAATTCAACAACAACCTCAACATTGAAAAACAACAACAACCTCAACATTGAAAAACACCAACAAATTCAACAACAACCTCAACATTGAAAAACACCAACAAATTCAACAACAACCTCAGCATTGAAAAACAACAACAACCTCAACATTGAAAAACACCAACAAATTCAACAACAACCTCAACATTGAAAGACAACAACAACCTCAACTTTGAAAAACACCAACAAATTCAACAACAACCTCAACATTGAAAAATACCAACAAATTCAACAACAACCTCAGCATTGAAAAACAACAACAACCTCAACATTGAAAAAAACAAACAAATTCAACAACAACCTCAACATTGAAAAACAACAACAACCTCAACATTGAAAAACACCAACAAATTCAACAACAACCTCAACATTGAAAAACAGCAACAACATCAACATTGAAAAACACCAACAAATTCAACAACAACCTCAACATTGAAAAACACCAACAAATTCAACAACAACCTCAGCATTGAAAAACAACAACAACCTCAACATTGAAAAACACCAACAAATTCAACAACAACCTCAACATTGAAAAACAACAACAACCTCAACAATGAAAAACACCAACAAATTCAACAACAACTTCAACATTGAAAAACACCAACAAATTCAACAACAACCTCGAAATTGAAAATCACCAACAAATACAACAACAACCTCAACATTGAAAAACAACAACAAACTCAACATTGAAAAACACCAACATATTCAACAACAACCTCAACATTGAAAAACAACAACAACCTCAACATTGAAAAACACCAACAAATTCAACAACAACCTCAACATTGAAAAACAACAACAACCTCAACATTGAAAAACACCAACAAATTCAACAACAACCTCAACATTGAAAAACAACAACAAACTCAACATTGAAAAACAACAACAAATTCAACAACAACCTCAACATTGAAAAACAACAACAACCTCAACATTGAAAAACACCAACAATTTTCAACAACAACTTCAACATTGAAAAACACCAACAAATTCAACAACAACCTCAACATTGAAAAACAACAACAACCTCAACATTGAAAAACACCAACAAATTCAACAACAACCTCAACATTGAAAAACAACAACAACCTCAACATTGAAAAACACCAACAAATTCAACAACAACCTCAACATTGAAAAACACCAACAAATTCAACAACAACCTCAGCATTGAAAAACAACAACAACCTCAACATTGAAAAAAACAAACAAATTCAACAACAACCTCAACATTGAAAAACAACAACAACCTCAACGTTGAAAAACACCAACAAATTGAACAAAATCTTCAACATTGAAAAACACCAACAAATTCAACAACAACCTCGAAATTGAAAAACACCAACAAATTCAACAACAACTTCAACATTGAAAAACAGCAACAAATTCAACAACAACCTCGACGTTGAAAAACACCATCAAATTCAACAACAACCTCAACATTGAAAAACACCAACAACCTCAAAATTGAAAAAACACCAACAAATTCAACAACAACCTCAACATTTAAAAACAACAACAACCTCAACATTGAAAAACACCAACAATTCAACAACAACCTCAACATTGAAAAACACCAACAAACTCAACAACAAACTCAAGATTGAAAAAAACCAACAAATTCAGCAACCTCAACATTGAAAAACAACAACAACCTCAACATTGAAAAACACCAACAAATTCAACAACAACCTCAACGTTGAAAAACACCAACAAATTCAACAACAACCTCAAATTTGAAAAACAACAACAACCTCAACATTGAATAACACCAACAAATTCAACAACAACCTCAACATTGAAAAACAACAACAACCTCAACTTTGAAAAACACCAACAAATTCAACAACAACCTCAACATTGAAAAACAACAACAAACTCAACATTGAGAAACACCAACAAATTCAACAACAACCTCAACATTGAAAAAGAACAACAACCTCAACATTGAAAAACACCAACAAATTCAACAATAACCTCAACATTGAAAAACAACAACAACCTCAACATTGAAAAACACCAACAAATTCAACAACAACCTCAACATTGAAAAACACCAACAAATTCAACAACAACCTCAACATTGAAAAACAACAACAACCTCAACATTGAAAAACACCAACAAATTCAACAACAACCTCAACATGGAAAAACAACAACAACCTCAACATTGAAAAACATCAACAAATTCAACAACAACCTCAACATTGAAAAACACCAACAAATTCAACAACAACCTCAGCATTGAAAAACAACAACAACCTCAACATTGAAAAACACCAACAAATTCAACAACAACCTCAACATTGAAAAACAACAACAACCTCAACATTGAAAAACACCAACAAATTCAACAAAAACTTCAACATTGAAAAGCACCAACAAATTCAACAACAACCTCGAAATTGAAAAACACCAACAAATTCAACAACAACCTCAACATTGAAAAACAACAACAACCTCAACATTGAAAAACACCAACAAATTCAACAACAACCTCAACATTGAAAAACAACAACAACCTCAACATTGAAAAACACCAACAAATTCAACAACAACCTCAACATTTAAAAACACCAACAAATTCAACAACAACCTCAACATTGAAAAACAACAACAATCTCAACTTTGAAAAACAGCAACAAATTCAACAACAACCTCAACATTGAAAAACAGCAACAACATCAACATTGAAAAACACCAACAAATTCAACGACAACCTCAACATTGAAAAACACCAACAAATTCAACCACAAACTCAACATTGAAAAACACCAACAAATTCAACAACAACCTCAACATTGAAAAACAACAACAGCCTCAACATTGAAATACACCAACAAATTCAACAACAACCTCAACATTGAAAAACACCAACAAATTCAACAACAACCTCAACATTGATAAAGAACAAAAACCTCAACATTTAAAAACACCAACAAATTCAACCACAACTTCAACATTTAAAAACGCCAACAAATTCAACAACAACCTCAACATTGAAAAACAACAACCTCAACATTGAAAAACACCAACAAATTCAACAAAAAATTCAACATTGAAAAACACCAACAAATTCAACAACAACCCCGACATTGAAAAACACCAACAAATTCAACAACAACCTCAACTTTGAAAAACAACAACAACCTCATCATGGAAAAACACCAACAAATTCAACAACAACCTCAACATTGAAAAACAACAACCTCAACATTGAAAAACACCAACAAATTCAACAAAAAATTCAACATTGAAAAACACCAACAAATTCAACAACAACCCCGACATTGAAAAACACCAACAAATTCAACAACAACCTCAGCATTGAAAAACAACAACAACCTCAACATTGAAAAACACCAACAAATTCAACAACAACCTCAACATTGAAAAACAACAACAACCTCAACTTTGAAAAACACCAACAAATTCAACAACAACCTCAACATTGAAAAACAATAACAAACTCAACATTGAGAAACACCAACAAATTCAACAACAGCCTCAACATTGAAAAAGAACAAGAACCTCAACATTGAAAAACACCAACAAATTCAACAATAACCTCAACATTGAAAAACAACAACAACCTCAACATTGAAAAACACCAACAAATTCAACAACAACCTCAACATTGAAAAACACCAACAAATTCAACAACAACCTCAACATTGAAAAACAACAACAACCTCAACATTGAAAAACACCAACAAATTCAACAACAACCTCAACATGGAAAAACAACAACAACCTCAACATTGAAAAACATCAACAAATTCAACAACAACCTCAACATTGAAAAACACCAACAAATTCAACAACAACCTCAGCATTGAAAAACAACAACAACCTCAACATTGAAAAACACCAACAAATTCAACAACAACCTCAACATTGAAAAACAACAACAACCTCAACATTGAAAAACACCAACAAATTCAACAAAAACTTCAACATTGAAAAGCACCAACAAATTCAACAACAACCTCGAAATTGAAAAACACCAACAAATTCAACAACAACCTCAACATTGAAAAACAACAACAACCTCAACATTGAAAAACACCAACAAATTCAACAACAACCTCAACATTGAAAAACAACAACAACCTCAACATTGAAAAACACCAACAAATTCAACAACAACCTCAACATTTAAAAACACCAACAAATTCAACAACAACCTCAACATTGAAAAACAACAACAATCTCAACTTTGAAAAACAGCAACAAATTCAACAACAACCTCAACATTGAAAAACACCAACAACATCAACATTGAAAAACACCAACAAATTCAACAACAACTTCAACATTGAAAAACACCAACAAATTCAACAACAAACTCAACATTGAAAAACACCAACAAATTCAACAACAACCTCAACATTGAAAAACAACAACAACCTCAACATTGAAAAACACCAACAAATTCAACAACAACCTCAACATTGATAAAGAACAAAAACCTCAACATTTAAAAACACCAACAAATTCAACCACAGCCTCATCATTTAAAAACGCCAACAAATTCAACAACAACCTCAACATTGAAAAACAACAACCTCAACATTGAAAAACACCAACAAATTCAACTAACAATTCAACATTGAAAAACACCAACAAATTCAACAACAACCCCGACATTGAAAAACACCAACAAATTCAACAACAACCTCAACTTTGAAAAACAACAACAACCTCATCATGGAAAAACACCAACAAATTCAACAACAACCTCAACATTGAAAAACAACAACATCCTCAAAATTGAAAAACACCAACAAATTCAACAACAACCCCAACATTTAAAAACAACAACAAATTCAACAACAACCTCAACATTGAAAAACAACAACAATCTCAACTTTGAAAAACAGCACCAAATTCAACAACAACCTCAACATTGAAAAACAGCAACAACATCAACATTGAAAAACACCAACAAATTCAACAACAACCTCAACATTGAAAAACACCAACAAATTCAACAACAAACTCAACATTGAAAAACACCAACAAATTCAACAACAACCTCAACATTGAAAAACAACAACAACCTCAACATTGAAAAACACCAACAAATTCAACAACAACCTCAACATTGAAAAACACCAACAAATTCAACAACAACCTCAACATTGATAAAGAACAAAAACCTCAACATTTAAAAACACCAACAAATTCAACCACAACCTCAACATTTAAAAACGCCAACAAATTCAACAACAACCTCAACATTGAAAAACAACAACCTCAACATTGAAAAACACCAACAAATTCAACAAAAAATTCAACATTGAAAAACACCAACAAATTCAACAACAACCCCGACATTGAAAAACACCAACAAATTCAACAACAACCTCAACTTTGAAAAACAACAACAACCTCATCATGGAAAAACACCAACAAATTCAACAACAACCTCAACATTGAAAAACAACAACATCCTCAAAATTGAAAAACACCAACAAATTCAACAACAACCTGAACATTGAAAAACAACAACAACCTCAACATTGAAAAACACCAACAAATTCAACAACAACCTCAACATTGAAAAACACCAACAAATTCAACAACAACCTCAACATTGAAAAACACCAACAACCTCAACATTGAAAAACACCAACAAATTCAACAACAACCTCAAAATTAAAAACAACAACAACCTCAACATTGAAAAACACCAACAAATTCAACAACAACCTCAACATTGAAAAACAACAACAAACTCAACATTGAAAAACACCAACAAATTCAACAACAACCTCAACATTGAAAAACAACAACAAATTCATCAACAACTTCAACATTGAAAAACACCAACAAATTCAACAAAAACCTCAACATTGAAAAACAACATCAACCTCAACATTGAAAAACACCAACAAATTCAACAAGAACCTCAACATTGGAAAACACCAACAAATTCAACAACAACCTCAGCATTGAAAAACAACAACAACCTCAACATTGAAAAACACCAACAAATTCAACAACAACCTCAACATTGAAAAACAACAACAACCTCAACATTGAAAAACACCAACAAATTCAACAAAAACTTCAACATTGAAAAACAACAACAACCTGAACATTGAAAAACACCAACAAATTCAACAACAACCTCAACATTGAAAAACAACAACAACCTCAACATTGAAAAACACCAACAAATTCAACAACAACCTCAACATTGAAAAACACCAACAAATTCAACAACAACCTCAGCATTGAAAAACAACAACAACCTCAACATTGAAAAACACCAACAAATTCAACAACAACCTCAACATTGAAAGACAACAACAACCTCAACTTTGAAAAACACCAACAAATTCAACAACAACCTCAACATTGAAAAATACCAACAAATTCAACAACAACCTCAGCATTGAAAAACAACAACAACCTCAACATTGAAAAAAACAAACAAATTCAACAACAACCTCAACATTGAAAAACAACAACAACCTCAACATTGAAAAACACCAACAAATTCAACAACAACCTCAACATTGAAAAACAGCAACAACATCAACATTGAAAAACACCAACAAATTCAACAACAACCTCAACATTGAAAAACACCAACAAATTCAACAACAACCTCAGCATTGAAAAACAACAACAACCTCAACATTGAAAAACACCAACAAATTCAACAACAACCTCAACATTGAAAAACAACAACAACCTCAACAATGAAAAACACCAACAAATTCAACAACAACTTCAACATTGAAAAACACCAACAAATTCAACAACAACCTCGAAATTGAAAATCACCAACAAATACAACAACAACCTCAACATTGAAAAACAACAACAAACTCAACATTGAAAAACACCAACATATTCAACAACAACCTCAACATTGAAAAACAACAACAACCTCAACATTGAAAAACACCAACAAATTCAACAACAACCTCAACATTGAAAAACAACAACAACCTCAACATTGAAAAACACCAACAAATTCAACAACAACCTCAACATTGAAAAACAACAACAAACTCAACATTGAAAAACAACAACAAATTCAACAACAACCTCAACATTGAAAAACAACAACAACCTCAACATTGAAAAACACCAACAATTTTCAACAACAACTTCAACATTGAAAAACACCAACAAATTCAACAACAACCTCAACATTGAAAAACAACAACAACCTCAACATTGAAAAACACCAACAAATTCAACAACAACCTCAACATTGAAAAACAACAACAACCTCAACATTGAAAAACACCAACAAATTCAACAACAACCTCAACATTGAAAAACACCAACAAATTCAACAACAACCTCAGCATTGAAAAACAACAACAACCTCAACATTGAAAAAAACAAACAAATTCAACAACAACCTCAACATTGAAAAACAACAACAACCTCAACGTTGAAAAACACCAACAAATTGAACAAAATCTTCAACATTGAAAAACACCAACAAATTCAACAACAACCTCGAAATTGAAAAACACCAACAAATTCAACAACAACTTCAACATTGAAAAACAGCAACAAATTCAACAACAACCTCGACGTTGAAAAACACCATCAAATTCAACAACAACCTCAACATTGAAAAACACCAACAACCTCAAAATTGAAAAAACACCAACAAATTCAACAACAACCTCAACATTTAAAAACAACAACAACCTCAACATTGAAAAACACCAACAATTCAACAACAACCTCAACATTGAAAAACACCAACAAACTCAACAACAAACTCAACATTGAAAAAAACCAACAAATTCAGCAACCTCAACATTGAAAAACAACAACAACCTCAACATTGAAAAACACCAACAAATTCAACAACAACCTCAACGTTGAAAAACACCAACAAATTCAACAACAACCTCAAATTTGAAAAACAACAACAACCTCAACATTGAATAACACCAACAAATTCAACAACAACCTCAACATTGAAAAACAACAACAACCTCAACTTTGAAAAACACCAACAAATTCAACAACAACCTCAACATTGAAAAACAACAACAAACTCAACATTGAGAAACACCAACAAATTCAACAACAACCTCAACATTGAAAAAGAACAACAACCTCAACATTGAAAAACACCAACAAATTCAACAATAACCTCAACATTGAAAAACAACAACAACCTCAACATTGAAAAACACCAACAAATTCAACAACAACCTCAACATTGAAAAACACCAACAAATTCAACAACAACCTCAACATTGAAAAACAACAACAACCTCAACATTGAAAAACACCAACAAATTCAACAACAACCTCAACATGGAAAAACAACAACAACCTCAACATTGAAAAACATCAACAAATTCAACAACAACCTCAACATTGAAAAACACCAACAAATTCAACAACAACCTCAGCATTGAAAAACAACAACAACCTCAACATTGAAAAACACCAACAAATTCAACAACAACCTCAACATTGAAAAACAACAACAACCTCAACATTGAAAAACACCAACAAATTCAACAAAAACTTCAACATTGAAAAGCACCAACAAATTCAACAACAACCTCGAAATTGAAAAACACCAACAAATTCAACAACAACCTCAACATTGAAAAACAACAACAACCTCAACATTGAAAAACACCAACAAATTCAACAACAACCTCAACATTGAAAAACAACAACAACCTCAACATTGAAAAACACCAACAAATTCAACAACAACCTCAACATTTAAAAACACCAACAAATTCAACAACAACCTCAACATTGAAAAACAACAACAATCTCAACTTTGAAAAACAGCAACAAATTCAACAACAACCTCAACATTGAAAAACAGCAACAACATCAACATTGAAAAACACCAACAAATTCAACGACAACCTCAACATTGAAAAACACCAACAAATTCAACCACAAACTCAACATTGAAAAACACCAACAAATTCAACAACAACCTCAACATTGAAAAACAACAACAGCCTCAACATTGAAATACACCAACAAATTCAACAACAACCTCAACATTGAAAAACACCAACAAATTCAACAACAACCTCAACATTGATAAAGAACAAAAACCTCAACATTTAAAAACACCAACAAATTCAACCACAACTTCAACATTTAAAAACGCCAACAAATTCAACAACAACCTCAACATTGAAAAACAACAACCTCAACATTGAAAAACACCAACAAATTCAACAAAAAATTCAACATTGAAAAACACCAACAAATTCAACAACAACCCCGACATTGAAAAACACCAACAAATTCAACAACAACCTCAACTTTGAAAAACAACAACAACCTCATCATGGAAAAACACCAACAAATTCAACAACAACCTCAACATTGAAAAACAACAACCTCAACATTGAAAAACACCAACAAATTCAACAAAAAATTCAACATTGAAAAACACCAACAAATTCAACAACAACCCCGACATTGAAAAACACCAACAAATTCAACAACAACCTCAGCATTGAAAAACAACAACAACCTCAACATTGAAAAACACCAACAAATTCAACAACAACCTCAACATTGAAAAACAACAACAACCTCAACTTTGAAAAACACCAACAAATTCAACAACAACCTCAACATTGAAAAACAATAACAAACTCAACATTGAGAAACACCAACAAATTCAACAACAGCCTCAACATTGAAAAAGAACAAGAACCTCAACATTGA
Organism: Isurus oxyrinchus; assembly: GCA_026770705.1. NCBI lineage: Eukaryota > Metazoa > Chordata > Chondrichthyes > Lamniformes > Lamnidae > Isurus > Isurus oxyrinchus. The sequence continues at coordinate 106,759 of JANJGN010001169.1, forward strand.
AAAACACCAACAAATTCAACAATAACCTCAACATTGAAAAACAACAACAACCTCAACATTGAAAAACACCAACAAATTCAACAACAACCTCAACATTGAAAAACACCAACAAATTCAACAACAACCTCAACATTGAAAAACAACAACAACCTCAACATTGAAAAACACCAACAAATTCAACAACAACCTCAACATGGAAAAACAACAACAACCTCAACATTGAAAAACATCAACAAATTCAACAACAACCTCAACATTGAAAAACACCAACAAATTCAACAACAACCTCAGCATTGAAAAACAACAACAACCTCAACATTGAAAAACACCAACAAATTCAACAACAACCTCAACATTGAAAAACAACAACAACCTCAACATTGAAAAACACCAACAAATTCAACAAAAACTTCAACATTGAAAAGCACCAACAAATTCAACAACAACCTCGAAATTGAAAAACACCAACAAATTCAACAACAACCTCAACATTGAAAAACAACAACAACCTCAACATTGAAAAACACCAACAAATTCAACAACAACCTCAACATTGAAAAACAACAACAACCTCAACATTGAAAAACACCAACAAATTCAACAACAACCTCAACATTTAAAAACACCAACAAATTCAACAACAACCTCAACATTGAAAAACAACAACAATCTCAACTTTGAAAAACAGCAACAAATTCAACAACAACCTCAACATTGAAAAACACCAACAACATCAACATTGAAAAACACCAACAAATTCAACAACAACTTCAACATTGAAAAACACCAACAAATTCAACAACAAACTCAACATTGAAAAACACCAACAAATTCAACAACAACCTCAACATTGAAAAACAACAACAACCTCAACATTGAAAAACACCAACAAATTCAACAACAACCTCAACATTGATAAAGAACAAAAACCTCAACATTTAAAAACACCAACAAATTCAACCACAGCCTCATCATTTAAAAACGCCAACAAATTCAACAACAACCTCAACATTGAAAAACAACAACCTCAACATTGAAAAACACCAACAAATTCAACTAACAATTCAACATTGAAAAACACCAACAAATTCAACAACAACCCCGACATTGAAAAACACCAACAAATTCAACAACAACCTCAACTTTGAAAAACAACAACAACCTCATCATGGAAAAACACCAACAAATTCAACAACAACCTCAACATTGAAAAACAACAACATCCTCAAAATTGAAAAACACCAACAAATTCAACAACAACCCCAACATTTAAAAACAACAACAACCTCAACATTGAAAAATCAAACAAATTCAACAACAACCTCAACATTGAAAAACACGAACAAATTCAACAACAACCTCAACATTGAAAAACACCAACAAACTCAACAACAACCTGAACATTGAAAAACAACAACAACCTCAACATTGAAAAACACCAACAAATTCAACAACAACCTCAACATTGAAAAACACCAACAAATTCAACAACAACCTCAACATTGAAAAACACCAACAACCTCAACATTGAAAAACACCAACAAATTCAACAACAACCTCAAATTTAAAAACAACAACAACCTCAACATTGAAAAACACCAACAAATTCAACAACAACCTCAACATTGAAAAACAACAACAAACTCAACATTGAAAAACACCAACAAATTCAACAACAACCTCAACATTGAAAAACAACAACAACCTCAACATTGAAAAACACCAACAAATTCATCAACAACCTCAACATTGAAAAACACCAACAAATTCAACAAGAACCTCAACTTTGGAAAACACCAACAAATTCAACAACAACCTCAGCATTGAAAAACAACAACAACCTCAACATTGAAAAACACCAACAAATTCAACAACAACCTCAACATTGAAAAACAACAACAACCTCAACATTGAAAAACACCAACAAATTCAACAAAAACTTCAACATTGAAAAACAACAACAACCTGAACATTGAAAAACACCAACAAATTCAACAACAACCTCAACATTGAAAAACAACAACAACCTCAACATTGAAAAACACCAACAAATTCAACAACAACCTCAACATTGAAAAACACCAACAAATTCAACAACAACCTCAGCATTGAAAAACAACAACAACCTCAACATTGAAAAACACCAACAAATTCAACAACAACCTCAACATTGAAAAACAACAACAACCTCAACTTTGAAAAACACCAACAAATTCAACAACAACCTCAACATTGAAAAATACCAACAAATTCAACAACAACCTCAGCATTGAAAAACAACAACAACCTCAACATTGAAAAAAACAAACAAATTCAACAACAACCTCAACATTGAAAAACAACAACAACCTCAGCATTGAAAAACACCAACAAATTCAACAACAACCTCAACATTGAAAAACAGCAACAACATCAACATTGAAAAACACCAACAAATTCAACAACAACCTCAACATTGAAAAACACCAACAAATTCAACAACAAACTCAACATTGAAAAACACCAACAAATTCAACAACAACCTCAACATTGAAAAACAACAACAACCTCAACATTGAAAAACACCAACAAATTCAACAACAACCTCAACATTGAAAAACACCAACAAATTCAACAACAACCTCAACATTGATAAAGAACAAAAACCTCAACATTTAAAAACACCAACAAATTCAACAACAACCTCAACATTTAACAACGCCAACAAATTCAACAACAACCTCAACATTGAAAAACAACAACCTCAACATTGAAAAACACCAACAAATTCAACAAAAAATTCAACATTGAAAAACACCAACAAATTCAACAACAACCTCAACATTGAAAAACACCAACAAATTCAACAACAACCTCAACATTGAAAAACACCAACAACCTCAACATTGAAAAACACCAACAAATTCAACAACAACCTCAACATTGAAAAACAACAACAACCTCAACATTGAAAAACACCAACAAATTCAACAACAACCTCAACACTGAAAAACAACAACAAACTCAACATTGAAAAACACCAACAAATTGAACAACAACCTCAACATTGAAAAACAACAACAACCTCAACATTGAAAAACACCAACAAATTCAACAACAACTTCAACATTGAAAAACAGCAACAAATTCAACAACAACCTCAGCATTGAAAAACAACAACAACCTCAACATTGAAAAACACCAACAAATTCAACAACAACCTCAGCATTGAAAAACAACAACAACCTCAACATTGAAAAACACCAACAAATTCAACAACAACCTCAACATTGAAAAACAACAACAACCTCAACATTGAAAAACACCAACAACTTCAACAAAAACTTCAACATTGATAAACAACAAGAACCTGAACATTGAAAAACACCAACAAATTCAACAACAACCTCAACATTGAAAAACAACAACAACCTCAACATTGAAAAACACCAACAAATTCAACAACAGCCTCAACATTGAAAAACACCAACAAATTCAACAACAACCTCAGCATTGAAAAACAACAACAACCTCAACATTGAAAAACACCAACAAATTCAACAACAACCTCAACATTGAAAAACAACAACAACCTCAACATTGAAAAACTCCAACAAATTCAACAACAACTTCAACATTGAAAAACACCAACAAATTCAACAACAACCTCGAAATTGAAAATCACCAACAAATAAAACAACAACCTCAACATTGAAAAACAACAACAAACTCAACATTGAAAAACACCAACAAATTCAACAACAACCTCAACATTGAAAAACAACAACAACCTCAACATTGAAAAACACCAACAAATTCAACAACAACCTCAACATTGAAAAACACCAACAAATTCAACAACAACCTCAACATTGAAAAACAACAACAACCTCAACATTGAAAAACACCAACAAATTCAACAACAACCTCAACATTGAAAAACAACAACAAACTCAACATTGAAAAACAACAACAAATTCAACAACAACCTCAACATTGAAAAACAACAACAACCTCAACATTGAAAAACACCAACAATTTTCAACAACAACTTCAACATTGAAAAACACCAACAAATTCAACAACAACCTCAACATTGAAAAACAACAACAACCTCAACATTGAAAAACACCAACAAATTCAACAACAACCTCAACTTTGAAAAACAACAACAACCTCAACATTGAAAAACACCAACAAATTCAACAACAACCTCAACATTGAAAAACACCAACAAATTCAACAACAACCTCAGCATTGAAAAACAACAACAACCTCAACATTGAAAAAAACAAACAAATTCAACAACAACCTCAACATTGAAAAACAACAACAACCTCAACGTTGAAAAACACCAACAAATTGAACAAAAACTTCAACATTGAAAAACACCAACAAATTCAACAACAACCTCGAAATTGAAAAACACCAACAAATTCAACAACAACTTCAACATTGAAAAACAGCAACAAATTCAACAACAACCTCGACATTGAAAAACACCATCAAATTCAACAACAACCTCAACATTGAAAAAAACCAACAACCTCAAAATTGAAAAAACACCAACAAATTCAACAACAACCTCAACATTTAAAAACAACAACAACCTCAACATTGAAAAACACCAACAATTCAACAACAACCTCAACATTGAAAAACACCAACAAACTCAACAACAAACTCAAGATTGAAAAAAACCAACAACTTCAGCAACCTCAACATTGAAAAACAACAACAACCTCAACATTGAAAAACACCAACTAATTCAACAACAACCTCAACGTTGAAAAACACCAACAAATTCAACAACAACCTCAAATTTGAAAAACAACAACAACCTCAACATTGAATAACACCAACAAATTCAACAACAACCCCAACATTTAAAAACAACAACAACCTCAACATTGAAAAATCAAACAAATTCAACAACAACCTCAACATTGAAAAACACGAACAAATTCAACAACAACCTCAACATTGAAAAACACCAACAAACTCAACAACAACCTGAACATTGAAAAACAACAACAACCTCAACATTGAAAAACACCAACAAATTCAACAACAACCTCAACATTGAAAAACACCAACAAATTCAACAACAACCTCAACATTGAAAAACACCAACAACCTCAACATTGAAAAACACCAACAAATTCAACAACAACCTCAAATTTAAAAACAACAACAACCTCAACATTGAAAAACACCAACAAATTCAACAACAACCTCAGCATTGAAAAACAACAACAACCTCAACATTGAAAAACACCAACAAATTCAACAACAACCTCAACATTGAAAAACAACAACAACCTCAACATTGAAAAACACCAACAACTTCAACAAAAACTTCAACATTGATAAACAACAAGAACCTGAACATTGAAAAACACCAACAAATTCAACAACAACCTCAACATTGAAAAACAACAACAACCTCAACATTGAAAAACACCAACAAATTCAACAACAGCCTCAACATTGAAAAACACCAACAAATTCAACAACAACCTCAGCATTGAAAAACAACAACAACCTCAACATTGAAAAACACCAACAAATTCAACAACAACCTCAACATTGAAAAACAACAACAACCTCAACATTGAAAAACTCCAACAAATTCAACAACAACTTCAACATTGAAAAACACCAACAAATTCAACAACAACCTCGAAATTGAAAATCACCAACAAATAAAACAACAACCTCAACATTGAAAAACAACAACAAACTCAACATTGAAAAACACCAACAAATTCAACAACAACCTCAACATTGAAAAACAACAACAACCTCAACATTGAAAAACACCAACAAATTCAACAACAACCTCAACATTGAAAAACACCAACAAATTCAACAACAACCTCAACATTGAAAAACAACAACAACCTCAACATTGAAAAACACCAACAAATTCAACAACAACCTCAACATTGAAAAACAACAACAAACTCAACATTGAAAAACAACAACAAATTCAACAACAACCTCAACATTGAAAAACAACAACAACCTCAACATTGAAAAACACCAACAATTTTCAACAACAACTTCAACATTGAAAAACACCAACAAATTCAACAACAACCTCAACATTGAAAAACAACAACAACCTCAACATTGAAAAACACCAACAAATTCAACAACAACCTCAACTTTGAAAAACAACAACAACCTCAACATTGAAAAACACCAACAAATTCAACAACAACCTCAACATTGAAAAACACCAACAAATTCAACAACAACCTCAGCATTGAAAAACAACAACAACCTCAACATTGAAAAAAACAAACAAATTCAACAACAACCTCAACATTGAAAAACAACAACAACCTCAACGTTGAAAAACACCAACAAATTGAACAAAAACTTCAACATTGAAAAACACCAACAAATTCAACAACAACCTCGAAATTGAAAAACACCAACAAATTCAACAACAACTTCAACATTGAAAAACAGCAACAAATTCAACAACAACCTCGACATTGAAAAACACCATCAAATTCAACAACAACCTCAACATTGAAAAAAACCAACAACCTCAAAATTGAAAAAACACCAACAAATTCAACAACAACCTCAACATTTAAAAACAACAACAACCTCAACATTGAAAAACACCAACAATTCAACAACAACCTCAACATTGAAAAACACCAACAAACTCAACAACAAACTCAAGATTGAAAAAAACCAACAACTTCAGCAACCTCAACATTGAAAAACAACAACAACCTCAACATTGAAAAACACCAACTAATTCAACAACAACCTCAACGTTGAAAAACACCAACAAATTCAACAACAACCTCAAATTTGAAAAACAACAACAACCTCAACATTGAATAACACCAACAAATTCAACAACAACCCCAACATTTAAAAACAACAACAACCTCAACATTGAAAAATCAAACAAATTCAACAACAACCTCAACATTGAAAAACACGAACAAATTCAACAACAACCTCAACATTGAAAAACACCAACAAACTCAACAACAACCTGAACATTGAAAAACAACAACAACCTCAACATTGAAAAACACCAACAAATTCAACAACAACCTCAACATTGAAAAACACCAACAAATTCAACAACAACCTCAACATTGAAAAACACCAACAACCTCAACATTGAAAAACACCAACAAATTCAACAACAACCTCAAATTTAAAAACAACAACAACCTCAACATTGAAAAACACCAACAAATTCAACAACAACCTCAACATTGAAAAACAACAACAAACTCAACATTGAAAAACACCAACAAATTCAACAACAACCTCAACATTGAAAAACAACAACAACCTCAACATTGAAAAACACCAACAAATTCATCAACAACTTCAACATTGAAAAACACCAACAAATTCAACAAAAACCTCAACATTGAAAAACAACATCAACCTCAACATTGAAAAACACCAACAAATTCAACAAGAACCTCAACATTGGAAAACACCAACAAATTCAACAACAACCTCAGCATTGAAAAACAACAACAACCTCAACATTGAAAAACACCAACAAATTCAACAACAACCTCAACATTGAAAAACAACAACAACCTCAACATTGAAAAACACCAACAAATTCAACAAAAACTTCAACATTGAAAAACAACAACAACCTGAACATTGAAAAACACCAACAAATTCAACAACAACCTCAACATTGAAAAACAACAACAACCTCAACATTGAAAAACACCAACAAATTCAACAACAACCTCAACATTGAAAAACACCAACAAATTCAACAACAACCTCAGCATTGAAAAACAACAACAACCTCAACATTGAAAAACACCAACAAATTCAACAACAACCTCAACATTGAAAAACAACAACAACCTCAACTTTGAAAAACACCAACAAATTCAACAACAACCTCAACATTGAAAAATACCAACAAATTCAACAACAACCTCAGCATTGAAAAACAACAACAACCTCAACATTGAAAAAAACAAACAAATTCAACAACAACCTCAACATTGAAAAACAACAACAACCTCAGCATTGAAAAACACCAACAAATTCAACAACAACCTCAACATTGAAAAACAGCAACAACATCAACATTGAAAAACACCAACAAATTCAACAACAACCTCAACATTGAAAAACACCAACAAATTCAACAACAAACTCAACATTGAAAAACACCAACAAATTCAACAACAACCTCAACATTGAAAAACAACAACAACCTCAACATTGAAAAACACCAACAAATTCAACAACAACCTCAACATTGAAAAACACCAACAAATTCAACAACAACCTCAACATTGATAAAGAACAAAAACCTCAACATTTAAAAACACCAACAAATTCAACAACAACCTCAACATTTAACAACGCCAACAAATTCAACAACAGCCTCAACATTGAAAAACAACAACCTCAACATTGAAAAACACCAACAAATTCAACAAAAAATTCAACATTGAAAAACACCAACAAATTCAACAACAACCTCAACATTGAAAAACACCAACAAATTCAACAACAACCTCAACATTGAAAAACACCAACAACCTCAACATTGAAAAACACCAACAAATTCAACAACAACCTCAACATTGAAAAACAACAACAACCTCAACATTGAAAAACACCAACAAATTCAACAACAACCTCAACACTGAAAAACAACAACAAACTCAACATTGAAAAACACCAACAAATTGAACAACAACCTCAACATTGAAAAACAACAACAACCTCAACATTGAAAAACACCAACAAATTCAACAACAACTTCAACATTGAAAAACAGCAACAAATTCAACAACAACCTCAACATTGAAAAACAACAACAACCTCAACATTGAAAAACACCAACAAATTCAACAACAAGCTCAACATTGAAAAACAACAACAACCTCAACATTGAAAAACACCAACAAATTCAACAACAACCTCAACATTGAAAAACACCAACAAATTCAACAACAACCTCAGCATTGAAAAACAACAACAACCTCAACATTGAAAAACACCAACAAATTCAACAACAACCTCAACATTGAAAAACAACAACAACCTCAACATTGAAAAACACCAACAACTTCAACAAAAACTTCAACATTGAGAAACAACAAGAACCTGAACATTGAAAAACACCAACAAATTCAACAACAACCTCAACATTGAAAAACAACAACAACCTCAACATTGAAAAACACCAACAAATTCAACAACAGCCTCAACATTGAAAAACACCAACAAATTCAACAACAACCTCAGCATTGAAAAACAACCACAACCTCAACATTGAAAAACACCAACAAATTCAACAACAACCTCAACATTGAAAAACAACAACAACCTCAACATTGAAAAACTCCAACAAATTCAACAACAACTTCAACATTGAAAAACACCAACAAATTCAACAACAACCTCGAAATTGAAAATCACCAACAAATAAAACAACAACCTCAACATTGAAAAACAACAACAAACTCAACATTGAAAAACACCAACAAATTCAACAACAACCTCAACATTGAAAAACAACAACAACCTCAACATTGAAAAACACCAACAAATTCAACAACAACCTCAACATTGAAAAACAACAACAACCTCAACATTGAAAAACACCAACAAATTCAACAACAACCTCAACATTGAAAAACAACAACAAACTCAACATTGAAAAACAACAACAAATTCAACAACAACCTCAACATTGAAAAACAACAACAACCTCAACATTGAAAAACACCAACAATTTTCAACAACAACTTCAACATTGAAAAACACCAACAAATTCAACAACAACCTCAACATTGAAAAACAACAACAACCTCAACATTGAAAAACACCAACAAATTCAACAACAACCTCAACTTTGAAAAACAACAACAACCTCAACATTGAAAAACACCAACAAATTCAACAACAACCTCAACATTGAAAAACACCAACAAATTCAACAACAACCTCAGCATTGAAAAACAACAACAACCTCAACATTGAAAAAAACAAACAAATTCAACAACAACCTCGACATTGAAAAACAACAACAACCTCAACGTTGAAAAACACCAACAAATTGAACAAAAACTTCAACATTGAAAAACACCAACAAATTCAACAACAACCTCGAAATTGAAAAACACCAACAAATTCAACAACAACTTCAACATTGAAAAACAGCAACAAATTCAACAACAACCTCGACATTGAAAAACACCATCAATTTCAACAACAACCTCAACATTGAAAAAAACCAACAACCTCAAAATTGAAAAAACAGCAACAAATTCAAAAACAACCTCAACATTTAAAAACAACAACAACCTCAACATTGAAAAACACCAACAAATTCAACAACAACCTCAGCATTGAAAAACAACAACAACCTCAACATTGAAAAACACCAACAAATTCAACAACAACCTCAACATTGAAAAACAACAACAACCTCAACATTGAAAAACACCAACAACTTCAACAAAAACTTCAACATTGATAAACAACAAGAACCTGAACATTGAAAAACACCAACAAATTCAACAACAACCTCAACATTGAAAAACAACAACAACCTCAACATTGAAAAACACCAACAAATTCAACAACAGCCTCAACATTGAAAAACACCAACAAATTCAACAACAACCTCAGCATTGAAAAACAACAACAACCTCAACATTGAAAAACACCAACAAATTCAACAACAACCTCAACATTGAAAAACAACAACAACCTCAACATTGAAAAACTCCAACAAATTCAACAACAACTTCAACATTGAAAAACACCAACAAATTCAACAACAACCTCGAAATTGAAAATCACCAACAAATAAAACAACAACCTCAACATTGAAAAACAACAACAAACTCAACATTGAAAAACACCAACAAATTCAACAACAACCTCAACATTGAAAAACAACAACAACCTCAACATTGAAAAACACCAACAAATTCAACAACAACCTCAACATTGAAAAACAACAACAACCTCAACATTGAAAAACACCAACAAATTCAACAACAACCTCAACATTGAAAAACAACAACAAACTCAACATTGAAAAACAACAACAAATTCAACAACAACCTCAACATTGAAAAACAACAACAACCTCAACATTGAAAAACACCAACAATTTTCAACAACAACTTCAACATTGAAAAACACCAACAAATTCAACAACAACCTCAACATTGAAAAACAACAACAACCTCAACATTGAAAAACACCAACAAATTCAACAACAACCTCAACTTTGAAAAACAACAACAACCTCAACATTGAAAAACACCAACAAATTCAACAACAACCTCAACATTGAAAAACACCAACAAATTCAACAACAACCTCAGCATTGAAAAACAACAACAACCTCAACATTGAAAAAAACAAACAAATTCAACAACAACCTCAACATTGAAAAACAACAACAACCTCAACGTTGAAAAACACCAACAAATTGAACAAAAACTTCAACATTGAAAAACACCAACAAATTCAACAACAACCTCGAAATTGAAAAACACCAACAAATTCAACAACAACTTCAACATTGAAAAACAGCAACAAATTCAACAACAACCTCGACATTGAAAAACACCATCAAATTCAACAACAACCTCAACATTGAAAAAAACCAACAACCTCAAAATTGAAAAAACACCAACAAATTCAACAACAACCTCAACATTTAAAAACAACAACAACCTCAACATTGAAAAACACCAACAATTCAACAACAACCTCAACATTGAAAAACACCAACAAACTCAACAACAAACTCAAGATTGAAAAAAACCAACAAATTCAGCAACCTCAACATTGAAAAACAACAACAACCTCAACATTGAAAAACACCAACAAATTCAACAACAACCTCAACGTTGAAAAACACCAACAAATTCAACAACAACCTCAAATTTGAAAAACAACAACAACCTCAACATTGAATAACACCAACAAATTCAACAACAACCCCAACATTTAAAAACAACAACAACCTCAACATTGAAAAATCAAACAAATTCAACAACAACCTCAACATTGAAAAACACGAACAAATTCAACAACAACCTCAACATTGAAAAACACCAACAAACTCAACAACAACCTGAACATTGAAAAACAACAACAACCTCAACATTGAAAAACACCAACAAATTCAACAACAACCTCAACATTGAAAAACACCAAGAAATTCAACAACAACCTCAACATTGAAAAACACCAACAACCTCAACATTGAAAAACACCAACAAATTCAACAACAACCTCAAATTTAAAAACAACAACAACCTCAACATTGAAAAACACCAACAAATTCAACAACAACCTCAACATTGAAAAACAACAACAAACTCAACATTGAAAAACACCAACAAATTCAACAACAACCTCAACATTGAAAAACAACAACAACCTCAACATTGAAAAACACCAACAAATTCATCAACAACTTCAACATTGAAAAACACCAACAAATTCAACAAAAACCTCAACATTGAAAAACAACATCAACCTCAACATTGAAAAACACCAACAAATTCAACAAGAACCTCAACATTGGAAAACACCAACAAATTCAACAACAACCTCAGCATTGAAAAACAACAACAACCTCAACATTGAAAAACACCAACAAATTCAACAACAACCTCAACATTGAAAAACAACAACAACCTCAACATTGAAAAACACCAACAAATTCAACAAAAACTTCAACATTGAAAAACAACAACAACCTGAACATTGAAAAACACCAACAAATTCAACAACAACCTCAACATTGAAAAACAACAACAACCTCAACATTGAAAAACACCAACAAATTCAACAACAACCTCAACATTGAAAAACACCAACAAATTCAACAACAACCTCAGCATTGAAAAACAACAACAACCTCAACATTGAAAAACACCAACAAATTCAACAACAACCTCAACATTGAAAAACAACAACAACCTCAACTTTGAAAAACACCAACAAATTCAACAACAACCTCAACATTGAAAAATACCAACAAATTCAACAACAACCTCAGCATTGAAAAACAACAACAACCTCAACATTGAAAAAAACAAACAAATTCAACAACAACCTCAACATTGAAAAACAACAACAACCTCAGCATTGAAAAACACCAACAAATTCAACAACAACCTCAACATTGAAAAACAGCAACAACATCAACATTGAAAAACACCAACAAATTCAACAACAACCTCAACATTGAAAAACACCAACAAATTCAACAACAAACTCAACATTGAAAAACACCAACAAATTCAACAACAACCTCAACATTGAAAAACAACAACAACCTCAACATTGAAAAACACCAACAAATTCAACAACAACCTCAACATTGAAAAACACCAACAAATTCAACAACAACCTCAACATTGATAAAGAACAAAAACCTCAACATTTAAAAACACCAACAAATTCAACAACAACCTCAACATTTAACAACGCCAACAAATTCAACAACAACCTCAACATTGAAAAACAACAACCTCAACATTGAAAAACACCAACAAATTCAACAAAAAATTCAACATTGAAAAACACCAACAAATTCAACAACAACCTCAACATTGAAAAACACCAACAAATTCAACAACAACCTCAACATTGAAAAACACCAACAACCTCAACATTGAAAAACACCAACAAATTCAACAACAACCTCAACATTGAAAAACAACAACAACCTCAACATTGAAAAACACCAACAAATTCAACAACAACCTCAACACTGAAAAACAACAACAAACTCAACATTGAAAAACACCAACAAATTGAACAACAACCTCAACATTGAAAAACAACAACAACCTCAACATTGAAAAACACCAACAAACTCAACAACAAACTCAAGATTGAAAAAAACCAACAAATTCAGCAACCTCAACATTGAAAAACAACAACAACCTCAACATTGAAAAACACCAACAAATTCAACAACAACCTCAACGTTGAAAAACACCAACAAATTCAACAACAACCTCAAATTTGAAAAACAACAACAACCTCAACATTGAATAACACCAACAAATTCAACAACAACCCCAACATTTAAAAACAACAACAACCTCAACATTGAAAAATCAAACAAATTCAACAACAACCTCAACATTGAAAAACACGAACAAATTCAACAACAACCTCAACATTGAAAAACACCAACAAACTCAACAACAACCTGAACATTGAAAAACAACAACAACCTCAACATTGAAAAACACCAACAAATTCAACAACAACCTCAACATTGAAAAACACCAAGAAATTCAACAACAACCTCAACATTGAAAAACACCAACAACCTCAACATTGAAAAACACCAACAAATTCAACAACAACCTCAAATTTAAAAACAACAACAACCTCAACATTGAAAAACACCAACAAATTCAACAACAACCTCAACATTGAAAAACAACAACAAACTCAACATTGAAAAACACCAACAAATTCAACAACAACCTCAACATTGAAAAACAACAACAACCTCAACATTGAAAAACACCAACAAATTCATCAACAACTTCAACATTGAAAAACACCAACAAATTCAACAAAAACCTCAACATTGAAAAACAACATCAACCTCAACATTGAAAAACACCAACAAATTCAACAAGAACCTCAACATTGGAAAACACCAACAAATTCAACAACAACCTCAGCATTGAAAAACAACAACAACCTCAACATTGAAAAACACCAACAAATTCAACAACAACCTCAACATTGAAAAACAACAACAACCTCAACATTGAAAAACACCAACAAATTCAACAAAAACTTCAACATTGAAAAACAACAACAACCTGAACATTGAAAAACACCAACAAATTCAACAACAACCTCAACATTGAAAAACAACAACAACCTCAACATTGAAAAACACCAACAAATTCAACAACAACCTCAACATTGAAAAACACCAACAAATTCAACAACAACCTCAGCATTGAAAAACAACAACAACCTCAACATTGAAAAACACCAACAAATTCAACAACAACCTCAACATTGAAAAACAACAACAACCTCAACTTTGAAAAACACCAACAAATTCAACAACAACCTCAACATTGAAAAATACCAACAAATTCAACAACAACCTCAGCATTGAAAAACAACAACAACCTCAACATTGAAAAAAACAAACAAATTCAACAACAACCTCAACATTGAAAAACAACAACAACCTCAGCATTGAAAAACACCAACAAATTCAACAACAACCTCAACATTGAAAAACAGCAACAACATCAACATTGAAAAACACCAACAAATTCAACAACAACCTCAACATTGAAAAACACCAACAAATTCAACAACAAACTCAACATTGAAAAACACCAACAAATTCAACAACAACCTCAACATTGAAAAACAACAACAACCTCAACATTGAAAAACACCAACAAATTCAACAACAACCTCAACATTGAAAAACACCAACAAATTCAACAACAACCTCAACATTGATAAAGAACAAAAACCTCAACATTTAAAAACACCAACAAATTCAACAACAACCTCAACATTTAACAACGCCAACAAATTCAACAACAACCTCAACATTGAAAAACAACAACCTCAACATTGAAAAACACCAACAAATTCAACAAAAAATTCAACATTGAAAAACACCAACAAATTCAACAACAACCTCAACATTGAAAAACACCAACAAATTCAACAACAACCTCAACATTGAAAAACACCAACAACCTCAACATTGAAAAACGCCAACAAATTCAACAACAACCTCAACATTGAAAAACAACAACAACCTCAACATTGAAAAACACCAACAAATTCAACAACAACCTCAACACTGAAAAACAACAACAAACTCAACATTGAAAAACACCAACAAATTGAACAACAACCTCAACATTGAAAAACAACAACAACCTCAACATTGAAAAACACCAACAAATTCAACAACAACTTCAACATTGAAAAACAGCAACAAATTCAACAACAACCTCAACATTGAAAAACAACAACAACCTCAACATTGAAAAACACCAACAAATTCAACAACAAGCTCAACATTGAAAAACAACAACAACCTCAACATTGAAAAACACCAACAAATTCAACAACAACCTCAACATTGAAAAACACCAACAAATTCAACAACAACCTCAGCATTGAAAAACAACAACAACCTCAACATTGAAAAACACCAACAAATTCAACAACAACCTCAACATTGAAAAACAACAACAACCTCAACATTGAAAAACACCAACAACTTCAACAAAAACTTCAACATTGATAAACAACAAGAACCTGAACATTGAAAAACACCAACAAATTCAACAACAACCTCAACATTGAAAAACAACAACAACCTCAACATTGAAAAACACCAACAAATTCAACAACAGCCTCAACATTGAAAAACACCAACAAATTCAACAACAACCTCAGCATTGAAAAACAACAACAACCTCAACATTGAAAAACACCAACAAATTCAACAACAACCTCAACATTGAAAAACAACAACAACCTCAACATTGAAAAACTCCAACAAATTCAACAACAACTTCAACATTGAAAAACACCAACAAATTCAACAACAACCTCGAAATTGAAAATCACGAACAAATAAAACAACAACCTCAACATTGAAAAACAACAACAAACTCAACATTGAAAAACACCAACAAATTCAACAACAACCTCAACATTGAAAAACAACAACAACCTCAACATTGAAAAACACCAACAAATTCAACAACAACCTCAACATTGAAAAACAACAACAACCTCAACATTGAAAAACACCAACAAATTCAACAACAACCTCAACATTGAAAAACAACAACAAACTCAACATTGAAAAACAACAACAAATTCAACAACAACCTCAACATTGAAAAACAACAACAACCTCAACATTGAAAAACACCAACAATTTTCAACAACAACTTCAACATTGAAAAACACCAACAAATTCAACAACAACCTCAACATTGAAAAACAACAACAACCTCAACATTGAAAAACACCAACAAATTCAACAACAACCTCAACTTTGAAAAACAACAACAACCTCAACATTGAAAAACACCAACAAATTCAACAACAACCTCAACATTGAAAAACACCAACAAATTCAACAACAACCTCAGCATTGAAAAACAACAACAACCTCAACATTGAAAAAAACAAACAAATTCAACAACAACCTCGACATTGAAAAACAACAACAACCTCAACGTTGAAAAACACCAACAAATTGAACAAAAACTTCAACATTGAAAAACACCAACAAATTCAACAACAACCTCGAAATTGAAAAACACCAACAAATTCAACAACAACTTCAACATTGAAAAACAGCAACAAATTCAACAACAACCTCGACATTGAAAAACACCATCAATTTCAACAACAACCTCAACATTGAAAAAAACCAACAACCTCAAAATTGAAAAAACAGCAACAAATTCAACAACAACCTCAACATTTAAAAACAACAACAACCTCAACATTGAAAAACACCAACAATTCAACAACAACCTCAACATTGAAAAACACCAACAAACTCAACAACAAACTCAAGATTGAAAAAAACCAACAAATTCAGCAACCTCAACATTGAAAAACAACAACAACCTCAACATTGAAAAACACCAACAAATTCAACAACAACCTCAACGTTGAAAAACACCAACAAATTCAACAACAACCTCAAATTTGAAAAACAACAACAACCTCAACATTGAATAACACCAACAAATTCAACAACAACCTCAAAATTGAAAAACAACAACAACCTCAACATTGAAAAACACCAACAAATTCAACAACAACCTCAACATTGAAAAACAACAACAAACTCAACATTGAGAAACACCAACAAATTCAACAACAACCTCAACATTGAAAAAGAACAACAACCTCAACATTGAAAAACACCAACAAATTCAACAATAACCTCAACATTGAAAAACAACAACAACCTCAACATTGAAAAACACCAACAAATTCAACAACAACCTCAACATTGAAAAACACCAACAAATTCAACAACAACCTCAACATTGAAAAACAACAACAACCTCAACATTGAAAAACACCAACAAATTCAACAACAACCTCAACATTGAAAAACAACAACAACCTCAACATTGAAAAACATCAACAAATTCAACAACAACCTCAACATTGAAAAACAACAACAACCTCAACATTGAAAAACACCAACAAATTCAACAACAACCTCAACACTGAAAAACAACAACAAACTCAACATTGAAAAACACCAACAAATTGAACAACAACCTCAACATTGAAAAACAACAACAACCTCAACATTGAAAAACACCAACAAATTCAACAACAACTTCAACATTGAAAAACAGCAACAAATTCAACAACAACCTCAACATTGAAAAACAACAACAACCTCAACATTGAAAAACACCAACAAATTCAACAACAAGCTCAACATTGAAAAACAACAACAACCTCAACATTGAAAAACACCAACAAATTCAACAACAACCTCAACATTGAAAAACACCAACAAATTCAACAACAACCTCAGCATTGAAAAACAACAACAACCTCAACATTGAAAAACACCAACAAATTCAACAACAACCTCAACATTGAAAAACAACAACAACCTCAACATTGAAAAACACCAACAACTTCAACAAAAACTTCAACATTGATAAACAACAAGAACCTGAACATTGAAAAACACCAACAAATTCAACAACAACCTCAACATTGAAAAACAACAACAACCTCAACATTGAAAAACACCAACAAATTCAACAACAGCCTCAACATTGAAAAACACCAACAAATTCAACAACAACCTCAGCATTGAAAAACAACAACAACCTCAACATTGAAAAACACCAACAAATTCAACAACAACCTCAACATTGAAAAACAACAACAACCTCAACATTGAAAAACTCCAACAAATTCAACAACAACTTCAACATTGAAAAACACCAACAAATTCAACAACAACCTCGAAATTGAAAATCACGAACAAATAAAACAACAACCTCAACATTGAAAAACAACAACAAACTCAACATTGAAAAACACCAACAAATTCAACAACAACCTCAACATTGAAAAACAACAACAACCTCAACATTGAAAAACACCAACAAATTCAACAACAACCTCAACATTGAAAAACAAAAACAACCTCAACATTGAAAAACACCAACAAATTCAACAACAACCTCAACATTGAAAAACAACAACAAACTCAACATTGAAAAACAACAACAAATTCAACAACAACCTCAACATTGAAAAACAACAACAACCTCAACATTGAAAAACACCAACAATTTTCAACAACAACTTCAACATTGAAAAACACCAACAAATTCAACAACAACCTCAACATTGAAAAACAACAACAACCTCAACATTGAAAAACACCAACAAATTCAACAACAACCTCAACTTTGAAAAACAACAACAACCTCAACATTGAAAAACACCAACAAATTCAACAACAACCTCAACATTGAAAAACACCAACAAATTCAACAACAACCTCAGCATTGAAAAACAACAACAACCTCAACATTGAAAAAAACAAACAAATTCAACAACAACCTCGACATTGAAAAACAACAACAACCTCAACGTTGAAAAACACCAACAAATTGAACAAAAACTTCAACATTGAAAAACACCAACAAATTCAACAACAACCTCGAAATTGAAAAACACCAACAAATTCAACAACAACTTCAACATTGAAAAACAGCAACAAATTCAACAACAACCTCGACATTGAAAAACACCATCAATTTCAACAACAACCTCAACATTGAAAAAAACCAACAACCTCAAAATTGAAAAAACAGCAACAAATTCAACAACAACCTCAACATTTAAAAACAACAACAACCTCAACATTGAAAAACACCAACAATTCAACAACAACCTCAACATTGAAAAACACCAACAAACTCAACAACAAACTCAAGATTGAAAAAAACCAACAAATTCAGCAACCTCAACATTGAAAAACAACAACAACCTCAACATTGAAAAACACCAACAAATTCAACAACAACCTCAACGTTGAAAAACACCAACAAATTCAACAACAACCTCAAATTTGAAAAACAACAACAACCTCAACATTGAATAACACCAACAAATTCAACAACAACCTCAACATTGAAAAACAACAACAACCTCAACATTGAAAAACACCAACAAATTCAACAACAACCTCAACATTGAAAAACAACAACAAACTCAACATTGAGAAACACCAACAAATTCAACAACAACCTCAACATTGAAAAAGAACAACAACCTCAACATTGAAAAACACCAACAAATTTAACAATAACCTCAACATTGAAAAACAACAACAACCTCAACATTGAAAAACACCAACAAATTCAACAACAACCTCAACATTGAAAAACACCAACAAATTCAACAACAACCTCAACATTGAAAAACAACAACAACCTCAACATTGAAAAACACCAACAAATTCAACAATAACCTCAACATTGAAAAACAACAACAACCTCAACATTGAAAAACATCAACAAATTCAACAACAACCTCAACATTGAAAAACACCAACAAATTCAACAACAACCTCAGCATTGAAAAACAACAACAACCTCAACATTGAAAAACACCAACAAATTCAACAACAACCTCAACATTGAAAAACAACAACAACCTCAACATTGAAAAACACCAACAAATTCAACAAAAACTTCAACATTGAAAAGCACCAACAAATTCAACAACAACCTCGAAATTGAAAAACACCAACAAATTCAACAACAACCTCAACATTGAAAAACAACAACAACCTCAACATTGAAAAACACCAACAAATTCAACAACAACCTCAACATTGAAAAACAACAACAACCTCAACATTGAAAAACACCAACAAATTCAACAACAACCTCAACATTTAAAAACACCAACAAATTCAACAACAACCTCAACATTGAAAAACAACAACAATCTCAACTTTGAAAAACAGCAACAAATTCAACAACAACCTCAACATTGAAAAACAGCAACAACATCAACATTGAAAAACACCAACAAATTCAACAACAACCTCAACATTGAAAAACACCAACAAATTCAACAACAAACTCAACATTGAAAAACACCAACAAATTCAACAACAACCTCAACATTGAAAAACAACAACAACCTCAACATTGAAAAACACCAACAAATTCAACAACAACCTCAACATTGAAAAACACCAACAAATTCAACAACAACCTCAACATTGATAAAGAACAAAAACCTCAACATTTAAAAACACCAACAAATTCAACAACAACCTCAACATTTAAAAACGCCAACAAGTTCAACAACAACCTCAACATTGAAAAACAACAACCTCAACATTGAAAAACACCAACAAATTCAACAAAAAATTCAACATTGAAAAACACCAACAAATTCAACAACAACCCCGACATTGAAAAACACCAACAAATTCAACAACAACCTCAACTTTGAAAAACAACAACAACCTCATCATGGAAAAACACCAACAAATTCAACAACAACCTGAACATTGAAAAACAACAACATCCTCAAAATTGAAAAACACCAACAAATTCAACAACAACCCCAACATTTAAAAACAACAACAACCTCAACATTGAAAAACACAAACAAATTCAACAACAACCTCAACATTGAAAAACACGAACAAATTCAACAACAACCTCAACATTGAAAAACACCAACAAACTCAACAACAACCTGAACATTGAAAAACAACAACAACCTCAACATTGAAAAACACCAACAAATTCAACAACAACCTCAACATTGAAAAACACCAACAAATTCAACAACAACCTCAACATTGAAAAACACCAACAACCTCAACATTGAAAAACACCAACAAATTCAACAACAACCTCAAATTTAAAAACAACAACAACCTCAACATTGAAAAACACCAACAAATTCAACAACAACCTCAACATTGAAAAACAACAACAAACTCAACATTGAAAAACACCAACAAATTCAACAACAACCTCAACATTGAAAAACAACAACAACCTGAACATTGAAAAACACCAACAAATTCAACAACAACCTCAACATTGAAAAACAACAACAACCTCAACATTGAAAAACACCAACAAATTCAACAACAACCTCAACATTGAAAAACACCAACAAATTCAACAACAACCTCAGCATTGAAAAACAACAACAACCTCAACATTGAAAAACACCAACAAATTCAACAACAACCTCAACATTGAAAAACAACAACAAATTCAACAACAACCTCAACTTTGAGAAACAACAACAACCTCATCATGGAAAAAAACCAACAAATTCAACAACAACCTCAGCATTGAAAAACAACAACAACCTCAACATTGAAAAACACCAACAAATTCAACAACAACCTCAACATTGAAAAACAACAACAACCTCAACTTTGAAAAACACCAACAAATTCAACAACAACCTCAACATTGAAAAATACCAACAAATTCAACAACAACCTCAGCATTGAAAAACAACAACAACCTCAACATTGAAAAAAACAAACAAATTCAACAACAACCTCAACATTGAAAAACAACAACAACCTCAACATTGAAAAACACCAACAAATTCAACAACAAACTCAACATTGAAAAACACCAACAAATTCAAGAACAACCTCAACATTGAAAAACAACGACAACCTCAACATTGAAAAACACCAACAAATTCAACAACAAGCTCAACATTGAAAAACACCAACAAATTCAACAACAACCTCAACATTGATAAACAACAAAAAGCTCAACATTTAAAAACACCAACAAATTCAACAACAACCTCAACATTTAAAAACGCCAACAAATTCAACAACAACCTCAACATTGAAAAACAACAACCTCAACATTGAAAAACACCAACAAATTCAACAAAAAATTCAACATTGAAAAACACCAACAAATTCAACAACAACCCCGACATTGAAAAACACCAACAAATTCAACAACAACCTCAACTTTGAAAAACAACAACAACCTCATCATGGAAAAACACCAACAAATTCAACAACAACCTCAACATTGAAAAACAACAACATCCTCAAAATTGAAAAACACCAACAAATTCAACAAAAGCCCCAACATTTAAAAACAACAACAACCTCAACATTGAAAAACACAAACAAATTCAACAACAACCTCAACATTGAAAAACACGAACAAATTCAACAACAACCTCAACATTGAAAAACACCAACAAACTCAACAACAACATGAACATTGAAAAACAACAACAACCTCAACATTGAAAAACACCAACAAATTCAACAACAACCTCAACATTGAAAAACACCAACAAATTCAACAACTACCTCAACATTGAAAAACACCAACAACCTCAACATTGAAAAACACCGACAAATTCAACAAAAACTTCAACATTGAAAAACAACAACAACCTGAAAATTGAAAAACACCTACAAATTCAACAACAACCTCAACATTGAAAAACAACAACAAACTCAACATTGAAAAACACCAACAAATTCAACAACAACCTCAACATTGAAATTCAACAACAACCTCAACATTGAAAAACACCAACAAATTCATCAACAACTTCAACATTGAAAAACACCAACAAATTCAACAACAACCTCAACATTGAAAAACAACAACAACCTCAACATTGAAAAACTCCAACAAATTCAACAACAACCTCAACATTGAAAAACAACATCAACCTCAACATTGAAAAACACCAACAAATTCAACAAGAACCTCAACATTGAAAGACACCAACAAATTCAACAACAACCTCAGCATTGAAAAACAACAACAACCTCAACATTGAAAAACACCAACAAATTCAACAACAACCTCAACATTGAAAAACAACAACAACCTCAACATTGAAAAACACCAACAAATTCAACAAAAACTTCAACATTGAAAAACAACAACAACCTGAACATTGAAAAACACCAACAAATTCAACAACAACCTCAACATTGAAAAACAACAACAACCTCATCATGGAAAAACACCAACAAATTCAACAACAACCTCAGCATTGAAAAACAACAACAACCTCAACATTGAAAAACACCAACAAATTCAACAACAACCTCAACATTGAAAAACAACAACAACCTCAACTTTGAAAAACACCAACAAATTCAACAACAACCTCAACATTGAAAAATACCAACAAATTCAACAACAACCTCAGCATTGAAAAACAACAACAAATTCAACAACAACCTCAACATTGAAAAACACCAACAAATTCAAGAACAAACTCAAGATTGAAAAACACCAACAAATTCAACAACCTCAACATTGAAAAACAACAACAACCACAACATTGAAAAACAGCAACAAATTCAACAACAACCTCAACGTTGAAAAACACCAACAAATTCAACAACAACCTCAACATTGAAAAACAACAACAACCTCAACATTTAATAACACCAACAAATTCAAAAACAACCTCAACATTGAAAAACAACAACAAACTCAACATTGAGAAACACCAACAAATTCAACAACAACCTCAACATTGAAAAAGAACAACAACCTCAACATTGAAAAACACCAACAATTTCAACAATAACCTCAACATTGAAAAACAACAACAACCACAACATTGAAAAACACCAACAAATTCAACCACAACCTCAACATTGAAAAACACCAACAAATTCAACAACAACCTCAACATTGAAAAACAACAACAACCTCAACATTGAAAAACACCAACAAATTCAACAACAACCTCAACATTGAAAAACAACAACAACCTCAACATTGAAAAACACCAACAAATTCAACAACAACCTCAACATTGAAAAACACCAACAAATTCAACAACAACCTCAGCATTGAAAAACAACAACAACCTCAACATTGAAAAACACCAACAAATTCAACAACAACCTCAACATTGAAAAACAACAACAACCTCAACATTGAAAAACACCAACAAATTCAACAAAAACTTCAACATTGAAAAACACCAACAAATTCAACAACAACCTCGAAATTGAAAAACACCAACAAATTCAACAACAACCTCAACATTGAAAAACACCAACAACCTCAACATTGAAAAACACCAACAAATTCAACAACAACCTCAACATTGAAAAACAACAACAACCTCAACATTGAAAAACACCAACAAATTCAACAACAACCTCAACATTTAAAAACACCAACAAATTCAACAACAACCTCAACATTGAAAAACAACAACAATCTCAACATTGAAAAACAGCAACAAATTCAACAACAACTTCAACATTGAAAAACAGCAACAACATCAACATTGAAAAACACCAACAAATTCAACAACAACCTCAACATTGAAAAACACCAACAAATTCAACAACAACCTCAACATTGAAAAACACGAACAAATTCAACAACAAACTCAACATTGAAAAACACCAACAAATTCAACAACAACCTCAACATTGAAAAACAACAACAACCTCAACATTGAAAAACACCAACAATTTCAACAACAACCTCAACATTGAAAAACACCAACAAATTCAACAACAACCTCAACATTGATAAACAACAAAAACCTCAACATTTAAAAACACCAACAAATTCAACAACAACCTCAACATTTATAAACGCCAACAAATTCAACAACAACGTCAACATTGAAAAACAACAACCTCAACATTGAAAAACACCAACAAATTCAACAAAAAATTCAACATTGAAAAACACCAACAAATTCAACAACAACACCGACATTGAAAAACACCAACAAATTCAACAACAACCTCAACTTTGAGAAACAACAACAACCTCATCATGGAAAAACACCAACAAATTCAACAACAACCTCAGCATTGAAAAACAACAACAACCTCAACATTGAAAAACACCAACAAATTCAACAACAACCTCAACATTGAAAAACAACAACAACCTCAACTTTGAAAAACACCAACAAATTCAACAACAACCTCAACATTGAAAAATACCAACAAATTCAACAACAACCTCAGCATTGAAAAACAACAACAACCTCAACATTGAAAAAAACAAACAAATTCAACAACAACCTCAACATTGAAAAACAACAACAACCTCAACATTGAAAAACACCAACAAATTCAACAACAAACTCAACATTGAAAAACACCAACAAATTCAAGAACAACCTCAACATTGAAAAACAACGACAACCTCAACATTGAAAAACACCAACAAATTCAACAACAAGCTCAACATTGAAAAACACCAACAAATTCAACAACAACCTCAACATTGATAAACAACAAAAACCTCAACATTTAAAAACACCAACAAATTCAACAACAACCTCAACATTTAAAAACGCCAACAAATTCAACAACAACCTCAACATTGAAAAACAACAACCTCAACATTGAAAAACACCAACAAATTCAACAAAAAATTCAACATTGAAAAACACCAACAAATTCAACAACAACCCCGACATTGAAAAACACCAACAAATTCAACAACAACCTCAACTTTGAAAAACAACAACAACCTCATCATGGAAAAACACCAACAAATTCAACAACAACCTCAACATTGAAAAACAACAACATCCTCAAAATTGAAAAACACCAACAAATTCAACAACAGCCCCAACATTTAAAAACAACAACAACCTCAACATTGAAAAACACAAACAAATTCAACAACAACCTCAACATTGAAAAACACGAACAAATTCAACAACAACCTCAACATTGAAAAACACCAACAAACTCAACAACAACATGAACATTGAAAAACAACAACAACCTCAACATTGAAAAACACCAACAAATTCAACAACAACCTCAACATTGAAAAACACCAACAAATTCAACAACTACCTCAACATTGAAAAACACCAACAACCTCAACATTGAAAAACACCGACAAATTCAACAAAAACTTCAACATTGAAAAACAACAACAACCTGAAAATTGAAAAACACCAACAAATTCAACAACAACCTCAACATTGAAAAACAACAACAAACTCAACATTGAAAAACACCAACAAATTCAACAACAACCTCAACATTGAAATTCAACAACAACCTCAACATTGAAAAACACCAACAAATTCATCAACAACTTCAACATTGAAAAACACCAACAAATTCAACAACAACCTCAACATTGAAAAACAACAACAACCTCAACATTGAAAAACTCCAACAAATTCAACAACAACCTCAACATTGAAAAACAACATCAACCTCAACATTGAAAAACACCAACAAATTCAACAAGAACCTCAACATTGAAAGACACCAACAAATTCAACAACAACCTCAGCATTGAAAAACAACAACAACCTCAACATTGAAAAACACCAACAAATTCAACAACAACCTCAACATTGAAAAACAACAACAACCTCAACATTGAAAAACACCAACAAATTCAACAAAAACTTCAACATTGAAAAACAACAACAACCTGAACATTGAAAAACACCAACAAATTCAACAACAACCTCAACATTGAAAAACAACAACAAACTCAACATTGAAAAACACCAACAAATTCAACAACAACCTCAACATTGAAAAACAACAACAACCTCAACATTGAAAAACACCAACAAATTCATCAACAACTTCAACATTGAAAAACACCAACAAATTCAACAACAACCTCAACATTGAAAAACAACAACAACCTCAACATTGAAAAACTCCAACAAATTCAACAACAACCTCAACATTGAAAAACAACATCAACCTCAACATTGAAAAACACCAACAAATTCAACAACAACCTCAACATTGAAAAACAACAACAACCTCAACGTTGAAAAACACCAACAAATTCAACAAAAACTTCAACATTGAAAAACAACAACAACCTGAACATTGAAAAACACCAACAAATTCAACAACAACCTCAACATTGAAAAACAACAACAACCTCAACATTGAAAAACACCAACAAATTCAACAAGAACCTCAACATTGAAAAACACCAACAAATTCAACAACAACCTCAGCATTGAAAAACAACAACAACCTCAACATTGAAAAACACCAACAAATTCAACAACAACCTCAACATTGAAAAACAACAACAACCTCAACGTTGAAAAACACCAACAAATTCAACAAAAACTTCAACATTGAAAAACAACAACAACCTGAACATTGAAAAACACCAACAAATTCAACAACAACCTCAACATTGAAAAACAACAACAACCTCAACATTGAAAAACACCAACAAATTCAACAACAACCTCAACATTGAAAAACACCAACAAATTCAACAACAACCTCAGCATTGAAAAACAACAACAACCTCAACATGGAAAAACACCAACAAATTCAACAACAACCTCAACATTGAAAAACAACAACAACCTCAACATTGAAAAACACCAACAAATTCAACAACAACCTCAACATTGAAAAATACCAACAAATTCAACAACAACCTCAGCATTGAAAAACAACAACAACCTCAACATTGAAAAAAACAAACAAATTCAACAACAACCTCAACATTGAAAAACAACAACAACCTCAACGTTGATAAACACCAACAAATTCAACAAAAACTTCAACATTGAAAAACACCAACAAATTCAACAACAACCTCGAAATTGAAAAACACCAACAAATTCAACAACAACTTCAACATTGAAAAACAGCAACAAATTCAACAACAACCTCGACTTTGAAAAACACCATCAAATTCAACAACAACCTCAACATTGAAAAACACCAACAACCTCAAAATTGAAGAAACACCAACAAATTCAACAACAACCTCAACATTTAAAAACAACAACAACCTCAACATTGAAAAACACCAACAA
The DNA here is from genome assembly GCA_026770705.1 of Isurus oxyrinchus. Classification (NCBI taxonomy): domain Eukaryota; kingdom Metazoa; phylum Chordata; class Chondrichthyes; order Lamniformes; family Lamnidae; genus Isurus; species Isurus oxyrinchus. The sequence goes on from JANJGN010001169.1 coordinate 135,658, forward strand.
ATTCAACAACAACCTCAACATTGAAAAACACCAACAAACTCAACAACAACCTCAACATTGAAAAACAACAACAACCTCAACATTGAAAAACATCAACAAATTCAACAACAACCTCAACATTGAAAAACACCAACAAATTCAAGAACAAACTCAAGATTGAAAAACACCAACAAATTCAACAACCTCAACATTGAAAAACAACAACAACCACAACATTGAAAAACAGCAACAAATTCAACAACAACCTCAACGTTGAAAAACACCAACAAATTCAACAACAACCTCAACATTGAAAAACAACAACAACCTCAACATTTAATAACACCAACAAATTCAAAAACAACCTCAACATTGAAAAACAACAACAAACTCAACATTGAGAAACACCAACAAATTCAACAACAACCTCAACATTGAAAAAGAACAACAACCTCAACATTGAAAAACACCAACAATTTCAACAATAACCTCAACATTGAAAAACAACAACAACCTCAACATTGAAAAACACCAACAAATTCAACAACAACCTCAACATTGAAAAACACCAACAAATTCAACAACAACCTCAACATTGAAAAACAACAACAACCTCAACATTGAAAAACACCAACAAATTCAACAACAACCTCAACATTGAAAAACAACAACAACCTCAACATTGAAAAACACCAACAAATTCAACAACAACCTCAACATTGAAAAACACCAACAAATTCAACAACAACCTCAGCATTGAAAAACAACAACAACCTCAACATTGAAAAACACCAACAAATTCAACAACAACCTCAACATTGAAAAACAACAACAACCTCAACATTGAAAAACACCAACAAATTCAACAAAAACTTCAACATTGAAAAACACCAACAAATTCAACAACAACCTCGAAATTGAAAAACACCAACAAATTCAACAACAACCTCAACATTGAAAAACAACAACAACCTCAACATTGAAAAACACCAACAAATTCAACAACAACCTCAACATTGAAAAACAACAACAACCTCAACATTGAAAAACACCAACAAATTCAACAACAACCTCAACATTTAAAAACACCAACAAATTCAACAACAACCTCAACATTGAAAAACAACAACAATCTCAACATTGAAAAACAGCAACAAATTCAACAACAACTTCAACATTGAAAAACAGCAACAACATCAACATTGAAAAACACCAACAAATTCAACAACAACCTCAACATTGAAAAACACCAACAAATTCAACAACAACCTCAACATTGAAAAACACGAACAAATTCAACAACAAACTCAACATTGAAAAACACCAACAAATTCAACAACAACCTCAACATTGAAAAACAACAACAACCTCAACATTGAAAAACACCAACAATTTCAACAACAACCTCAACATTGAAAAACACCAACAAATTCAACAACAACCTCAACATTGATAAACAACAAAAACCTCAACATTTAAAAACACCAACAAATTCAACAACAACCTCAACATTTATAAACGCCAACAAATTCAACAACAACGTCAACATTGAAAAACAACAACCTCAACATTGAAAAACACCAACAAATTCAACAAAAAATTCAACATTGAAAAACACCAACAAATTCAACAACAACACCGACATTGAAAAACACCAACAAATTCAACAACAACCTCAACTTTGAGAAACAACAACAACCTCATCATGGAAAAACACCAACAAATTCAACAACAACCTCAACATTGAAAAACAACAACATCCTCAAAATTGAAAAACACCAACAAATTCAACAACAACCCCAACATTTAAAAACAACAACAACCTCAACATTGAAAAACACAAACAAATTCAACAACAACCACAACATTGAAAAACACGAACAAATTCAACAACAACCTCAACATTGAAAAACACGAAAAAACTCAACAACAACCTGAACATTGAAAAACAACAACAACCTCAACATTGAAAAACACCAACAAATTCAACAACAACCTCAACATTGAAAAACACCAACAAATTCAACAACAACCTCAACATTGAAAAACACCAACAACTTCAACATTGAAAAACACCAACAAATTCAACAACAACCTCAAATTTAAAAACAACAACAACCTCAACATTGAAAAACACCAACAAATTCAACAACAACCTCAACATTGAAAAACAACAACAAACTCAACATTGAAAAACACCAACAAATTCAACAACAACCTCAACATTGAAAAACAACAACAACCTCAACATTGAAAAACACCAACAAATTCATCAACAACTTCAACATTGAAAAACACCAACAGATTCAACAACAACCTCAACATTGAAAAACAACAACAACCTCAACATTGAAAAACACCAACAAATTCAACAACAACGTCAACATTGAAAAACAACAACAACCTCAACATTGAAAAACACCAACAAATTCAACAAGAACCTCAACATTGAAAAACACCAACAAATTCAACAACAACCTCAGCATTGAAAAACAACAACAACCTCAACATTGAAAAACACCAACAAATTCAACAGCAACCTCAACATTGAAAAACAACAACAACCTCAACATTGAAAAACACCAACAAATTGAACAAAAACTTCAACATTGAAAAACAACAACAACCTGAACATTGAAAAACACCAACAAATTCAACAACAACCTCAACATTGAAAAACAACAACAACCTCAACATTGAAAAACACCAACAAATTCAACAACAACCTCAACATTGAAAAACACCAACAAATTCAACAACAACCTCAGCATTGAAAAACAACAACAACCTCAACATTGAAAAACACCAACAAATTCAACAACAACCTCAACATTGAAAAACAACAACAACCTCAACATTGAAAAACACCAACAAATTCAACAACAACTTCAACATTGAAAAACAGCAACAAATTCAACAACAACCTCGAAATTGAAAAACACCAACAAATACAACAACAACCTCAACAGTGAAAAACAACAACAACCTCAACATTGAAAAACACCAACAAATTCAACAACAACCTCAACATTGAAAAACACCAACAAATTCAAAAGCAACCTCAGAATTGAAAAACACCAACAAATTCAACAAGAACCTCAACATTGAAAAACACCAACTAACTCAACAACAACCTCAACATTGAAAAACAACAACAACCTCAACATTGAAAAACACCAACAAATTCAACAACAACCTCAACATTGAAAAACACCAACAAATTCAATAAACAACCTCAGCATTGAAAAACAACAACAACCTCAACATTGAAAAACACCAACAAATTCAACAAAAACTTCAACATTGAAAAACACCAACAAATTCAACAACAACCTCGAAATTGAAAAACACCAACAAATTCAACAACAACTTCAACATTGAAAAACACCAACAAATTCAACAACAACCTCGACATTGAAAAACACCATCAAATTCAACAACAACCTCAACATTGAAAAACACCAACAACCTCAAAATTGCAAAAACACCAACAAATTCAGCAACAACCTCAACATTTAAAAACAGCAACAACCTCAACATTGAAAAACACCAACAAATTCAACAACAACCTCAACACTGAAAAACACCAACAAATTCAACAACAACCTCAACATTGAAAAACAACAACAACCTCAACATTGAAAAACACCAAAAAATTCAACAACAACCTCAACATTGAGAAACACCAACAAATTCAAGAACAAACTCAAGATTGAAAAACACCAACAACCTCAACATTGAGAAACACCAACAAATTCAACAACAACCTCAACATTGAAAAACAACAACAACCTCAACATTGAAAAACACCAACAAATTCAACAACAACCTCAACACTGAAAAACAACAACAAACTCAACATTGAAAAACACCAACAAATTCAACAACAACCTCAACATTGAAAAACAACAACAACCTCAACATTGAAAAACACCAACAAATTCAACAACAACTTCAACATTGAAAAACAGCAACAAATTCAACAACAACCTCAACATTGAAAAACAACAACAACCTCAACATTGAAAAACACCAACAAATTCAACAACAAGCTCAACATTGAAAAACAACAACAACCTCAACATTGAAAAACACCAACAAATTCAACAACAACCTCAACATTGAAAAACACCAACAAATTCAACAACAACCTCAGCATTGAAAAACAACAACAACCTCAACATTGAAAAACACCAACAAATTCAACAACAACCTCAACATTGAAAAACAACAACAACCTCAACATTGAAAAACACCAACAACTTCAACAAAAACTTCAACATTGATAAACAACAACAACCTGAACATTGAAAAACACCAACAAATTCAACAACAACCTCAACATTGAAAAACAACAACAACCTCAACATTGAAAAACACCAACAAATTCAACAACAGCCTCAACATTGAAAAACACCAACAAATTCAACAACAACCTCAGCATTGAAAAACAACAACAACCTCAACATTGAAAAACACCAACAAATTCAACAACAACCTCAACATTGAAAAACAACAACAACCTCAACATTGAAAAACACCAACAAATTCAACAACAACTTCAACATTGAAAAACACCAACAAATTCAACAACAACCTCGAAATTGAAAATCACCAACAAATACAACAACAACCTCAACATTGAAAAACAACAACAAACTCAACATTGAAAAACACCAACAAATTCAACAACAACCTCAACATTGAAAAACAACAACAACCTCAACATTGAAAAACACCAACAAATTCAACAACAACCTCAACATTGAAAAACAACAACAACCTCAACATTGAAAAACACCAACAAATTCAACAACAACCTCAACATTGAAAAACAACAACAAACTCAACATTGAAAAACAACAACAAATTCAACAACAACCTCAACATTGAAAAACAACAACAACCTCAACATTGAAAAACATCAACAATTTTCAACAACAACTTCAACATTGAAAAACACCAACAAATTCAACAACAACCTCAACATTGAAAAACAACAACAACCTCAACATTGAAAAACACCAACAAATTCAACAACAACCTTTACATTGAAAAACAACAACAACCTCAACATTGAAAAACACCAACAAATTCAACAACAACCTCAACATTGAAAAACACGAACAAATTCAACAACAACCTCAGCATTGAAAAACAACAACAACCTCAACATTGAAAAAAACAAACATATTCAACAACAACCTCAACATTGAAAAACAACAACAACCTCAACGTTGAAAAACACCAACAAATTGAACAAAAACTTCAACATTGAAAAACACCAACAAATTCAACAACAACCTCGAAATTGAAAAACACCAACAAATTCAACAACAACTTCAACATTGAAAAACTGCAACAAATTCAACAACAACCTCGACATTGAAAAACACCATCAAATTCAACAACAACCTCAACATTGAAAAACACCAACAACCTCAAAATTGAAAAAACACCAACAAATTCAACAACAACCTCAACATTTAAAAACAACAACAACCTCAACATTGAAAAACACCAACAATTCAACAACAACCTCAACATTGAAAAACACCAACAAACTCAACAACAAACTCAAGATTGAAAAAAACCAACAAATTCAGCAACCTCAACATTGAAAAACAACAACAACCTCAACATTGAAAAACACCAACAAATTCAACAACAACCTCAACGTTAAAAAACACCAACAAATTCAACAACAACCTCAAATTTGAAAAACAACAACAACCTCAACATTGAATAACACCAACAAATTCAACAACAACCTCAACATTGAAAAACAACAACAACCTCAACATTGAAAAACACCAACAAATTCAACAACAACCTCAACATTGAAAAACAACAACAAACTCAACATTGAGAAACACCAACAAATTCAACAACAACCTCAACATTGAAAAAGAACAACAACCTCAACATTGAAAAACACCAACAAATTCAACAATAACCTCAACATTGAAAAACAACAACAACCTCAACATTGAAAAACACCAACAAATTCAACAACAACATCAACATTGAAAAACACCAACAAATTCAACAACAACCTCAACATTGAAAAACAACAACAACCTCAACATTGAAAAACACCAACAAATTCAACAACAACCTCAACATGGAAAAACAACAACAACCTCAACATTGAAAAACATCAACAAATTCAACAACAACCTCAACATTGAAAAACACCAACAAATTCAACAACAACCTCAGCATTGAAAAACAACAACAACCTCAACATTGAAAAACACCAACAAATTCAACAACAACCTCAACATTGAAAAACAACAACAACCTCAACATTGAAAAACACCAACAAATTCAACAAAAACTTCAACATTGAAAAGCACCAACAAATTCAACAACAACCTCGAAATTGAAAAACACCAACAAATTCAACAACAACCTCAACATTGAAAAACAACAACAACCTCAACATTGAAAAACACCAACAAATTCAACAACAACCTCAACATTGAAAAACAACAACAACCTCAATATTGAAAAACACCAACAAATTCAACAACAACCTCAACATTTAAAAACACCAACAAATTCAACAACAACCTCAACATTGAAAAACAACAACAATCTCAACTTTGAAAAACAGCAACAAATTCAACAACAACCTCAACATTGAAAAACAGCAACAACATCAACATTGAAAAACACCAACAAATTCAACAACAACCTCAACATTGAAAAACACCAACAAATTCAACAACAAACTCAACATTGAAAAACACCAACAAATTCAACAACAACCTCAACATTGAAAAACAACAACAACCTCAACATTGAAAAACACCAACAAATTCAACAACAACCTCAACATTGAAAAACACCAACAAATTCAACAACAACCTCAACACTGATAAAGAACAAAAACCTCAACATTTAAAAACACCAACAAATTCAAGAACAACCTCAACATTTAAAAACGCCAACAAATTCAACAACAACCTCAACATTGAAAAACAACAACCTCAACATTGAAAAACACCAACAAATTCAACAAAAAATTCAACATTGAAAAACACCAACAAATTCAACAACAACCCCGACATTGAAAAACACCAACAAATTCAACAACAACCTCAACTTTGAAAAACAACAACAACCTCATCATGGAAAAACACCAACAAATTCAACAACAACCTCAACATTGAAAAACAACAACATCCTCAAAATTGAAAAACACCAACAAATTCAACAACAACCCCAACATTTAAAAACAACAACAACCTCAACATTGAAAAACACAAACAAATTCAACAACAACCTCAACATTGAAAAACACGAACAAATTCAACAACAACCTCAACATTGAAAAACACCAACAAACTGAACAACAACCTGAACATTGAAAAACAACAACAACCTCAACATTGAAAAACACCAACAAATTCAACAACAACCTCAACATTGAAAAACACCAACAAATTCAACAACAACCTCAACATTGAAAAACACCAACAACCTGAACATTGAAAAACACCAACAAATTCAACAACAACCTCAAATTTAAAAACAACAACAACCTCAACATTGAAAAACACCAACAAATTCAACAACAACCTCAACATTGAAAAACAACAACAAACTCAACATTGAAAAACACCAACAAATTCAACAACAACCTCAACATTGAAAAACAACAACAACCTCAACATTGAAAAACACCAACAAATTCATCAACAACCTCAACATTGAAAAACACCAACAAATTCAACAAAAACCTCAACATTGAAAAACAACATCAACCTCAACATTGAAAAACACCAAGAAATTCAACAAGAACCTCAACATTGGAAAACACCAACAAATTCAACAACAACCTCAGCATTGAAAAACAACAACAACCTCAACATTGAAAAACACCAACAAATTCAACAACAACCTCAACATTGAAAAACAACAACAACCTCAACATTGAAAAACACCAACAAATTCAACAAAAACTTCAACATTGAAAAACAACAACAACCTGAACATTGAAAAACACCAACAAATTCAACAACAACCTCAACATTGAAAAACAACAACAACCTCAACATTGAAAAACACCAACAAATTCAACAACAACCTCAACATTGAAAAACACCAACAAATTCAACAACAACCTCAGCATTGAAAAACAACAACAACCTCAACATTGAAAAACACCAACAAATTCAACAACAACCTCAACATTGAAAAACAACAACAACCTCAACTTTGAAAAACACCAACAAATTCAACAACACCCTCAACATTGAAAAATACCAACAAATTCAACAACAACCTCAGCATTGAAAAACAACAACAACCTCAACATTGAAAAAAACAAACAAATTCAACAACAACCTCAACATTGAAAAACAACAACAACCTCAACATTGAAAAACACCAACAAATTCAACAACAAACTCAACATTGAAAACCACCAACAAATTCAACAACAACCTCAACATTGAAAAACAACGACAACCTCAACATTGAAAAACACCAACAAATTCAACAACAACCTCAACATTGAAAAACACCAACAAATTCAACAACAACCTCAACATTGATAAACAACAAAAACCTCAACATTTAAAAACACCAACAAATTCAACAACAACCTCAACATTTAAAAACGCCAACAAGTTCAACAACAACCTCAACATTGAAAAACAACAACCTCAACATTGAAAAACACCAACAAATTCAACAAAAAATTCAACATTGAAAAACACCAACAAATTCAACAACAACCCCGACATTGAAAAACACCAACAAATTCAACAACAACCTCAACTTTGAAAAACAACAACAACCTCATCATGGAAAAACACCAACAAATTCAACAACAACCTCAACATTGAAAAACAACAACATCCTCAAAATTGAAAAACACCAACAAATTCAACAACAGCCCCAACATTTAAAAACAACAACAACCTCAACATTGAAAAACACAAACAAATTCAACAACAACCTCAACATTGAAAAACACGAACAAATTCAACAACAACCTCAACATTGAAAAACACCAACAAACTCAACAACAACATGAACATTGAAAAACAACAACAACCTCAACATTGAAAAACACCAACAAATTCAACAACAACCTCAACATTGAAAAACACCAACAAATTCAACAACAACCTCAACATTGAAAAACACCAACAACCTCAACATTGAAAAACACCAACAAATTCAACAAAAACTTCAACATTGAAAAACAACAACAACCTGAACATTGAAAAAAACCAACAAATTCAACAACAACCTCAACATTGAAAAACAACAACAAACTCAACATTGAAAAACACCAACAAATTCAACAACAACCTCAACATTGAAAAACAACAACAACCTCAACATTGAAAAACACCAACAAATTCATCAACAACTTCAACATTGAAAAACACCAACAAATTCAACAACAACCTCAACATTGAAAAACAACAACAACCTCAACATTGAAAAACTCCAACAAATTCAACAACAACCTCAACATTGAAAAACAACATCAACCTCAACATTGAAAAACACCAACAAATTCAACAAGAACCTCAACATTGAAAAACACCAACAAATTCAACAACAACCTCAGCATTGAAAAACAACAACAACCTCAACATTGAAAAACACCAACAAATTCAACAACAACCTCAACATTGAAAAACAACAACAACCTCAACATTGAAAAACACCAACAAATTCAACAAAAACTTCAACATTGAAAAGCAACAACAACCTGAACATTGAAAAACACCAACAAATTCAACAACAACCTCAACATTGAAAAACAACAACAACCTCAACATTGAAAAACACCAACAATTCAACAACAACCTCAACATTGAAAAACACCAACAAACTCAACAACAAACTCAAGATTGAAAAAAACCAACAAATTCAGCAACCTCAACATTGAAAAACAACAACAACCTCAACATTGAAAAACACCAACAAATTCAACAACAACCTCAACGTTGAAAAACACCAACAAATTCAACAACAACCTCAAATTTGAAAAACAACAACAACCTCAACATTGAATAACACCAACAAATTCAACAACAACCTCAACATTGAAAAACAACAACAACCTCAACATTGAAAAACACCAACAAATTCAACAACAACCTCAACATTGAAAAACAACAACAAACTCAACATTGAGAAACACCAACAAATTCAACAACAACCTCAACATTGAAAAAGAACAACAACCTCAACATTGAAAAACACCAACAAATTCAACAATAACCTCAACATTGAAAAACAACAACAACCTCAACATTGAAAAACACCAACAAATTCAACAACAACCTCAACATTGAAAAACACCAACAAATTCAACAACAACCTCAACATTGAAAAACAACAACAACCTCAACATTGAAAAACACCAACAAATTCAACAACAACCTCAACATGGAAAAACAACAACAACCTCAACATTGAAAAACATCAACAAATTCAACAACAACCTCAACATTGAAAAACACCAACAAATTCAACAACAACCTCAGCATTGAAAAACAACAACAACCTCAACATTGAAAAACACCAACAAATTCAACAACAACCTCAACATTGAAAAACAACAACAACCTCAACATTGAAAAACACCAACAAATTCAACAAAAACTTCAACATTGAAAAGCACCAACAAATTCAACAACAACCTCGAAATTGAAAAACACCAACAAATTCAACAACAACCTCAACATTGAAAAACAACAACAACCTCAACATTGAAAAACACCAACAAATTCAACAACAACCTCAACATTGAAAAACAACAACAACCTCAACATTGAAAAACACCAACAAATTCAACAACAGCCTCAACATTTAAAAAACACCAACAAATTCAACAACAACCTCAACATTGAAAAACAACAACAATCTCAACTTTGAAAAACAGCAACAAATTCAACAACAACCTCAACATTGAAAAACAGCAACAACATCAACATTGAAAAACACCAACAAATTCAACAACAACCTCAACATTGAAAAACACCAACAAATTCAACAACAAACTCAACATTGAAAAACACCAACAAATTCAACAACTACCTCAACATTGAAAAACAACAACAACCTCAACATTGAAAAACACCAACAAATTCAACAACAACCTCAACATTGAAAAACACCAACAAATTCAACAACAACCTCAACATTGATAAAGAACAAAAACCTCAACATTTAAAAACACCAACAAATTCAACAACAACCTCAACATTTAAAAACGCCAACAAATTCAACAACAACCTCAACATTGAAAAACAACAACCTCAACATTGAAAAACACCAACAAATTCAACAAAAAATTCAACATTGAAAAACACCAACAAATTCAACAACAACCCCGACATTGAAAAACACCAACAAATTCAACAACAACCTCAACTTTGAAAAACAACAACAACCTCATCATGGAAAAACACCAACAAATTCAACAACAACCTCAACATTGAAAAACAACAACATCCTCAAAATTGAAAAACACCAACAAATTCAACAACAACCCCAACATTTAAAAACAACAACAACCTCAACATTGAAAAACACAAACAAATTCAACAACAACCTCAACATTGAAAAACACGAACAAATTCAACAACAACCTCAACATTGAAAAACACCAACAAACTGAACAACAACCTGAACATTGAAAAACAACAACAACCTCAACATTGAAAAACACCAACAAATTCAACAACAACCTCAACATTGAAAAACACCAACAAATTCAACAACAACCTCAACATTGAAAAACACCAACAACCTCAACATTGAAAAACACCAACAAATTCAACAACAACCTCAAATTTAAAAACAACAACAACCTCAACATTGAAAAACACCAACAAATTCAACAACAACCTCAACATTGAAAAACAACAACAAACTCAACATTGAAAAACACCAACAAATTCAACAACAACCTCAACATTGAAAAACAACAACAACCTCAACATTGAAAAACACCAACAAATTCATCAACAACTTCAACATTGAAAAACACCAACAAATTCAACAAAAACCTCAACATTGAAAAACAACATCAACCTCAACATTGAAAAACACCAAGAAATTCAACAAGAACCTCAACATTGGAAAACACCAACAAATTCAACAACAACCTCAGCATTGAAAAACAACAACAACCTCAACATTGAAAAACACCAACAAATTCAACAACAACCTCAACATTGAAAAACAACAACAACCTCAACATTGAAAAACACCAACAAATTCAACAAAAACTTCAACATTGAAAAACAACAACAACCTGAACATTGAAAAACACCAACAAATTCAACAACAACCTCAACATTGAAAAACAACAACAACCTCAACATTGAAAAACACCAACAAATTCAACAACAACCTCAACATTGAAAAACACCAACAAATTCAACAACAACCTCAGCATTGAAAAACAACAACAACCTCAACATTGAAAAACACCAACAAATTCAACAACAACCTCAACATTGAAAAACAACAACAACCTCAACTTTGAAAAACACCAACAAATTCAACAACAACCTCAACATTGAAAAATACCAACAAATTCAACAACAACCTCAGCATTGAAAAACAACAACAACCTCAACATTGAAAAAAACAAACAAATTCAACAACAACCTCAACAATGAAAAACAACAACAACCTCAACATTGAAAAACACCAACAAATTCAACAACAAACTCAACATTGAAAAACACCAACAAATTCAACAACAACCTCAACATTGAAAAACAACGACAACCTCAACATTGAAAAACACCAACAAATTCAACAACAACCTCAACATTGAAAAACACCAACAAATTCAACAACAACCTCAACATTGATAAACAACAAAAACCTCAACATTTAAAAACACCAACAAATTCAACAACAACCTCAACATTTAAAAACGCCAACAAGTTCAACAACAACCTCAACATTGAAAAACAACAACCTCAACATTGAAAAACACCAACAAATTCAACAAAAAATTCAACATTGAAAAACACCAACAAATTCAACAACAACCCCGACATTGAAAAACACCAACAAATTCAACAACAACCTCAACTTTGAAAAACAACAACAACCTCATCATGGAAAAACACCAACAAATTCAACAACAACCTCAACATTGAAAAACAACAACATCCTCAAAATTGAAAAACACCAACAAATTCAACAACAGCCCCAACATTTAAAAACAACAACAACCTCAACATTGAAAAACACAAACAAATTCAACAACAACCTCAACATTGAAAAACACGAACAAATTCAACAACAACCTCAACATTGAAAAACACCAACAAACTCAACAACAACATGAACATTGAAAAACAACAACAACCTCAACATTGAAAAACACCAACAAATTCAACAACAACCTCAACATTGAAAAACACCAACAAATTCAACAACAACCTCAACATTGAAAAACACCAACAACCTCAACATTGAAAAACAACAACAAATTCAACAAAAACTTCAACATTGAAAAACAACAACAACCTGAACATTGAAAAAAACCAACAAATTCAACAACAACCTCAACATTGAAAAACAACAACAAACTCAACATTGAAAAACACCAACAAATTCAACAACAACCTCAACATTGAAAAACAACAACAACCTCAACATTGAAAAACACCAACAAATTCATCAACAACTTCAACATTGAAAAACACCAACAAATTCAACAACAACCTCAACATTGAAAAACAACAACAACCTCAACATTGAAAAACTCCAACAAATTCAACAACAACCTCAACATTGAAAAACAACATCAACCTCAACATTGAAAAACACCAACAAATTCAACAAGAACCTCAACATTGAAAAACACCAACAAATTCAACAACAACCTCAGCATTGAAAAACAACAACAACCTCAACATTGAAAAACACCAACAAATTCAACAACAACCTCAACATTGAAAAACAACAACAACCTCAACATTGAAAAACACCAACAAATTCAACAAAAACTTCAACATTGAAAAACAACAACAACCTGAACATTGAAAAACACCAACAAATTCAACAACAACCTCAACATTGAAAAACAACAACAACCTCAACATTGAAAAACACCAACAAATTCAACAACAACCTCAACATTGAAAAACACCAACAAATTCAACAACAACCTCAGCATTGAAAAACAACAACAACCTCAACATGGAAAAACACCAACAAATTCAACAACAACCTCAACATTGAAAAACAACAACAACCTCAACATTGAAAAACACCAACAAATTCAACAACAACCTCAAAATTGAAAAATACCAACAAATTCAACAACAACCTCAGCATTGAAAAACAACAACAACCTCAACATTGAAAAAAACCAACAAATTCAACAACAACCTCAACATTGAAAAACAACAACAACCTCAACGTTGAAAAACACCAACAAATTCAACAAAAACTTCAACATTGAAAAACACCAACAAATTCAACAACAACCTCGAAATTGAAAAACACCAACAAATTCAACAACAACTTCAACATTGAAAAACAGCAACAAATTCAACAACAACCTCGACTTTGAAAAACACCATCAAATTCAACAACAACCTCAACATTGAAAAACACCAACAACCTCAAAATTGAAGAAACACCAACAAATTCAACAACAACCTCAACATTTAAAAACAACAACAACCTCAACATTGAAAAACACCAACAAATTCAACAACAACCTCAACATTGAAAAACACCAACAAACTCAACAACAACCTCAACATTGAAAAACAACAACAACCTCAACATTGAAAAACATCAACAAATTCAACATCAACCTCAACATTGAAAAACACCAACAAATTCAAGAACAAACTCAAGATTGAAAAACACCAACAAATTCAACAACCTCAACATTGAAAAACAACAACAACCACAACATTGAAAAACACCAACAAATTCAACAACAACCTCAACGTTGAAAAACACCAACAAATTCAACAACAACCTCAACATTGAAAAACAACAACAACCTCAACATTGAATAACACCAACAAATTCAAAAACAACCTCAACATTGAAAAACAACAACAAACTCAACATTGAGAAACACCAACAAATTCAACAACAACCTCAACATTGAAAAAGAACAACAACCTCAACATTGAAAAACACCAACAATTTCAACAATAACCTCAACATTGAAAAACAACAACAACCTCAACATTGAAAAACACCAACAAATTCAACAACAACCTCAACATTGAAAAACACCAACAAATTCAACAACAACCTCAACATTGAAAAACAACAACAACCTCAACATTGAAAAACACCAACAAATTCAACAACAACCTCAACATTGAAAAACAACAACAACCTCAACATTGAAAAACACCAACAAATTCAACAACAACCTCAACATTGAAAAACACCAACAAATTCAACAACAACCTCAGCATTGAAAAACAACAACAACCTCAACATTGAAAAACACCAACAAATTCAACAACAACCTCAACATTGAAAAACAACAACAACCTCAACATTGAAAAACACCAACAAATTCAAAAAAAACTTCAACATTGAAAAACACCAACAAATTCAACAACAACCTCGAAATTGAAAAACACCAACAAATTCAACAACAACCTCAACATTGAAAAACAACAACAACCTCAACATTGAAAAACACCAACAAATTCAACAACAACCTCAACATTGAAAAACAACAACAACCTCAACATTGAAAAACACCAACAAATTCAACAACAACCTCAACATTTAAAAACACCAACAAATTCAACAACAACCTCAACATTGAAAAACAACAACAATCTCAACATTGAAAAACAGCAACAAATTCAACAACAACTTCAACATTGAAAAACAGCAACAACATCAACATTGAAAAACACCAACAAATTCAACAACAACCTCAACATTGAAAAACACCAACAAATTCAACAACAACCTCAACATTGAAAAACACCAACAACCTCAACATTGAAAAACACCAACAAATTCAACAACAACCTCAAATTTAAAAACAACAACAACCTCAACATTGAAAAACACCAACAAATTCAACAACAACCTCAACATTGAAAAACAACAACAAACTCAACATTGAAAAACACCAACAAATTCAACAACAACCTCAACATTGAAAAACAACAACAACCTCAACATTGAAAAACACCAACAAATTCATCAACAACTTCAACATTGAAAACACCAACAGATTCAACAACAACCTCAACATTGAAAAACAACAACAACCTCAACATTGAAGAACACCAACAAATTCAACAACAACGTCAACATTGAAAAACAACAACAACCTCAACATTGAAAAACACCAACAAATTCAACAAGAACCTCAACATTGAAAAACACCAACAAATTCAACAACAACCTCAGCATTGAAAAACAACAACAACCTCAACATTGAAAAACACCAACAAATTCAACAGCAACCTCAACATTGAAAAACAACAACAACCTCAACATTGAAAAACACCAACAAATTGAACAAAAACTTCAACATTGAAAAACAACAACAACCTGAACATTGAAAAACACCAACAAATTCAACAACAACCTCAACATTGAAAAACAACAACAACCTCAACATTGAAAAACACCAACAAATTCAACAACAACCTCAACATTGAAAAACACCAACAAATTCAACAACAACCTCAGCATTGAAAAACAACAACAACCTCAACATTGAAAAACACCAACAAATTCAACAACAACCTCAACATTGAAAAACAACAACAACCTCAACATTGAAAAACACCAACAAATTCAACAACAACTTCAACATTGAAAAACACCAACAAATTCAACAACAACCTCGAAATTGAAAAACACCAACAAATACAACAACAACCTCAACAGTGAAAAACAACAACAACCTCAACATTGAAAAACACCAACAAATTCAACAACAACCTCAACATTGAAAAACACCAACAAATTCAAAAGCAACCTCAGAATTGAAAAACACCAACAAATTCAACAACAACCTCAACATTGAAAAACAACAACAACCTCAACATTGAAAAACACCAACAAATTCAACAACAACCTCAACATTGAAAAACACCAACAAATTCAACAACAACCTCAGCATTGAAAAACAACAACAACCTCAACATTGAAAAACACCAACAAATTCAACAACAACCTCAACATTGAAAAACAACAACAACCTCAACATTGAAAAACACCAACAAATTCAACAAAAACTTCAACATTGAAAAACACCAACAAATTCAACAACAACCTCGAAATTGAAAAACACCAACAAATTCAACAACAACCTCAACATTGAAAAACAACAACAACCTCAACATTGAAAAACACCAACAAATTCAACAACAACCTCAACATTGAAAAACAACAACAACCTCAACATTGAAAAACACCAACAAATTCAACAACAACCTCAACATTTAAAAACACCAACAAATTCAACAACAACCTCAACATTGAAAAACAACAACAATCTCAACATTGAAAAACAGCAACAAATTCAACAACAACTTCAACATTGAAAAACAGCAACAACATCAACATTGAAAAACACCAACAAATTCAACAACAACCTCAACATTGAAAAACACCAACAAATTCAACAACAACCTCAACATTGAAAAACACCAACAACCTCAACATTGAAAAACACCAACAAATTCAACAACAACCTCAAATTTAAAAACAACAACAACCTCAACATTGAAAAACACCAACAAATTCAACAACAACCTCAACATTGAAAAACAACAACAAACTCAACATTGAAAAACACCAACAAATTCAACAACAACCTCAACATTGAAAAACAACAACAACCTCAACATTGAAAAACACCAACAAATTCATCAACAACTTCAACATTGAAAACACCAACAGATTCAACAACAACCTCAACATTGAAAAACAACAACAACCTCAACATTGAAGAACACCAACAAATTCAACAACAACGTCAACATTGAAAAACAACAACAACCTCAACATTGAAAAACACCAACAAATTCAACAAGAACCTCAACATTGAAAAACACCAACAAATTCAACAACAACCTCAGCATTGAAAAACAACAACAACCTCAACATTGAAAAACACCAACAAATTCAACAGCAACCTCAACATTGAAAAACAACAACAACCTCAACATTGAAAAACACCAACAAATTGAACAAAAACTTCAACATTGAAAAACAACAACAACCTGAACATTGAAAAACACCAACAAATTCAACAACAACCTCAACATTGAAAAACAACAACAACCTCAACATTGAAAAACACCAACAAATTCAACAACAACCTCAACATTGAAAAACACCAACAAATTCAACAACAACCTCAGCATTGAAAAACAACAACAACCTCAACATTGAAAAACACCAACAAATTCAACAACAACCTCAACATTGAAAAACAACAACAACCTCAACATTGAAAAACACCAACAAATTCAACAACAACTTCAACATTGAAAAACACCAACAAATTCAACAACAACCTCGAAATTGAAAAACACCAACAAATACAACAACAACCTCAACAGTGAAAAACAACAACAACCTCAACATTGAAAAACACCAACAAATTCAACAACAACCTCAACATTGAAAAACACCAACAAATTCAAAAGCAACCTCAGAATTGAAAAACACCAACAAATTCAACAACAACCTCAACATTGAAAAACAACAACAACCTCAACATTGAAAAACACCAACAAATTCAACAACAACCTCAACATTGAAAAACACCAACAAATTCAACAACAACCTCAGCATTGAAAAACAACAACAACCTCAACATTGAAAAACACCAACAAATTCAACAACAACCTCAACATTGAAAAACAACAACAACCTCAACATTGAAAAACACCAACAAATTCAACAAAAACTTCAACATTGAAAAACACCAACAAATTCAACAACAACCTCGAAATTGAAAAACACCAACAAATTCAACAACAACCTCAACATTGAAAAACAACAACAACCTCAACATTGAAAAACACCAACAAATTCAACAACAACCTCAACATTGAAAAACAACAACAACCTCAACATTGAAAAACACCAACAAATTCAACAACAACCTCAACATTTAAAAACACCAACAAATTCAACAACAACCTCAACATTGAAAAACAACAACAATCTCAACATTGAAAAACAGCAACAAATTCAACAACAACTTCAACATTGAAAAACAGCAACAACATCAACATTGAAAAACACCAACAAATTCAACAACAACCTCAACATTGAAAAACACCAACAAATTCAACAACAACCTCAACATTGAAAAACACGAACAAATTCAACAACAAACTCAACATTGAAAAACACCAACAAATTCAACAACAACCTCAACATTGAAAAACAACAACAACCTCAACATTGAAAAACACCAACAATTTCAACAACAACCTCAACATTGAAAAACACCAACAAATTCAACAACAACCTCAACATTGATAAACAACAAAAACCTCAACATTTAAAAACACCAACAAATTCAACAACAACCTCAACATTTATAAACGCCAACAAATTCAACAACAACGTCAACATTGAAAAACAACAACCTCAACATAGAAAAACACCAACAAATTCAACAAAAAATTCAACATTGAAAAACACCAACAAATTCAACAACAACACCGACATTGAAAAACACCAACAAATTCAACAACAACCTCAAATTTGAAAAACAACAACAACCTCATCATGGAGAAACACCAACAAATTCAACAACAACCTCAACATTGAAAAACAACAACATCCTCAAAATTGAAAAACACCAACAAATCCAACAACAACCCCAACATTTAAAAACAACAACAACCTCAACATTGAAAAACACAAACAAATTCAACAACAACCACAACATTGAAAAACTCGAACAAATTCAACAACAACCTCAACATTGAAAAACACGAACAAACTCAACAACAACCTGAACATTGAAAAACAACAACAACCTCAACATTGAAAAACACCAACAAATTCAACAACAACCTCAACATTGAGAAACACCAACAAATTCAACAACAACCTCAACATTGAAAAACACCAACAACCTCAACATTGAAAAACGCCAACAAATTCAACAACAACCTCAAATTTAAAAACAACAACAACCTCAACATTGAAAAACACCAACAAATTCAACAACAACCTCAACATTGAAAAACAACAACAAACTCAACATTGAAAAACACCAACAAATTCAACAACAACCTCAACATTGAAAAACAACAACAACCTCAACATTGAAAAACACCAACAAATTCATCAACAACTTCAACATTGAAAAACACCAACAGATTCAACAACAACCTCAACATTGAAAAACAACAACAACCTCAACATTGAAGAACACCAACAAATTCAACAACAACGTCAACATTGAAAAACAACAACAACCTCAACATTGAAAAACACCAACAAATTCAACAAGAACCTCAACATTGAAAAACACCAACAAATTCAACAACAACCTCAGCATTGAAAAACAACAACAACCTCAACATTGAAAAACACCAACAAATTCAACAGCAACCTCAACATTGAAAAACAACAACAACCTCAACATTGAAAAACACCAACAAATTGAACAAAAACTTCAACATTGAAAAACAACAACAACCTGAACATTGAAAAACACCAACAAATTCAACAACAACCTCAACATTGAAAAACAACAACAACCTCAACATTGAAAAACACCAACAAATTCAACAACAACCTCAACATTGAAAAACACCAACAAATTCAACAACAACCTCAGCATTGAAAAACAACAACAACCTCAACATTGAAAAACACCAACAAATTCAACAACAACCTCAACATTGAAAAACAACAACAACCTCAACATTGAAAAACACCAACAAATTCAACAACAACTTCAACATTGAAAAACACCAACAAATTCAACAACAACCTCGAAATTGAAAAACACCAACAAATACAACAACAACCTCAACAGTGAAAAACAACAACAACCTCAACATTGAAAAACACCAAGTAATTCAACAACAACCTCAACATTGAAAAACACCAACAAATTCAAAAGCAACCTCAGAATTGAAAAACACCAACAAATTCAACAACAACCTCAACATTGAAAAACACCAACTAACTCAACAACAACCTCAACATTGAAAAACAACAACAACCTCAACATTGAAAAACACCAACAAATTCAACAACAACCTCAACATTGAAAAACACCAACAAATTCAATAAACAACCTCAGCATTGAAAAACAACAACAACCTCAACATTGAAAAACACCAACAAATTCAACAAAAACTTCAACATTGAAAAACACCAACAAATTCAACAACAACCCCGAAATTGAAAAACACCAACAAATTCAACAACAACTTCAACATTGAAAAACACCAACAAATTCAACAACAACCTCGACATTGAAAAACACCATCAAATTCAACAACAACCTCAACATTGAAAAACACCAACAACCTCAAAATTGAAAAAACACCAACAAATTCAGCAACAACCTCAATATTTAAAAACAGCAACAACCTCAACATTGAAAAACACCAACAAATTCAACAACAACCTCAACACTGAAAAACACCAACAAATTCAACAACAACCTCAACATTGAAAAACAACAACAACCTCAACATTGAAAAACACCAAAAAATTCAACAACCTCAACATTGAGAAACACCAACAAATTCAAGAACAAACTCAAGATTGAAAAACACCAACAAATTCAACAACCTCAACATTGACAAACAACAACAACCTCAACATTGAAAATCACCAACAAATTCAACAACAACCTCAACGTTGAAAAACACCAACAAATTCAACAACAACCTCAACATTGAAAAGCAACAACAACCTCAACATTGAATAACACCAACAAATTCAACAACAACCTCAACATTGAAAAACAACAACAACCTCAACATAGAAAAACACCAACAAATTCAACAACAACCTCAACTTTGAAAAACAACCACCAACTCAACATTGAGAAACACCAACAAATTCAACAACAACCTCAACATTGAAAAACAACAACAACCTCAACATTGAAAAACACCAACAAATTCAACAATAACCTCAACATTGAAAAACAACAACAACCTCAACATTGAAAAACACCAACAAATTCAACAACAACCTCAACATTGAAAAACACCAACAAATTCAACAACAACCTCAACATTGAAAAACAATAACAACCTCAACATTGAAAAACACCAACAAATTCAACAACAACCTCAACATTGAAAAACAACAACAACCTCAACTTTGAAAAACACCAACAAATTCAACAACAACCTCAACTTTGAAAAACACCAACAAATTCATCAACAAACTCAGCATTGAAAAACAACAACAACCTCAACATTGAAAAACACCAACAAATTCAACAACAACCTCAACATTGAAAAACAACAACAACCTCAACATTGAAAAACACCAACAAATTCAACAACAACCTCAACATTTAAAAACACCAACATATTCAACAACAACCTCAACATTGAAAAACAACAACAATCTCAACATTGAAAAACAGCAACAAATTCAACAACAACCTCAACATTGAAAAACAGCAACAACCTCAACATTGAAAAACACCAACAAATTCAACAACAACCTCAACATTGAAAAACACCAACAATTTCAACAACAACCTCAACATTGAAAAACACCAACAAATTCAACAACAAACTCAACATTGAAAAACACCAACAAATTCAACAACAACCTCAACATTGAAAAACAACAACAAATTCAACAACAACCTCAACATTGATAAACAACAAAAACCTCAACATTTAAAAACACCAACAAATTCAACAACAACCTCAACATTTAAAAACGCCAACAAATTCAACAACAACCTCAACATTGAAAAACAACAACCTCAACATTGAAAAACACCAACAAATTCAACAAAAAATTCAACATTGAAAAACCTCAACAAATTCAACAACAACCCCGACATTGAAAAACGCCAACAAATTCAACAACAACCTCAACTTTGAAAAACAACAACAACCTCATCATGGAAAAACCCAACAAATTCATCAACAACCTCAACATTGAAAAACAACAGCATCCTCAAAATTGAAAAACACCAACAAATTCAACAACAACCCCAACATTTAAAAACAACAACAACCTCAACATTGAAAAACACAAACAAATTCAACAACAACCTCAACATTGAAAAACACGAACAAATTCAACAACAACCTCAACATTGAAAAACACCAACAAACTCAACAACAACCTCAACATTGAAAAACAACAACAACCTCAACATTGAAAAACACGAACAAATTCAACAACAACCTCAACATTGAAAAACACCAACAAATTCAACAACAACCTCAACATTGAAAAACAACAACAACCTCAACATTGAAAGACACCAACAAATTCAACAACAACCTCAACATTGAAAAAAAACAACAAACTCAACATTGAAAAACACCAACAAATTCAACAACAACCTCAACATTGAAAAACAACAACAACCTCAACATTGAAAAACACCAACAAATTCAACAACAACTTCAACATTGAAAAACACCAACAAATTCAACAACAACCTCAACATTGAAAAACAACAACAACCTCAACATTGAAAAACACCAACAAATTCAACAACAACCTCAACATTGAAAAACAACAACAACCTCAACATTGAAAAACACCAACAAATTCAACAACAACCTCAACATTGAAAAACACCAACAAATTCAACAACAACCTCAGCATTGAAAAACAACAACAACCTCATCATTGAAAAACACCAACAAATTCAACAACAACCTCAACATTGAAAAACAACAACAACCTCAACATTGAAAAACACCAACAAATTCAACAAAAACTTCAACATTGAAAAACAACAACAACCTGAACATTGAAAAACACCAACAAATTCAACAACAACCTCAACATTGAAAAACAACAACAACCTCAACATTGAAAAACACCAACAAATTCAACAACAACCTCGAAATTGAAAATCACCAACAAATACAACAACAACCTCAACATTGAAAAACAACAACAAACTCAACATTGAAAAACACCAACAAATTCAACAACAACCTCAACATTGAAAAACAACAACAACCTCAACATTGAAAAACACCAACAAATTCAACAACAACCTCAACATTGAAAAACAACAACAAACTCAACTTTGAAAAACACCAACAAATTCAACAACAACCTCAACATTGAAAAACAACAACAACCTCAACATTGAAAAACACCAACAAATTCAACAACAACTTCAACATTGAAAAACACCAACAAATTCAACAACAACCTCAACATTGAAAAACAACAACAACCTCAACATTGAAAAACACCAACAAATTCAACAACAACCTCAACATTGAAAAACAACAACAACCTCAACATTGAAAAACACCAACAAATTCAACAACAACCTCAACATTGAAAAACACCATCAAATTCAACAACAACCTCAGCATTGAAAAACAACAACAACCTCAACATTGAAAAAAACAAACTAATTCAACAACAACCTCAACATTGAAAAACACGAACAAATTCAACAACAACCTCAACATTGAAAAACACCAACAAACTCAACAACAACCTCAACATTGAAAAACAACAACAACCTCAACATTGAAAAACACGAACAAATTCAACAACAACCTCAACATTGAAAAACACCAACAAATTCAACAACAACCTCAACATTGAAAAACACCAACAACCTCAACATTGAAAAACACCAACAAATTCAACAACAACCTCAACATTGAAAAACAACAACAACCTCAACATTGAAAGACACCAACAAATTCAACAACAACCTCAACATTGAAAAAAAACAACAAACTCAACATTGAAAAACACCAACAAATTCAACAACAACCTCAACATTGAAAAACAACAACAACCTCAACATTGAAAAACACCAACAAATTCAACAACAACTTCAACATTGAAAAACACCAACAAATTCAACAACAACCTCAACATTGAAAAACAACAACAACCTCAACATTGAAAAACACCAACAAATTCAACAACAACCTCAACATTGAAAAACAACAACAACCTCAACATTGAAAAACACCAACAAATTCAACAACAACCTCAACATTGAAAAACACCAACAAATTCAACAACAACCTCAGCATTGAAAAACAACAACAACCTCATCATTGAAAAACACCAACAAATTCAACAACAACCTCAACATTGAAAAACAACAACAACCTCAACATTGAAAAACACCAACAAATTCACAAAAACTTCAACATTGAAAAACAACAACAACCTGAACATTGAAAAACACCAACAAATTCAACAACAACCTCAACATTGAAAAACAACAACAACCTCAACATTGAAAAACACCAACAAATTCAACAACAACCTCAAAATTGAAAAACACCAACAAATTCAACAACAACCTCAGCATTGAAAAACAACAACAACCTCAACATTGAAAAACACCAACAAATTCAACAACAACCTCAACATTGAAAAACAACAACATCCTCAACATTGAAAAACACCAACAAATTCAACAACAACTTCAACATTGAAAAACACCAACAAATTCAACAACAACCTCGAAATTGAAAATCACCAACAAATACAACAACAACCTCAACATTGAAAAACAACAACAAACTCAACATTGAAAAACACCAACAAATTCAACAACAACCTCAACATTGAAAAACAACAACAACCTCAACATTGAAAAACACCAACAAATTCAACAACAACCTCAACATTGAAAAACAACAACAAACTCAACATTGAAAAACACCAACAAATTCAACAACAACCTCAACATTGAAAAACAACAACAACCTCAACATTGAAAAACACCAACAAATTCAACAACAACTTCAACATTGAAAAACACCAACAAATTCAACAACAACCTCAACATTGAAAAACAACAACAACCTCAACATTGAAAAACACCAACAAATTCAACAACAACCTCAACATTGAAAAACAACAACAACCTCAACATTGAAAAACACCAACAAATTCAACAACAACCTCAACATTGAAGAACACCAACAAATTCAACAACAACCTCAGCATTGAAAAACAACAACAACCTCAACATTGAAAAAAACAAACTAATTCAACAACAACCTCAACATTGAAAAACAACAACAACCTCAACGTTGAAAAACACCAACAAATTCAACAAAAACTTCAACATTGAAAAACACCAACAAATTCAACAACAACCTCGACATTGAAAAACAACATCAAATTCAACAACAACCTCAACATTGAAAAACACCAACAACCTCAAAATTGAAAAAACACCAACAAATTCAACAACAACCTCAACATTTAAAAACAACAACAACCTCAACATTGAAAAACACCAACAAATTCAACAACAACCTCAACATTGAAAAACACCAACAAACTCAACAACAACCTCAACATTGAAAAACAACAACAACCTCAACATTGAAAAACACCAACAAATTCAACAACAACCTCAACATTGAAAAACACCAACAAATTCAACAACAACCTCAGCATTGAAAAACAACAACAACCTCAACATTGAAAAACACCAACAAATTCAACAGCAACCTCAACATTGAAAAACAACAACAACCTCAACATTGAAAAACACCAACAAATTGAACAAAAACTTCAACATTGAAAAACAACAACAACCTGAACATTGAAAAACACCAACAAATTCAACAACAACCTCAACATTGAAAAACAACAACATCCTCAACATTGAAAAACACCAACAAATTCAACAACAACTTCAACATTGAAAAACACCAACAAATTCAACAACAACCTCGAAATTGAAAATCACCAACAAATACAACAACAACCTCAACATTGAAAAACAACAACAAACTCAACATTGAAAAACACCAACAAATTCAACAACAACCTCAACATTGAAAAACAACAACAACCTCAACATTGAAAAACACCAACAAATTCAACAACAACCTCAACATTGAAAAACAACAACAAACTCAACATTGAAAAACACCAACAAATACAACAACAACCTCAACATTGAAAAACAACAACAAACTCAACATTGAAAAACACCAAAAAATTCAACAACAACTTCAACATTGAAAAACACCAACAAATTCAACAACAACCTCAACATTGAAAAACAACAACAACCTCAACATTGAAAAACACCAACAAATTCAACAACAACCTCAACATTGAAAAACAACAACAACCTCAACATTGAAAAACACCAACAAATTCAACAACAACCTCAACATTGAAAAACACCAACAAATTCAACAACAACCTCAGCATTGAAAAACAACAACAACCTCAACATTGAAAAAAACAAACTAATTCAACAACAACCTCAACATTGAAAAACAACAACAACCTCAACGTTGAAAAACACCAACAAATTCAACAAAAACTTCAACATTGAAAAACACCAACAACCTCAACATTGAAAAACACCATCAAATTCAACAACAACCTCAACATTGAAAAACAACAACAACCTCAACATTGAAAGACACCAACAAATTCAACAACAACCTCAACATTGAAAAAAAACAACAAACTCAACATTGAAAAACACCAACAAATTCAACAACAACCTCAACATTGAAAAACAACAACAACCTCAACATTGAAAAACACCAACAAATTCAACAACAACTTCAACATTGAAAAACACCAACAAATTCAACAACAACCTCAACATTGAAAAACAACAACAACCTCAACATTGAAAAACAACAACAACCTCAACATTGAAAAACACCAACAAATTCAACAACAACCTCAACATTGAAAAACACCAACAAATTCAACAACAACCTCAGCATTGAAAAACAACAACAACCTCATCATTGAAAAACACCAACAAATTCAACAACAACCTCAACATTGAAAAACAACAACAACCTCAACATTGAAAAACACCAACAAATTCAACAAAAACTTCAACATTGAAAAACAACAACAACCTGAACATTGAAAAACACCAACAAATTCAACAACAACCTCAACATTGAAAAACAACAACAACCTCAACATTGAAAAACACCAACAAATTCAACAACAACCTCAACATTGAAAAACACCAACAAATTCAACAACAACCTCAGCATTGAAAAACAACAACCTCAACATTGAAAAACACCAACAAATTCAACAACAACCTCAACATTGAAAAACAACAACATCCTCAACATTGAAAAACACCAACAAATTCAACAACAACTTCAACATTGAAAAACACCAACAAATTCAACAACAACCTCGAAATTGAAAATCACCAACAAATACAACAACAACCTCAACATTGAAAAACAACAACAAACTCAACATTGAAAAACACCAACAAATTCAACAACAACCTCAACATTGAAAAACAACAACAACCTCAACATTGAAAAACACCAACAAATTCAACAACAACCTCAACATTGAAAAACAACAACAACCTCAACATTGAAAAACACCAACAAATTCAACAACAACCTCAACATTGAAAAACAACAACAACCTCAACATTGAAAAACACCAACAAATTCAACAACAACTTCAACATTGAAAAACACCAACAAATTCAACAACAACCTCAACATTGAAAAACAACAACAACCTCAACATTGAAAAACACCAACAAATTCAACAACAACCTCAACATTGAAAAACAACAACAACCTCAACATTGAAAAACACCAACAAATTCAACAACAACCTCAACATTGAAAAACACCAACAAATTCAACAACAACCTCAGCATTGAAAAACAACAACAACCTCAACATTGAAAAAAACAAACTAATTCAACAACAACCTCAACATTGAAAAACAACAACAACCTCAACGTTGAAAAACACCAACAAATTCAACAAAAACTTCAACATTGAAAAACACCAACAAATTCAACAACAACCTCGACATTGAAAAACAACATCAAATTCAACAACAACCTCAACATTGAAAAACACCAACAACCTCAAAATTGAAAAAACACCAACAAATTCAACAACAACCTCAACATTTAAAAACAACAACAACCTCAACATTGAAAAACACCAACAAATTCAACAACAACCTCAACATTGAAAAACACCAACAAACTCAACAACAACCTCAACATTGAAAAACAACAACAACCTCAACATTGAAAAACACCAACAAATTCAACAACAACCTCAACATTGAAAAACACCAACAAATTCAACAACAACCTCAGCATTGAAAAACAACAACAACCTCAACATTGAAAAACACCAACAAATTCAACAGCAACCTCAACATTGAAAAACAACAACAACCTCAACATTGAAAAACACCAACAAATTGAACAAAAACTTCAACATTGAAAAACAACAACAACCTGAACATTGAAAAACACCAACAAATTCAACAACAACCTCAACATTGAAAAACAACAACATCCTCAACATTGAAAAACACCAACAAATTCAACAACAACTTCAACATTGAAAAACACCAACAAATTAAACAACAACCTCGAAATTGAAAATCACCAACAAATACAACAACAACCTCAACATTGAAAAACAACAACAAACTCAACATTGAAAAACACCAACAAATTCAACAACAACCTCAACATTGAAAAACAACAACAACCTCAACATTGAAAAACACCAACAAATTCAACAACAACCTCAACATTGAAAAACAACAACAAACTCAACATTGAAAAACACCAACAAATACAACAACAACCTCAACATTGAAAAACAACAACAACCTCAACATTGAAAAACACCAAAAAATTCAACAACAACTTCAACATTGAAAAACACCAACAAATTCAACAACAACCTCAACATTGAAAAACAACAACAACCTCAACATTGAAAAACACCAACAAATTCAACAACAACCTCAACATTGAAAAACAACAACAACCTCAACATTGAAAAACACCAACAAATTCAACAACAACCTCAACATTGAAAAACACCAACAAATTCAACAACAACCTCAGCATTGAAAAACAACAACAACCTCAACATTGAAAAAAACAAACTAATTCAACAACAACCTCAACATTGAAAAACAACAACAACCTCAACGTTGAAAAACACCAACAAATTCAACAAAAACTTCAACATTGAAAAACACCAACAAATTCAACAACAACCTCGACATTGAAAAACACCATCAAATTCAACAACAACCTCAACATTGAAAAACACCAACAACCTCAAAATTGAAAAAACACCAACAAATTCAACAACAACCTCAACATTTAAAAACAACAACAACCTCAACATTGAAAAACACCAACAAATTCAACAACAACCTCAACATTGAAAAACACCAACAAACTCAACAACAACCTCAACATTGAAAAACAACAACAACCTCAACATTGAAAAACACCAACAAATTCAACAACAACCTCAACATTGAAAAACACCAACAAATTCAACAACAACCTCAGCATTGAAAAACAACAACAACCTCAACATTGAAAAACACCAACAAATTCAACAGCAACCTCAACATTGAAAAACAACAACAACCTCAACATTGAAAAACACCAACAAATTGAACAAAAACTTCAACATTGAAAAACAACAACAACCTGAACATTGAAAAACACCAACAAATTCAACAACAACCTCAACATTGAAAAACAACAACAACCTCAACATTGAAAAACACCAACAAATTCAACAACAACTTCAACATTGAAAAACACCAACAAATTCAACAACAACCTCAACATTGAAAAACAACAACAACCTCAACATTGAAAAACACCAACAAATTCAACAACAACCTCAACATTGAAAAACAACAACAACCTCAACATTGAAAAACACCAACAAATTCAACAACAACCTCAACATTGAAAAACACCAACAAATTCAACAACAACCTCAGCATTGAAAAACAACAACAACCTCATCATTGAAAAACACCAACAAATTCAACAACAACCTCAACATTGAAAAACAACAACAACCTCAACATTGAAAAACACCAACAAATTCAACAAAAACTTCAACATTGAAAAACAACAACAACCTGAACATTGAAAAACACCAACAAATTCAACAACAACCTCAACATTGAAAAACAACAACAACCTCAACATTGAAAAACACCAACAAATTCAACAACAACCTCAACATTGAAAAACACCAACAAATTCAACAACAACCTCAGCATTGAAAAACAACAACCTCAACATTGAAAAACACCAACAAATTCAACAACAACCTCAACATTGAAAAACAACAACATCCTCAACATTGAAAAACACCAACAAATTCAACAACAACTTCAACATTGAAAAACACCAACAAATTCAACAACAACCTCGAAATTGAAAATCACCAACAAATACAACAACAACCTCAACATTGAAAAACAACAACAAACTCAACATTGAAAAACACCAACAAATTCAACAACAACCTCAACATTGAAAAACAACAACAACCTCAACATTGAAAAACACCAACAAATTCAACAACAACCTCAACATTGAAAAACAACAACAACCTCAACATTGAAAAACACCAACAAATTCAACAACAACCTCAACATTGAAAAACAACAACAACCTCAACATTGAAAAACACCAACAAATTCAACAACAACTTCAACATTGAAAAACACCAACAAATTCAACAACAACCTCAACATTGAAAAACAACAACAACCTCAACATTGAAAAACACCAACAAATTCAACAACAACCTCAACATTGAAAAACAACAACAACCTCAACATTGAAAAACACCAACAAATTCAACAACAACCTCAACATTGAAAAACACCAACAAATTCAACAACAACCTCAGCATTGAAAAACAACAACAACCTCAACATTGAAAAAAACAAACTAATTCAACAACAACCTCAACATTGAAAAACAACAACAACCTCAACGTTGAAAAACACCAACAAATTCAACAAAAACTTCAACATTGAAAAACACCAACAAATTCAACAACAACCTCGACATTGAAAAACAACATCAAATTCAACAACAACCTCAACATTGAAAAACACCAACAACCTCAAAATTGAAAAAACACCAACAAATTCAACAACAACCTCAACATTTAAAAACAACAACAACCTCAACATTGAAAAACACCAACAAATTCAACAACAACCTCAACATTGAAAAACACCAACAAACTCAACAACAACCTCAACATTGAAAAACAACAACAACCTCAACATTGAAAAACACCAACAAATTCAACAACAACCTCAACATTGAAAAACACCAACAAATTCAACAACAACCTCAGCATTGAAAAACAACAACAACCTCAACATTGAAAAACACCAACAAATTCAACAGCAACCTCAACATTGAAAAACAACAACAACCTCAACATTGAAAAACACCAACAAATTGAACAAAAACTTCAACATTGAAAAACAACAACAACCTGAACATTGAAAAACACCAACAAATTCAACAACAACCTCAACATTGAAAAACAACAACATCCTCAACATTGAAAAACACCAACAAATTCAACAACAACTTCAACATTGAAAAACACCAACAAATTCAACAACAACCTCGAAATTGAAAATCACCAACAAATACAACAACAACCTCAACATTGAAAAACAACAACAAACTCAACATTGAAAAACACCAACAAATTCAACAACAACCTCAACATTGAAAAACAACAACAACCTCAACATTGAAAAACACCAACAAATTCAACAACAACCTCAACATTGAAAAACAACAACAAACTCAACATTGAAAAACACCAACAAATACAACAACAACCTCAACATTGAAAAACAACAACAACCTCAACATTGAAAAACACCAAAAAATTCAACAACAACTTCAACATTGAAAAACACCAACAAATTCAACAACAACCTCAACATTGAAAAACAACAACAACCTCAACATTGAAAAACACCAACAAATTCAACAACAACCTCAACATTGAAAAACAACAACAACCTCAACATTGAAAAACACCAACAAATTCAACAACAACCTCAACATTGAAAAACACCAACAAATTCAACAACAACCTCAGCATTGAAAAACAACAACAACCTCAACATTGAAAAAAACAAACTAATTCAACAACAACCTCAACATTGAAAAACAACAACAACCTCAACGTTGAAAAACACCAACAAATTCAACAAAAACTTCAACATTGAAAAACACCAACAAATTCAACAACAACCTCGACATTGAAAAACACCATCAAATTCAACAACAACCTCAACATTGAAAAACACCAACAACCTCAAAATTGAAAAAACACCAACAAATTCAACAACAACCTCAACATTTAAAAACAACAACAACCTCAACATTGAAAAACACCAACAAATTCAACAACAACCTCAACATTGAAAAACACCAACAAACTCAACAACAACCTCAACATTGAAAAACAACAACAACCTCAACATTGAAAAACACCAACAAATTCAACAACAACCTCAACATTGAAAAACACCAACAAATTCAACAACAACCTCAGCATTGAAAAACAACAACAACCTCAACATTGAAAAACACCAACAAATTCAACAGCAACCTCAACATTGAAAAACAACAACAACCTCAACATTGAAAAACACCAACAAATTGAACAAAAACTTCAACATTGAAAAACAACAACAACCTGAACATTGAAAAACACCAACAAATTCAACAACAACCTCAACATTGAAAAACAACAACAACCTCAACATTGAAAAACACCAACAAATTCAACAACAACCTCAACATTGAAAAACACCAACAAATTCAACAACAACCTCAGCATTGAAAAACAACAACAACCTCAACATTGAAAAACACCAACAAATTCAACAACAACCTCAACATTGAAAAACAACAACAACCTCAACATTGAAAAACACCAACAAATTCAACAACAACTTCAACATTGAAAAACACCAACAAATTCAACAACAACCTCGAAATTGAAAAACACCAACAAATACAACAACAACCTCAACAGTGAAAAACAACAACAACCTCAACATTGAAAAACACCAACAAATTCAACAACAACCTCAACATTGAAAAACACCAACAAATTCAAAAGCAACCTCAGAATTGAAAAACACCAACAAATTCAACAACAACCTCAACATTGAAAAACACCAACTAACTCAACAACAACCTCAACATTGAAAAACAACAACAACCTCAACATTGAAAAACACCAACAAATTCAACAACAACCTCAACATTGAAAAACACCAACAAATTCAACAACAACCTCAGCATTGAAAAACAACAACAACCTCAACATTGAAAAACACCAACAAATTCAACAAAAACTTCAACATTGAAAAACACCAACAAATTCAACAACAACCTCGAAATTGAAAAACACCAACAAATTCAACAACAACTTCAACATTGAAAAACACCAACAAATTCAACAACAACCTCGACATTGAAAAACACCATCAAATTCAACAACAACCTCAACATTGAAAAACACCAACAACCTCAAAATTGAAAAAACACCAACAAATTCAGCAACAACCTCAACATTTAAAAACAGCAACAACCTCAACATTGAAAAACACCAACAAATTCAACAACAACCTCAACACTGAAAAACACCAACAAATTCAACAACAACCTCAACATTGAAAAACAACAACAACCTCAACATTGAAAAACACCAAAAAATTCAACAACAACCTCAACATTGAGAAACACCAACAAATTCAAGAACAATCTCAAGATTGAAAAACACCAACAAATTCAACAACCTCAACATTGACAAACAACAACAACCTCAACATTGAAAATCACCAACAAATTCAACAACAACCTCAACGTTGAAAAACACCAACAAATTCAACAACAACCTCAACATTGAAAAACAACAACAACCTCAACATTGAATAACACCAACAAATTCAACAACAACCTCAACATTGAAAAACAACAACAACCTCAACATAGAAAAACACCAACAAATTCAACAACAACCTCAACTTTGAAAAACAACCACAAACTCAACATTGAGAAACACCAACAAATTCAACAACAACCTCAACATTGAAAAACAACAACAACCTCAACATTGAAAAACACCAACAAATTCAACAACAACCTCAACTTTGAAAAACACCAACAAATTCAACAACAAACTCAGCATTGAAAACCAACAACAACCTCAACATTGAAAAACACCAACAAATTCAACAACAACCTCAACATTTAAAAACAACAACAACCTCAACATTGAAAAACACCAACAAATTCAACAACAACCTCAACATTGAAAAACAACAACAACCTCAACATTGAAAAACACCAACAAATTCAACAACAACTTCAACATTGAAAAACACCAACAAATTCAACAACAACCTCGAAATTGAAAAACACCAACAAATACAACAACAACCTCAACAGTGAAAAACAACAACAACCTCAACATTGAAAAACACCAACAAATTCAACAACAACCTCAACATTGAAAAACACCAACAAATTCAAAAGCAACCTCAGAATTGAAAAACACCAACAAATTCAACAACAACCTCAACATTGAAAAACACCAACAAATTCAACAACAACCTCAGCATTGAAAAACAACAACAACCTCAACATTGAAAAACACCAACAAATTCAACAACAACCTCAACATTGAAAAACAACAACAACCTCAACATTGAAAAACACCAACAAATTCAACAACAACCTCAACATTGAAAAACACCAACAAATTCAACAACAACCTCAGCATTGAAAAACAACAACAACCTCAACATTGAAAAACACCAACAAATTCAACAAAAACTTCAACATTGAAAAACACCAACAAATTCAACAACAACCTCGAAATTGAAAAACACCAACAAATTCAACAACAACTTCAACATTGAAAAACACCAACAAATTCAACAACAACCTCGACATTGAAAAACACCATCAAATTCAACAACAACCTCAACATTGAAAAACACCAACAACCTCAAAATTGAAAAAACACCAACAAATTCAGCAACAACCTCAACATTTAAAAACAGCAACAACCTCAACATTGAAAAACACCAACAAATTCAACAACAACCTCAACACTGAAAAACACCAACAAATTCAACAACAACCTCAACATTGAAAAACAACAACAACCTCAACATTGAAAAACACCAAAAAATTCAACAACAACCTCAACATTGAGAAACACCAACAAATTCAAGAACAATCTCAAGATTGAAAAACACCAACAAATTCAACAACCTCAACATTGACAAACAACAACAACCTCAACATTGAAAATCACCAACAAATTCAACAACAACCTCAACGCTGAAAAACACCAACAAATTCAACAACCTCAACATTGACAAACAACAACAACCTCAACATTGAAAATCACCAACAAATTCAACAACAACCTCAACGTTGAAAAACACCAACAAATTCAACAACAACCTCAACATTGAATAACACCAACAAATTCAACAACAACCTCAACATTGAAAAACAACAACAACCTCAACATAGAAAAACACCAACAAATTCAACAACAACCTCAACTTTGAAAAACAACCACAAACTCAACATTGAGAAACACCAACAAATTCAACAACAACCTCAACATTGAAAAACAACAACAACCTCAACATTGAAAAACACCAACAAATTCAACAACAACCTCAACTTTGAAAAACACCAACAAATTCAACAACAAACTCAGCATTGAAAA
Organism: Isurus oxyrinchus; assembly: GCA_026770705.1. NCBI lineage: Eukaryota > Metazoa > Chordata > Chondrichthyes > Lamniformes > Lamnidae > Isurus > Isurus oxyrinchus. The sequence goes on from JANJGN010001169.1 coordinate 172,431, forward strand.
CCAACAACAACCTCAACATTGAAAAACACCAACAAATTCAACAACAACCTCAACATTTAAAAACAACAACAACCTCAACATTGAAAAACACCAACAAATTCAACAACAACCTCAACATTGAAAAACACCAACAAACTCAACAACAACCTCAACATTGAAAAACAACAACAACCTCAACATTGAAAAACACCAACAAATTCAACAACAACCTCAACATTGAAAAACACCAACAAATTCAACAACAACCTCAGCATTGAAAAACAACAACAACCTCAACATTGAAAAACACCAACAAATTCAACAGCAACCTCAACATTGAAAAACAACAACCACCTCAACATTGAAAAACACCAACAAATTGAACAAAAACTTCAACATTGAAAAACAACAACAACCTGAACATTGAAAAACACCAACAAATTCAACAACAACCTCAACATTGAAAAACAACAACAACCTCAACATTGAAAAACACCAACAAATTCAACAACAACCTCAACATTGAAAAACACCAACAAATTCAACAACAACCTCAGCATTGAAAAACAACAACAACCTCAACATTGAAAAACACCAACAAATTCAACAACAACCTCAACATTGAAAAACAACAACAACCTCAACATTGAAAAACACCAACAAATTCAACAACAACTTCAACATTGAAAAACACCAACAAATTCAACAACAACCTCGAAATTGAAAAACACCAACAAATACAACAACAACCTCAACAGTGAAAAACAACAACAACCTCAACATTGAAAAACACCAACAAATTCAACAACAACCTCAACATTGAAAAACACCAACAAATTCAAAAGCAACCTCAGAATTGAAAAACACCAACAAATTCAACAACAACCTCAACATTGAAAAACACCAACAAATTCAACAACAACCTCAGCATTGAAAAACAACAACAACCTCAACATTGACAAACACCAACAAATTCAACAACAACCTCAACATTGAAAAACAACAACAACCTCAACATTGAAAAACACCAACAAATTCAACAACAACCTCAACATTGAAAAACACCAACAAATTCAACAACAACCTCAGCATTGAAAAACAACAACAACCTCAACATTGAAAAACACCAACAAATTCAACAAAAACTTCAACATTGAAAAACACCAACAAATTCAACAACAACCTCGAAATTGAAAAACACCAACAAATTCAACAACAACTTCAACATTGAAAAACACCAACAAATTCAACAACAACCTCGACATTGAAAAACACCATCAAATTCAACAACAACCTCAACATTGAAAAACACCAACAACCTCAAAATTGAAAAAACACCAACAAATTCAGCAACAACCTCAACATTTAAAAACAGCAACAACCTCAACATTGAAAAACACCAACAAATTCAACAACAACCTCAACACTGAAAAACACCAACAAATTCAACAACAACCTCAACATTGAAAAACAACAACAACCTCAACATTGAAAAACACCAAAAAATTCAACAACAACCTCAACATTGAGAAACACCAACAAATTCAAGAACAATCTCAAGATTGAAAAACACCAACAAATTCAACAACCTCAACATTGACAAACAACAACAACCTCAACATTGAAAATCACCAACAAATTCAACAACAACCTCAACGCTGAAAAACACCAACAAATTCAACAACAACCTCAACATTGAAAAACAACAACAACCTCAACATTGAATAACACCAACAAATTCAACAACAACCTCAACATTGAAAAACAACAACAACCTCAACATAGAAAAACACCAACAAATTCAACAACAACCTCAACTTTGAAAAACAACCACAAACTCAACATTGAGAAACACCAACAAATTCAACAACAACCTCAACATTGAAAAACAACAACAACCTCAACATTGAAAAACACCAACAAATTCAACAACAACCTCAACTTTGAAAAACACCAACAAATTCAACAACAACCTCAACATTGAAAAACAACAACAACCTCAACATTGAGAAACACCAACAAATTCAAGAACAATCTCAAGATTGAAAAACACCAACAAATTCAACAACCTCAACATTGACAAACAACAACAACCTCAACATTGAAAATCACCAACAAATTCAACAACAACCTCAACGCTGAAAAACACCAACAAATTCAACAACCTCAACATTGACAAACAACAACAACCTCAACATTGAAAATCACCAACAAATTCAACAACAACCTCAACGTTGAAAAACACCAACAAATTCAACAACAACCTCAACATTGAATAACACCAACAAATTCAACAACAACCTCAACATTGAAAAACAACAACAACCTCAACATAGAAAAACACCAACAAATTCAACAACAACCTCAACTTTGAAAAACAACCACAAACTCAACATTGAGAAACACCAACAAATTCAACAACAACCTCAACATTGAAAAACAACAACAACCTCAACATTGAAAAACACCAACAAATTCAACAACAACCTCAACTTTGAAAAACACCAACAAATTCAACAACAAACTCAGCATTGAAAACCAACAACAACCTCAACATTGAAAAACACCAACAAATTCAACAACAACCTCAACATTTAAAAACAACAACAACCTCAACATTGAAAAACACCAACAAATTCAACAACAACCTCAACATTGAAAAACACCAACAAACTCAACAACAACCTCAACATTGAAAAACAACAACAACCTCAACATTGAAAAACACCAACAAATTCAACAACAACCTCAACATTGAAAAACACCAACAAATTCAACAACAACCTCAGCATTGAAAAACAACAACAACCTCAACATTGAAAAACACCAACAAATTCAACAGCAACCTCAACATTGAAAAACAACAGCCACCTCAAGATTGAAAAACACCAACAAATTGAACAAAAACTTCAACATTGAAAAACAACAACAACCTGAACATTGAAAAACACCAACAAATTCAACAACAACCTCAACATTGAAAAACAACAACAACCTCAACATTGAAAAACACCAACAAATTCAACAACAACCTCAACATTGAAAAACACCAACAAATTCAACAACAACCTCAGCATTGAAAAACAACAACAACCTCAACATTGAAAAACACCAACAAATTCAACAACAACCTCAACATTGAAAAACAACAACAACCTCAACATTGAAAAACACCAACAAATTCAACAACAACTTCAACATTGAAAAACACCAACAAATTCAACAACAACCTCGAAATTGAAAAACACCAACAAATACAACAACAACCTCAACAGTGAAAAACAACAACAACCTCAACATTGAAAAACACCAACAAATTCAACAACAACCTCAACATTGAAAAACACCAACAAATTCAAAAGCAACCTCAGAATTGAAAAACACCAACAAATTCAACAACAACCTCAACATTGAAAAACACCAACAAATTCAACAACAACCTCAGCATTGAAAAACAACAACAACCTCAACATTGACAAACACCAACAAATTCAACAACAACCTCAACATTGAAAAACAACAACAACCTCAACATTGAAAAACACCAACAAATTCAACAACAACCTCAACATTGAAAAACACCAACAAATTCAACAACAACCTCAGCATTGAAAAACAACAACAACCTCAACATTGAAAAACACCAACAAATTCAACAAAAACTTCAACATTGAAAAACACCAACAAATTCAACAACAACCTCGAAATTGAAAAACACCAACAAATTCAACAACAACTTCAACATTGAAAAACACCAACAAATTCAACAACAACCTCGACATTGAAAAACACCATCAAATTCAACAACAACCTCAACATTGAAAAACACCAACAACCTCAAAATTGAAAAAACACCAACAAATTCAGCAACAACCTCAACATTTAAAAACAGCAACAACCTCAACATTGAAAAACACCAACAAATTCAACAACAACCTCAACACTGAAAAACACCAACAAATTCAACAACAACCTCAACATTGAAAAACAACAACAACCTCAACATTGAAAAACACCAAAAAATTCAACAACAACCTCAACATTGAGAAACACCAACAAATTCAAGAACAATCTCAAGATTGAAAAACACCAACAAATTCAACAACCTCAACATTGACAAACAACAACAACCTCAACATTGAAAATCACCAACAAATTCAACAACAACCTCAACGCTGAAAAACACCAACAAATTCAACAACAACCTCAACATTGAAAAACAACAACAACCTCAACATTGAATAACACCAACAAATTCAACAACAACCTCAACATTGAAAAACAACAACAACCTCAACATAGAAAAACACCAACAAATTCAACAACAACCTCAACTTTGAAAAACAACCACAAACTCAACATTGAGAAACACCAACAAATTCAACAACAACCTCAACATTGAAAAACAACAACAACCTCAACATTGAAAAACACCAACAAATTCAACAACAACCTCAACTTTGAAAAACACCAACAAATTCAACAACAAACTCAGCATTGAAAAACAACAACAACCTCAACATTGAAAAACACCAACAAATTCAACAACAACCTCAACATTGAAAAACAACAACAACCTCAACATTGAAAAACACCAACAAATTCAACAACAACTTCAACATTGAAAAACACCAACAAATTCAACAACAACCTCGAAATTGAAAAACACCAACAAATTCAACAACAACCTCAACATTGAAAAACAACAACAACCTCAACATTGAATAACACCAACAAATTCAACAACAACCTCAACATTGAAAAACAACAACAACCTCAACATAGAAAAACACCAACAAATTCAACAACAACCTCAACTTTGAAAAACAACCACAAACTCAACATTGAGAAACACCAACAAATTCAACAACAACCTCAACATTGAAGAACAACAACAACCTCAACATTGAAAAACACCAACAAATTCAACAACAACCTCAACTTTGAAAAACACCAACAAATTCAACAACAAACTCAGCATTGAAAACCAACAACAACCTCAACATTGAAAAACACCAACAAATTCAACAACAACCTCAACATTTAAAAACAACAACAACCTCAACATTGAAAAACACCAACAAATTCAACAACAACCTCAACATTGAAAAACACCAACAAACTCAACAACAACCTCAACATTGAAAAACAACAACAACCTCAACATTGAAAAACACCAACAAATTCAACAACAACCTCAACATTGAAAAACACCAACAAATTCAACAACAACCTCAGCATTGAAAAACAACAACAACCTCAACATTTAAAAACACCAACAAATTCAACAGCAACCTCAACATTGAAAAACAACAACCACCTCAACATTGAAAAACACCAACAAATTGAACAAAAACTTCAACATTGAAAAACAACAACAACCTGAACATTGAAAAACACCAACAAATTCAACAACAACCTCAACATTGAAAAACAACAACAACCTCAACATTGAAAAACACCAACAAATTCAACAACAACCTCAACATTGAAAAACACCAACAAATTCAACAACAACCTCAGCATTGAAAAACAACAACAACCTCAACATTGAAAAACACCAACAAATTCAACAACAACCTCAACATTGAAAAACAACAACAACCTCAACATTGAAAAACACCAGCAAATTCAACAACAACTTCAACATTGAAAAACACCAACAAATTCAACAACAACCTCGAAATTGAAAAACACCAACAAATACAACAACAACCTCAACAGTGAAAAACAACAACAACCTCAACATTGAAAAACACCAACAAATTCAACAACAACCTCAACATTGAAAAACACCAACAAATTCAAAAGCAACCTCAGAATTGAAAAACACCAACAAATTCAACAACAACCTCAACATTGAAAAACACCAACAAATTCAACAACAACCTCAGCATTGAAAAACAACAACAACCTCAACATTGAAAAACACCAACAAATTCAACAACAACCTCAACATTGAAAAACAACAACAACCTCAACATTGAAAAACACCAACAAATTCAACAACAACCTCAACATTGAAAAACACCAACAAATTCAACAACAACCTCAGCATTGAAAAACAACAACAACCTCAACATTGAAAAACACCAGCAAATTCAACAAAAACTTCAACATTGAAAAACACCAACAAATTCAACAACAACCTCGAAATTGAAAAACACCAACAAATTCAACAACAATTTCAACATTGAAAAACACCAACAAATTCAACAACAACCTCGACATTGAAAAACACCATCAAATTCAACAACAACCTCAACATTGAAAAACACCAACAACCTCAAAATTGAAAAAACACCAACAAATTCAGCAACAACCTCAACATTTAAAAACAGCAACAACCTCAACATTGAAAAACACCAACAAATTCAACAACAACCTCAACACTGAAAAACACCAACAAATTCAACAACAACCTCAACATTGAAAAACAACAATAACCTCAACATTGAAAAACACCAATAAATTCAACAACAACCTCAACATTGAGAAACACCAACAAATTCAAGAACAATCTCAAGATTGAAAAACACCAACAAATTCAACAACCTCAACATTGACAAACAACAACAACCTCAACATTGAAAATCACCAACAAATTCAACAACAACCTCAACGCTGAAAAACACCAACAAATTCAACAACAACCTCAACATTGAAAAACAACAACAACCTCAACATTGAATAACACCAACAAATTCAACAACAACCTCAACATTGAAAAACACCAACAACCTCAAAATTGAAAAAAGACCAACAAATTCAGCAACAACCTCAACATTTAAAAACAGCAACAACCTCAACATTGAAAAACACCAACAAATTCAACAACAACCTCAACACTGAAAAACACCAACAAATTCAACAACAACCTCAACATTGAAAAACAACAATAACCTCAACATTGAAAAACACCAATAAATTCAACAACAACCTCAACATTGAGAAACACCAACAAATTCAAGAACAATCTCAAGATTGAAAAACACCAACAAATTCAACAACCTCAACATTGACAAACAACAACAACCTCAACATTGAAAATCACCAACAAATTCAACAACAACCTCAACGCTGAAAAACACCAACAAATTCAACAACAACCTCAACATTGAAAAACAACAACCTCAACATTGAATAACACCAACAAATTCAACAACAACCTCAACATTGAAAAACAACAACAACCTCAACATAGAAAAACACCAACAAATTCAACAACAACCTCAACTTTGAAAAACAACCACAAACTCAACATTGAGAAACACCAACAAATTCAACAACAACCTCAACATTGAAAAACAACAACAACCTCAACATTGAAAAAGACCAACAAATTCAACAACAACCTCAACTTTGAAAAACACCAACAAATTCAACAACAAACTCAGCATTGAAAAACAACAACAACCACAACATTGAAAAACACCAACAAATTCAACAACAACCTCAACATTGAAAAACAACAACAACCTCAACATTGAAAAACACCAACAAATTCAACAACAACTTCAACATTGAAAAACACCAACAAATTCAACAACAACCTCGAAATTGAAAAACACCAACAAATTCAACAACAACCTCAACATTGAAAAACAACAACAACCTCAACATTGAAAAACACCAACAAATTCAACAACAACCTCAACATTGAAAAACAACAACAACCTCAACATTGAAAAACACCAACAAATTCAACAACAACCTCAACATTTAAAAACACCAACAAATTCAACAACAACCTCAACATTGAAAAACAACAACAATCTCAACATTGAAAAACAGCAACAAATTCAACAACAACCTCAACATTGAAAAACAGCAACAACCTCAACATTGAAAAACACCAACAAATTCAACAACAACCTCAACATTGAAAAACACCAACAATTTCAACAACAACCTCAACATTGAAAAACACCAACAAATTCAACAACAAACTCAACATTGAAAAACACCAACAAATTCAACAACAACCTCAACATTGAAAAACAACAACAAATTCAACAACAACCTCAACATTGATAAACAACAAAAACCTCAACATTTAAAAACACCAACAAATTCAACAACAACCTCAACATTTAAAAACGCCAACAAATTCAACAACAACCTCAACATTGAAAAACAACA